>CM039731.1:25215015-25624688 GCA_022539455.1 Dendrobium nobile
ATTTTGGCAATATATAATTTTTAGTTTTATTATAATAAATTATAATTATTTCAGAAAAAAAAAATTTACAATCTTTCATTAGAATGATTTTGTTCATGAACAAGTTAGTTTATAAGAAGAATTAATTTTTAGCTTGACTAGACTTGTTTGCAAGCTCAAAATACTTGCTAGATATGTTCGTGAATTAGTTCATTTGATAGATTGAAAACATTATATAGTGATATTCATAAGCATGCTCTACGATAATTATTTGTTAATAGGCTATATTTAGAAAGCAAAACACTATAATAGCTTGATAATGCTTATTTGTTTAAATCTAGATAAATAAATAAAATAAATAGAACACAAATAAAATATGAACATCTATTAAGTTTTAATTGAACCTAATATAATGAGCTAAGTAATATGAAACTAATTTCAAATTAAATAAACCCTATTTAATAAAAATAAATCTAGTATATAGTTGCTTATACATGATTTATTATAATAATTCTATGTAATGCTAATATACTTGTTATGATGGCTAGGGATTAATTCTCAAACTAATGACCACTAAACCCTTTCATATTACCAAATAAGGACTAATTTGGCCCAAATGACACTAAGGTTTTGTTTGGGACATCTTTCGTACTGTTTTCTAAAGCAACTTTATAGTATAAAATTTTATAATTTATAAAAATTTGTAATAAATAACTATTTTATGAAGCAGTAAGAAAGCTATCTCAAACGCTGCCAAAGTGCAGAATCACTCTCCCTTCTCCCATCTAGGCTCGATCACTACTTATCAGCAATATACTTAGATTATCTACGGATGAAATTAGATTAAAAAAATGATGATCAACCCACTAGGCTAGTAATATGCTTTTTAATATATCAAAGGTTGTTTATGGCACATTTAATTTTAGTCTAGTTTTAATAAAAAATAAAATAAAATAATATTGGATTTAAGTAAATCTAAGAATTCATACTTAAACTCAACTAATGCCATTATGTCGATTGAAATAAGACATTTAAGTTTCAAAAATCATGATTTACTAAATTGCCCTATGGTGGGGTCACCTTGTATTTGTTTTTCATTGAGTCATAGTTGATCTCATTTAAGAAATTAATAAATTTTAATTAATTTTCATTGGACTTCATTTTTTTAATTCAAGTCCATACTTGGTCGGCTAATGCGAGTATTAAAAATTCATGTAAATTCAAGTAGCGTTGTAGTAGTCAATTAATTAATATATAAAAATAAATAATTAAAGTGGTGGTTTACTACACTCCAGGAGAAGGATAAATATGTCATTTCATATGGTTTTAATGCGCCCGCATGGGATGGGTCAACTTCAAAGAAAGCTGCGTGAACAATGTACGGCAGGATTTGATGGCCATCGAAGGGCTGAAACAACGAGGACGGCGGAAATCCACGGCCTGCCGATGGACACGTAGCGATAAGCTGTGGCCCTCTTGAATAAACTTTTTTATGAATTTATATACTCCTTTATTTTATATAATTATTTGAATAATATTTAATTTTAAAATCACATTAAAATTATTCTTATATTAACACATGTAAAAAGTGAAATAATTATATATATATATATATATATATATATATATATATATATATTTGAATTATAACTTAACATATTATTTAAGTGTTGCGTCCTGGAGTATTCGCGGCGGTAGAGAAATATTTAGTTTAACGTCTTAGCATTTTACGAAGATCCAGCACACAAGCAGATAAGTGAGAGGGTGTAGCATTCATAAGAGACACCAGAGTTTTTACGTGGAAAACCCCTGAAAAGGGGGAAAAACCACGGGGCCTGGCCCAGTTTGAATGAATCCACTAGTATTTGTAGTCGATTACAAATGAGGCCCTTCCTTAGGAGAAGGCCTTGGATTGATGTAGCAAATGTACATCATATAGATTGCATTACATGGTAGGAGTTACATATACAGGTTTGTTTGGCCTGAATGACCGTAGTCGGCAGGAGACCGTGGTCGGCAGGAGACCGTGGTCGGCAGGAGACCGTGGTCGGCAGGAGACCGGGGTCAGAAAGACTGTTGTCTGTTGAAGGAGGTCGGAAGGACCATAGTAGGCGACGAAGGCCTGAAGGACCGTAGGCAGTAGGAGACTGGGGTCTGAAAGACCGTTGTCTGGTGATGGAGGTCGGACGGACCGTAGTAGGCGATGAAGGCCTGAAGGACCGTAGGCGGTAGGAGACCGGGGTCAGAAAGACCGTTGTCTGTTGATGGAGGTCGGAAGGACCATAGTAGGCGATGAAGGCCTGAAGGACCGTAGGCAGTAGGAGAATGGGGTCTGAAAGACCGTTGTCTGGTGATGGAGGTCGGACGGACCGTAGTAGGCGATGAAGGCCTGAAGGACCATAGGCAGTAGGAGACTGGGGTCTGAAAGACCGTTGTCTGGCGATGGAGGTCGGACGGACCGTAGTAGGCGATGAAGGCCTGAAGGACCGTAGGCAGTAGGAGACTGGGGTCTGAAAGACCGTTGTCTGGTGATGGAGGTCGGACGGACCGTAGTAAGCGATGAAGGCCTGAAGGACCGTAGGCAGTAGGAGACTGGGGTCTGAAAGACCGTTGTCTGGCGATGGAGGTCGGACGGACCGTAGTAGGCGATGAAGGCCTGAAGGACTGTAGGCGGTAGGAGATAAGGAGTCAGGTGTTAGTCCCAGTGTCACTTGGAAGATCGGATGTTGATGGTCTAGCCTTGAGTAGGACGTCGGGTCTTAAGCAGGACGTCAGGTCTTAAACAGGACGTCAGGTCTTCAGCAGGACGTCGGGACTTAACGTCGGGCCTTGAACAAGACGTCGGGTCTTTGGCAGGAAGTAGGGACTGAGTGTCAGGCCTTGAACAAGACGTCGGGTCTTTGGCAGGATGTAGGGACTGAGTGTCGGGCCTTGAACAAGACGTCGGGTCTTTGGTAGGACGTCGGGGATGAACGTCGGGTCTTAAGGCGGTGGTCCGGCGAGGTTTTGTGGTGGTCCGACGAGATTCCTGCGGTGGTCCGACGAGATTCCTGCGGTGGTCCGGCGGTGGTCCGGCGAGGTTTTGCGGTGGTCCGGCGGTGGTCCGGCGGCTGTCGAGGAGGAACTCCTTCCTTCTCTTCTCTTCTTCTCTCTCTTGCTTACCTCCTTTCTTGTGAAGAATGAGGGCTCTATTTATAGATTTTCTGGAGTGGCATGGCCCGTAAATAGGCGTGAGATCAGGGGCGAATAGGGAGTGGTCAAATGGACGGCCGATATTGAATCCTATGACCGTGCACCGTTCGTTAGCCATTTGGAGGCCTTCGTAATGTCGAAATTCTGTGATCTTGGTCTCGTTGGATTCATCTCGTCGAGCCCTTCGATTCGAGTATAAGCTCGTAAAAATCGGAGACCGTTTGGTAACTCAAATTGCTGTTTGAACCTTCCAACAGCACTTTGAGCCCTTGATTCGGACTTATTTGTGCTCGGATTGGGTCGATCTTGGTGTCGTTGGGTTCGTATTTCCGAGACGCTCAGTTTGACTGTAAGCTCGCTGAAATCAGAGTTCATATACTCCTGGATTTAATTTTTGAAGTTTCCAACTAGCTTTTGCTTCGAGATTCGTGCCCAATCAAGCTAATTTTGTGATGACGTATCAGTTGCCCCCCTATTTTCGGACGTCGAAGCCCCAGGAGTCCGAAAATATAAGTGTCGGTATTTTGCGTTGGTCGAATAGACAAAATTACGTTCCATAAGTTGAACTTTTGCACAAACCAAGTCTAGGAGGCCTCGATGAGCTCCGAAAGTGTCAAAATTGAGTCCGGAACGTCGAAAAACGTGTCCGGGGACCCCAAAAACGTCCGATTTGCTGTTTTCGGGATGAAATTTGGTCCCGGATTGGACCGGACGGCCGAACCGGCCTCACCGGCCGGCCGCCGCCGCTGGTCACCGCCGCCGCTTGCCGGCGCTGCCGGGCCAGCCGGCCCGTTCCACGGCCCGGGCGAACCGAATCGCGGGCCGCATGGCCCGCTCCACGGCCCGCCTAGCCCGCTCCGCGGGCTTGTTTCGCGGCACGCCAGGCGCGGCACGCCAGGCCGCTCCGCGGCCTTCCGCGGCAGTTGCCGCCGGCCGCCTGCCGGTTTGCTTGGCCGGCTGCCGTCAGCCAAAAGGAGGCTGCGATCCGCGTGAATAAGCCGCGGATTCACGCGCTGTTCGCGTCGTTTCGACGGCGGCGACGTGCCGGTTTATTCCACCGCCTCAAGTGGGTCCCATGGCGTTTAAAAAATAAATTTTAATTGTTTTTTGGCTGAAAAAATTCCTAAAAAATCCCAAAAAATTCTGAAAAAATTCAGAAAAATTTAGGAAAATTTAGAAAATCAGAAATTCTAGAAACTTCCTTCTTTTCTCCCAAAAAACTATAAATAGGCCCTTCAAGCCCTTAGAAAATCACTCCACTCCTCTTCTTCTCCTGTTTTCTTCTCTTTTTCTCCTCCTTTCTTCTCATCTCCCTCTGTCCTTTCTATTGAGGCCTTCCCTCAGTGTTCTGAGGCCCCTCTCTTGGCAAGGAAGTTCGGAGATTTCCCCTTCTTCTCTTCTCCCTCTGTCCTTACTATTGAGGCCTTCCCTCGATTTTTCGAGGCCCCTCTCTTGGCAAGGAAGTCCGGAGATTTCCCCTTCTTCTCTTCTCCCTCTGTCCTTTCTATTGAGGCCTTCCCTCGATTTTTTGAGGCCCCTCTCTTGGCAAGGAAGTCCGGAGATTTCCCCTTCTTCTCTTCTCCCTCTATCCTTTCTATTGAGGCATTCCCTCGATTTTTCGAGGCCCCTCTCTTGGCAAGGAAGTCCGGAGATTTGCCCTTATCCCTCTTTTCTTCGAGAGATCTTGTGGAGTTCCGATGTTTGGTGGTTGGCAATGGAGGTCGGATAGACCGTTGTAAGGAGAGAGGTTGGAGTGACGGGCAAACTTCCAGCATCGGGGAGAAGTATGATGACAGGCATGAATTTAACATCGAGTAGTCATACAGCGTCGGGTAGAAGACCGACGAAAATCTATTAACTGGTAGAATCCGACATCCGGTAGAAGTACGAAGTCGGGTAGAGGTGCAGCGTCGGGTAGAAGACCGACAAAGATTCGTCGACGGGCAGAAGTTCGATGATGAGTAGAAGTCCGACGACAGGGAGAAGTCCGACGTCGTATAGAAGTTCGGCCTCGGGCAGAAGACCGATGAAAGTTTGTCGACGGTCAGAAGTCCGATGAAAGTTCATCGACTGGCAGAAGTCCGACGACGAGTAGAAGTCTGCTGACGAGTAGAAGTTCGACGACAAGGTGAAGTCCAACGTCATGTAGAAGTACGGCCTTGGGCAGAAGTCCGATGAAAGTTCGTCGACGGGCAGAAGTCCGACGACGAGTAGAAGTCTGCTGACGAGCAGAGGTTCAATGACAAGGTGAAGTCCGACGTCGTGTAGAAGTACGGCCTCGGGCAGAAGTCCGATGAAAGTTCATCGACGGGCAGAAGTCCGACGACGAGTAGAAGTCCGCTGACGAGCAGAAGTTCGACGACAAGGAGAAGTCCGACATCATGTAGAAGTACGGCCTCGAGTAGAAGACCGATGAAAGTTCATCGACGGCAGAAGTCCGACGACGGGTATTAGTCCGACGAAAGTCCTGCAAGGCAAAAGTTCAGCGACAGGAGGAAATTTAAAATCGGGTAGAATTTTAACATTGTAGAGAAGTCAGATGGAAGTCTTTTGACGACATTCTGGCGATGTTAACCAAGGATGTAAGACCTATCCGAGGTTGTATTTCAGAGCCTTTGCTCGATGACGTTATCCTATATTTGATCCACCAAGGATGTGAGACCTATCCGAGGTTGTATGTCAGAGCATTTGCTCGATGACGTTAAACCTGTGTGGAAGAGGTCGAGAGAATCCACCAAAGGAGTAAGACCTTTCCGAGGTTGTATGTCGAAGCCTTTGCTCGACGACGTTAACCTGTGTGAAAGAGGTCAGGAGAATCCACCAAGGATGTGGGACCTTTCCGAGGTTGTATGTTGGAGCATTTGCTCGACGACGTTAACCTGTGTAGAAGAGGTCGGGAGAATCCACTAAGGATGTGAGACCTTTCCGAGGTTGTATGTCGGAGCCTTTGCTCGACGATGTTAACCTGTGTGGAAGAGGTCGGGAGTATCCACCAAGGATGTAGGACCTTTCCGAGGTAGTATGTCGGAGCCTTTGCTCGACGACGTTAACCTGTGTGGAAGAGGTCGAGAGAATCCACCAAGGATGTTAGACCTTTCCGAGGTTGTAAATCGGAGCCTTTGCTCGACGATGTTAACCTGTGTGGAAGAGGTCGAGAGAATCCACCAAGGATGTGAGACCTATCCGAGGTTGTATGTCGGAGCCTTTGCTCGACGACGTTAACCTGTGTGGAAGAGGTCAGGAGAATCCACCAAGGATGTAGGACCTTTCCGAGGTTATATGTCGGAGCATTTGCTCGACGACGTTAACCTGTGTGGAAGAGGTCGGGAGAATCCACTAAGGATGTGAGACCTTTCCGAGGTTGTATGTCGGAGCCTTTGCTCGACGATGTTAACCTGTGTGGAAGAGGTCGGGAGTATCCACCAAGGATGTAGGACCTTTCCGAGGTTGTATGTCGGAGCCTTTGCTCGACGACGTTAACCTGTGTGGAAGAGGTCGAGAGAATCCACCAAGGATGTGGGACCTTTCCGAGGTTGTATGTCGGAGCATTTGCTCGACGACGTTAACCTGTGTGGAAGAGGTCGGGATAATCCACTAAGGATGTGAGACCTTTCCGAGGTTGTATGTCGGAGCCTTTGCTCGACGATGTTAACCTGTGTGGAAGAGGTCGGGAGTATCCACCAAGGATGTAGGACCTTTCCGAGGTTGTATGTCGGAGCCTTTGCTCGACGACGTTAACCTGTGTGGAAGAGGTCGAGAGAATCCACCAAGGATGTTAGACCTTTCCGAGGTTGTATATCGGAGCCTTTGCTCGACGATGTTAACCTGTGTGGATGAGGTCAGGAGAATCCACCAAGGATGTGGGACCTTTCCGAGGTTATATGTCGGAGCATTTGCTCGACGACGTTAACCTGTGTGGAAGAGGTCGGGAGAATCCACTAAGAATGTGAGACCTTTCCGAGGTTGTATGTCGGAGCCTTTGCTCGACGATGTTAACCTGTGTGGAAGAGGTCGGGAGTATCCACCAAGGATGTAGGACCTTTCCGAGGTTGTATGTCGGAGCCTTTGCTCGACGACGTTAACCTGTGTGGAAGAGGTCGAGAGAATCCACCAAGGATGTGAGTCCTTTCCGAGGTTGTATGTCGGAGCCTTTGCTCGACGACGTGAACCTGTGTGGAAGAGGTCGAGAGAATCCACCAAGGATGTTAGACCTTTCCGAGGTTGTATATCGGAGCCTTTGCTCGACGATGTTAACCTGTGTGGAAGAAGTCGGGAGAATCCACCAAGGATGTAGGACCTTTCCGAGGTTATATGTCGGAGCCTTTGCTCGACGACGTTAACCTGTGTGGAAGAGGTCGGGAGAATCCACCAAGGATGTAGGACCTTTCCGAGATTGTATGTCAGAGCCTTTGCTCGACGATGTTAACCTGTGTGGAAGAGGTCAAATCGGATCCCCCTGGGATCGATTTTGCCTTGATTGGGAGAGGGCGTATGCCACGTGTATCCCGAATCGAAGGTTAAGAAGGGTCTATCTTTAGACCATTACTGCCTTTTTGAGGTTGAGATCAAGACCTTGCCCAAGGAG
Organism: Dendrobium nobile; assembly: GCA_022539455.1. Lineage (NCBI taxonomy): Eukaryota > Viridiplantae > Streptophyta > Magnoliopsida > Asparagales > Orchidaceae > Dendrobium > Dendrobium nobile. Next base: position 25,222,772 of record CM039731.1, read on the forward strand.
TAGAAGTCCAGTAGGGGATTGTACATGGTTTGAAATTTATCGGAAGCTTCCTTGTATTTGCCGAGAGTTTCCTTAAAAATTGTCTTTATTTTAGAAGTCTTGGAGGGATCTTCTTGACTAAAATTGAAGTTAAGGTTGCCCCCCAGTCTGAATCTGATTCCATGAAATTAACGCATCAATAGCAGTCGAATAACCTTTTGAGGTTGGAGCCAAAATTGCCCCCCAATCGGGAACCAGGTTCCCACAGACGGCACCAAACTGTTGCGTCCTGGAGTATTCGCGGCGGTAGAGAAATATTTAGTTTAACGTCTTATCATTGTACGAAGATCCAGCACACAAGCAGATAAGTGAGAGGGTGTAGCATTCATAAGAGACACCAGAGTTTTTACGTGGAAAACCCCTGAAAAGGGGGAAAAACCACGGGGCCTGGCCCAGTTTGAATGAATCCACTAGTATTTGTAGTCGATTACAAATGAGGCCCTTCCTTAGGAGAAGGCCTTGGATTGATGTAGCAAATGTACATCATATAGATTGCATTACATGGTAGGAGTTACATATACAGGTTTGTTTGGCCTGAATGACCGTAGTCGGCAGGAGACCGTGGTCGGCAGGAGACCGTGGTCGGCAGGAGACCGTGGTCGGCAGGAGACCGGGGTCAGAAAGACTGTTGTCTGTTGATGGAGGTCGGAAGGACCATAGTAGGCGACGAAGGCCTGAAGGACCGTAGGCAGTAGGAGACTAGGGTCTGAAAGACCGTTGTCTGGTGATGGAGGTCGGACGGACCGTAGTAGGCGATGAAGGCCTGAAGGACCGTAGGCGGTAGGAGACCGGGGTCAGAAAAACCGTTGTCTGTTGATGGAGGTCGGAAGGACCATAGTAGGCGATGAAGGCCTGAAGGACCGTAGGCAGTAGGAGAAATGGGGTTTTGAAAGACCGTTGTCTGGTGATGGAGGTCGGACGTACCGTAGTAGGCGATGAAGGCCTGAAGGACCATAGGCAGTAGGAGACTGGGGTCTGAAAGACCGTTGTCTGGCGATGGAGGTCGGACGGACCGTAGTAGGCGATGAAGGCCTGAAGGACCGTAGGCAGTAGGAGACTGGGGTCTGAAAGACCGTTGTCTGGTGATGGAGGTCGGACGGACCGTAGTAGGCGATGAAGGCCTGAAGGGACCGTAGGCAGTAGGAGACTGGGGTCTGAAAGACCGTTGTCTGGCGATGGAGGTCGGACGGACCGTAGTAGGCGATGAAGGCCTGAAGGACCGTAGGCGGTAGGAGATAAGGAGTCAGGTGTTAGTCCCAGTGTCACTTGGAGATCGGATGTTGATGGTCTAGCCTTGAGTAGGACGTCGGGTCTTAAGCAGGACGTCAGGTCTTAAACAGGACGTCGGGTCTTCAGCAGGACGTCGGGACTTAACGTCGGGCCTTGAACAAGACGTCGGGTCTTTGGCAGGAAGTAGGGACTGAGTGTCAGGCCTTGAACAAGACGTCGGGTCTTTGCAGGATGTAGGGACTGAGTGTCGGGCCTTGAACAAGACGTCGGGTCTTTGGCAGGACGTCGGGGATGAACGTCGGGTCTTAAGGCGGTGGTCCGGCGAGGTTTTGTGGTGGTCCGACGAGATTCCTGCGGTGGTCCGACGAGATTCCTGCGGTGGTCCGGCGGTGGTCCGGCGAGGTTCTGCGGTGGTCCGGCGGTGGTCCGGCGGCTGTCGAGGAGGAACTCCTTCCTTCTCTTCTCTTCTTCTCTCTCTTGCTTAGCTCCTTTCTTGTGAAGAATGAGGGCTCTATTTATAGATTTTCTGGAGTGGCATGGCCCGTAAATAGGCGTGAGATCAGGGGCGAATAGGGAGTGGTCAAATGGACGGCCGATATTGAATCCTATGACCGTGCACCGTTCGTTAGCCATTTGGAGGCCTTCGTAATGTCGAAATTCTGTGATCTTGGTCTCGTTGGATTCGTCTCGTCGAGCCCTTCGATTCGAGTATAAGCTCGTAAAAATCGGAGTTCATATACTCCCGGATTTAATTTTTGAAGTTTCCAACTAGCTTTTGCTTCGAGATTCGTGCCCAATCAAGCTAATTTTGTGATGATGTATCATTAAGTAAATTTAAAAAAATTATAATGCCTATTTAAATAATCTAAAATATAATGATTTTGCTATCATTTATACACAATAAGGAAATTCCAATAATAACTAAGGCTTCATTTGTGATAGTTTTCTGATTGCTTTCTAAAATAAATTTTTTTGATATATAAATTTTTACACTAAAATTTTTTTTAGAAAGTAATAAAAAAACTGTCACAAATGATGTCTAAGCTAACTTGTGATGTTTTCTGAAAAGCTAATAAACGAAAAAATTGTCATAACTCTAACTATGATTTGATTTAATTAATTATATAAAATATTATTATCTTATCATTGAAAAGTAAAAATATAAGGATTGTAAATAAAATAGCTAATAAGTTCAGAGAAGCAAGGCGCTAATAAGAATGTACCTACTATGATGAATGATCCGACCATGAAATATAGTAAGCATTACAAAGAGGATGTTAATCAAATCATTACATGCAATCAGTGGCGGAACCCCCCTTAGCTCAGGTTGAACTCTATCAAGGGGATTGCCCCTTTAGACCCCAACAACAGTTACTTATAAGTTTGCCACCCCTAAAAAACAAGGCTGGCTCCGCGCCTGCATGCAATCATGAATTGATTTCATTTCAAAAGAGATCCAAGTTGTTTGATTTCTGTTGAATATGCATTAATTATCATTAAGATATGTGAATGTAGCTTGTTGATGAAGATATAAATGATAAAAAAAAAATAGAGTTCAGATTATATATTCTCTCTGGAATTAGTATATTCTCACAGATAAATTTATGAGAGCTTATGTAATTAATATTAGGGGTGTCAAAATGTTTTTCAAGTCAGATTTGAGTCCAAACAGAGATTGATCCGGTTTCAACTTGCCTAAACCGAACTCTAACCAGGCATGATTAAGCAAATGAGTCATAAACCTAGATCCGATCCCAACTCAACATGACCAACCAGTCGACTGGGGGTGAGTGTATGAGGGCAGGCACAACTGCACGTGCACGAGCGGTGAGCAAGAGTGCGAGACGGGTGAGCGTGAGTGCTAGCCCGGGATACAGAAGTGGGACAATAACATTGGACTAGAATGCGAAGGTGAGACAGGGACATGGTTGCGGATGAGTGGTAGTGAACGTGGATGCGATAAAGACCTGTTAATATTTTTCCTTAAACTTTATTTCTTTATTAATATAATTTTCTTATTTTTATTAATTAAACTAAAATTATGATTAATAAGCTAATATATATATATATATATATATATATAATATATATATATATATATATATATATATATATATATATATATATATATATTTAATTAAAGCTGGTAAACATGTATAGTTTGGGTTACTAGCAGGTCAAATTCAGGTTGCCGGTTCTCATTGGGTCAATTTCGAATCATGCCGATCCTGACTAGTTGATCCGTTTTGATAACCCTAGTAGAATTGAGCCGCCCCATTATGTTGAATTTGCCAAAAGTAAATACCTTTGATTAAATGAGTTACAAGTAAGGAGATCAGATTTGTGATGAGAGCAAATAGAAAAATAATCAATATATCTTCGCAGTGCCGTTTTTTCTTCACATATTTGTGGGCATGACATATTGGGTTCACATGCGCATAAACTAACAATTAAAATATTTTTTTTGGGGGGAAAACCATTAAGATAAAAAAATCTAAAGCTTAATTAAATGCGATCAACTAAAATCAGAAGGGCGCATTTATGTTTTTTATTTTATTTATTTTTAATATAAACCAAAATAATTTTTGATATTTTAAATAAGTATTTTTTTATTGAATATTATATAAAACAGTAAAGGCAAGCCGTATGAAGGCGGAGACCAGTGGCTGGGGTGACTTTTATGATTAATTATTTTGTAATGTGGTTCCGAGACTAACCAGAATACGTCACATCACTTATTCGCTTGGTACTGTTGACGTGACGCATTCTGGTTGGTCTCCGGACGGCGTTATGCATACGGTCTCCGAACAGAATAATTTCTTGATTTTTATTTAGAGAAAAAAAGAAAAACTTTAAAAAATAAAATATTTTCAAAAACAGATTGATTTATTTTTAGACAAAAAATAAACTAAAAAATGATAAATAAAACATATTAAAAAAGAAAAAAAGAAATTATCCCAAAGGGCTCTTCAATTATTTTTTTAATTTTAATGAGATCATGAGAAGTTATTCTAAGGAAAAAACTTCAAGCTAAGGGTTTTCAAACTTCAAAATAATTAATTAATACTTTTAATAACTTTATTGAATGATGTCATTAGACGAGTGAAAATTTCATAAATTTATTTGTATGTAACTACTTTCTATTATATTAATTGGACTTTTCAAGTTTCATATTATCTTATTTCAATTTCCAAACCAAGGTTTGAAAGATATGCCTTTAATAGCATCATAAAGATAGTAAGATAAGATATTACAAATTGAAATATATGAAGATAAGGCTTCGTTTGAGATGGCTTTCTTACTGCTTCTTAAAGCAACTTTTTACTACAACAAATAAAATTTTTGTACTAAAAACTGCTTTAAGAAGCAATAAGAAAGCCGTCCCAAACGAAGTCTAAAACTAACAAAAAAGGAAAAAAAAAACGATTAATATATAGTTTGTGACCTCTTTCTTATTGCTTTATTATATTGGTTGGAACAAAAAAAAATTTTTTTACTACTATTTTTTGCTGATTTCAAAAAAAAAAAAAAAAAATCAAAGTGTATTGAGAATTTAATCTAATAATAAGAAATATGTAATAATCTAAGAGTCTAAATATATAGGGAGGGGTTTATTGCAAAAATTAAGTAGTAAACTTACATGTCATATATTCTTATTTTTTTGCTTACTTTTTCATTTTCCAAATTTTATCTTTTAAATATATTTTCCAAATTTTATCTTCTAAATATATCACTCAATTTTCTTATCCTTAAAAGTACAACTCTATTAATTTCAATATATAATAATTATAGCACTAAGAAAAAGACACTTGGCAAATATTTTTTAGTCATTACTCTTTATTATTTTGTGCATGACTTCATTATATATTTTAATATATAGTGATTTAAATTACTTAAATAAAAAAAATTGAAAATAAAAATATATTTAAAAAAAATACATAAATTATATATGTGTAAGAGCACTACAATTAAATAAATTATAACAACATTGTCACATTTAATAGGTCAAATGTAGGGAAAGTGGCTTTATATATTTAAGTGCTTATGCTTACACACCTGTTTTGAATATTATCAAATGTAAATTGCATGACAATCAAGAATATTTCCTACTTTCTTTGTCTCTTTTCTCTCTTGCTTCTAGAGAATATGCATAATCTTTAAAGGTGATATTGACCTATATCCATAGCTAACTTTATTAATTTGAGGCATAAAGAAAGCTAAAGTGATTACATTTGATGCACTTTAAGTTACTAAAGTGTTTTACTATTCCACTAACAATATGACCCCTCCAATAAACTTAGTAATGATTTATAAATTTGCTTTTTGAATAGACTTATTTGCTTTATAATGAATAGAGAGTAGTCCAAGGAAAATATTTCAAGAAGATGTTATATTTGGTTACATAATTTGATTTTTATTTAAAAAAATAAACATGTTTATATTTAATTTGAAAATGTTTTGGGCTACTCCAATTCTTCTAACAAAATTATCATCAAAATTCTAAATTTAGAATTTGATCTTTAATCTCATTCAAAGCCATTGAAAATGGATATTTTCAAATTTCAACGCACTTTTTGGGCTTGTATTTTGCTCAAATTTGGCTCACATTATTTAAAAAATAAAATATTTTCAAGCTTTTCCTTAAAATAAAGCATATAAAAGTAAATAATACTATTATAATAAATTAAACATTTATTATAAAATTATAAATAGGCATATGACTATGATTTAAGAACTTACCCCAGTCAAGCAAGTATTGCTTATTAGTAGGCCAAAACAACTATTAACTAAAGCAAAAAAGAACAACTTCCTATGAAAGTTGATCAACTACTCAGCTATTTGACTATCAATATATGCCGAGCCAGCATTTTCTTTAGATCTTGGTAGACGAATTCATCAAGTTAGGCCTTCCAATTAGGCTATACAACAATAATATATATATATATATATATATATAACTAATTCTGCAATGCTCAAGCCCCAAAATAAATCTATAAATAGGAGGTCAAGTGGCGAGATTGGTTACGTCATTTTATACAATTGGTTTAGAAGATAATTCTCTGCGATCCACCTTTTTTTATCAAAATCTCAAAGCTTCTTACTCTACAATTATTATTTCTTTCAAAATTTCTCTATACTCTTTATTCGCTCAACATTCTTAATTAGTTGGATGTGATTTATAGACTGGTCTAGATTTAACATCCTAAAAAGTTTGGTGAATGTGAAGCATGCCATTTATTAGAAGTTGAGTACTACATGAAGCAGAATAACATCAAAGAAGCGGAGAAGTATTTATCAAGAATAAAGAGTTTGTGAATATTTGACAGTCCATTGAATTCAAGGACATGATGACTTGAATGATCTTGGGTGCACTAGAGAGAATTTCTAGAACCACTCCTAAGGTAAAATTCTTAAAGGATACTCTGATTCAGAAATGAGGATAAGGAGTCTTTTTGTACTGATAGCCTTGACCTCTATTCTAATCAATGATGAGATATAGTATCATGATAATGATGAGTCAAGTTCGGCTCTTTATTAAGAAGAAAGAAGGGTTGAGAACAGGAAGTTATCACTAGTCAGTGCCTTCTCAAGGGAAATTGTTGAGACCAATCCTCTAGTAAAATTTGAAGTCTCTTACCTAGATTTGTTTAAGCGAAAGATGGATCTCAACAACTATGTTACATACTTTGAGTCGTCTATTTCTGCTCTTGATATTAATGACACATTGAAGTATTGACTATTATTCACTACCATTAAAGAATCGCCTCTAAGAAGGTTCTCACATCTACCACTTGGTGTCATCACTTCTTTCATCGAGTTCAAGAGGATGTTTGTGACTCAATTTGTCAATGCACAAGTGCCACTAAACAAATCGTAGGTCATATTATGAATTTGGCAAGAACTGAGTGAGTCGTTAAGAATTTTAATTACTTGATTCAAACGAGATGCTTAATATGAAGAGTTTTTCACCCAAGAATGAAGGAACGTTCAGATATGCACTCAACCTTAATAATTAGTGACTAATGCCTAGTTGCTTAAATTTTCCAACAATCATATAAATTCCTAAGAGTACAACATAAAGATAGATGCCTCTACATCAACTTGGAGGAAGGGAAAAAAATAACATGTCAAGAAAATTCTAATATTTCCTAAGGATAGTAAAAGGAGTCCTAGGAGTTAGAGGCTAATAGAATATTTTATGATGATCAAAGGCGATAAGCTCAACATCAAAGAACTCATATCTTTGAGAGGCGAGTGTAAATAAAAACAAGCATGATAATCACCATGGAGAGAAGTCGTTTCCACTTCCTACTATCCTATTGCCAATTATGACTTGTTGTGAGCCTCAATGGCTGAGTTAGTTAAGGTCATTCAAAAAAAAAAAACCTATTCAAGAGATCAACACTCATGAGGGCCAATAGTCACTCACATGACCAATCAAAAGTAAAGGACCTACCATTGTGACTATGACTATGACACTAAGGATTATCAACACCTATAGACCTTCGTAGAGGATCTAATTAAGGCACATAACTTAGAGAGTTTCTTATTGGGAAGAAAGTTGGGGAAGGCACCTATAGAGGAGGTTTAAGATGAATCATTCTAAACACCCATAATTTACATCACTTGGATCCATACCCAATTTCGACGGAATTTCTACTAGTAATTCCTCTTAAAATTTTGCCTAAATTTTTTTGTTTGAAATCTCGCCACACATTATAATGAGAGGTGGAATTTTGACGGAAGTAATGTTGAAATTTTTACTTAGTTTACGACAAAAAATTAATTAGAAATTTTGTTAAGAAGGCCCTATTTCATCCCTCACAACTTCCCCCCCCCCCCCCCCCCCCCCCCCCCCCCATTTCATAATAAACTCCCCTCCTAGTTCACAACATGTTCTCTCTATCACCATCGCTGGTTCAAGGCCATTTTTTTGCTCTATATTTTCAAAAATATAAAGGTAAATCTTCATATATTTATTAATTTTTAATTAATTTAATATTTCATCCATTAGATATTATTTAAAATGAGTTTCAATTAAATATTATTTCTTTAATTTTTTCTTAGATTAAAGTTTCTCATACATATAGTATACATTATTGTTATGATTTCTAAGCTATGGACCTTTATTAAAAATTATTTTAAATGGTTTTAATCTTATATTAATTTGTAAGAAGAAAAAATACTTTTGTTTAACCACATTTTTACCTAACTAATTTTTATGCTTACGTTTATTTGTTCAAGTTCTTCTGAAATCAGAGGTAGTGAATGTATAATAAATTATTACTGGGATGAAAGTCACTAACAAATGAGTTTATTAAGAGAGCTAAATATTTTATTCACATAGTATTTCAATTTCCTGCATTTTTATCATATGATAGGTTTAGGAGTCCCCACTCAAAACATGCACAAAAATTAAGTGTACCTTGCACCAAATAAGGTTGATTTTAGAATTATATCATAGAGGATTTCTACTAGGTTAGTGGTTCTAGACTTCACATAAAGAGTACAAACAACATATTGAATTTCAATGTGGCCCTTCAACAAGTTCTAAAACAATAGAGGATGAGAATAGAATGATATATGAAGAAATGATTTTCAATGCATCCGTCCCACAATTTAGAGAACATATAAAGGAGCCTCCAAACATCAATGCACAAAACTTCTATGAATTCACAGGCTTGCTTAAGGAGACTGATCCTAGGAAAAATTTAATTGTAGTATGAGACTAATAAATTAGCATCCAAATTGGGATTGACTACTACAAAAATAGATTGTTGTATAAATGGTTGCACGTTGTAATATAAGAATGGCTTGTAAGAAACAACATGTCACCATTATAGCATATAGCTTGATGCAAACCAAATAATGAGAAAAGATAAAAATTGAAGGATATTCCATTTTTTTGGTTATTTTATTTGCCCATCAATTCCAAGGCTTCAAAGAATGATGTATCAATGAGCTCCATTGGGTGCATGACCATGAAAATATTTTTTAATAAGGTGTTCATAGTCATTTATCAAATGCAAAAGCTAGGATGCAATTTAACCAAACACAACCTTCTTTCATTTCTAAACCACGTAACAAAAGATTGAGATTATGTGCATATAATTTTACTCCTTATAGTCAAGCTGCTTCATCATACTCATGATGGCTAATGAGAGTAACACCCCATAATCTTCCACCTTAGATGTACATAACTAACCCATACATGTTTCTCACACTTATTATACCGAGGCCACATAATGTAAAAGAAACAATATATGTTTACCTTCATCCTTTGGTTGATGACCTCAAGCTTCTATAGGAAGAAGATGCCCTAACATGTGATATTTCAATTAAACAAACTTTTTAAAGGAAAACTTTCTTATTATGGATGATCAATGACTTTCTAGCATATGTTATGTTATTAAGATGGATTATTAAAAGAAAGTTAACATGCTTATACTGCATGGAGTTCATTAAATCATTTAAATTAAAAATTGGAGGTTAAAACCCATGGTTTGACTATCACCATATATTCTTACTTGCTAATCATCCATTCGGGAGAAATAAGATGTATTCTTGAAATTAAAATTGAGAAATCACATCTTCCAATAAGACTTAGTAGTAATCATATATTATAAAGAGTGAATAATATACCTATAAATTATTTATGTTCCTACGCTTGCAGAGTGCATAGTCTATGGCTATGGAACACATCCCAACTATATCGAAAAGAATATTTTCTTGATATTATCTTATTATTGAACAAATTTAATCAGACATAATCTAGATGTTATGCATATTGAGAAGAATATTTTTTAAAACATTTTCAATAATGTGATGGATATAAAAAAGTAAAATAAAAGGTAATTTGAAGATAAGAATAGACCAAAAATAATATTATATTAGAAAAATCCTTGAAATTTGAGATGGGGGAAATGGTAAACTACTAAAGTTGGAAGTACCTTTTTTAATCACTTTAGAATAAGAATGAGCAGTGTGTGAGTGGGTCAAAAACTTGAAAATGCATGATGGGTATTGCTTCAAATTTAAGTAGATGCTTTGATATGAGGCCTATGAAACTATTTTGAATGAAGAGTCATGATTGTCACATATTCATGAAGTATCTATTTTCAATAGCATTCATATTTATTTAAGATTCAATTTTAATATTTTGATTGAGCTTAACATTTTTGAGGGTTTATGTTCAACAAAACTAAATAAGAAGGCAATGAGAATGAGTGAGCAGAATATTCCATTCATTCTGCAAACTCAAAAAGATTTTTCCTCCTATTTTTTTGACTCCACGGATCATCTACCAGTGCATTTACCATATGAGGTAAGATTAGTTGATCGAGTTCAATATTATTAGATGTATCCATTTGAGAGCTACATAACATTTACATTTTTTCTAAGCTCAAACTCTATTAATTCAGCTTAACATCTTACTAGATTACCTCTTATTACATAGATACTTATACAAGTTAAAAGACTCAGTGAAGCAAATCCTATAGGGTCAATATGCAAAGATTATTTTCACAAGAGACAACCCAATCTTAATTATATTACTTCAAACCACATGGTACAAGTTGTAGAATAAAGGTTGAATGTAATGTAGAGGTTGAAGAGGAGGGTAGATACCAATCAACATTATCAATATTTACCTAGTGTGATAAGCCATTTGGTGAATATACATCTAGGTATTTAATTGATATGGAGATTAAGGCTGTAATACTTTTCATCCTTTTGAACTACCAAGAAGTTGAGCCTCTATTTGAGCAATAAATTTTCACTATCTATTATTAATAAATTAAGGTTAATTTATATTTTCTTGTAACTGATAGCTTGAGCTTGTAGAATGTTCATGAATTCCTTATACACAATAGATTTGAATATTATAGAAAATGTTTGTAGAGGAATTTAAGTCATGGTTTAACACATATGTATATTTGCATCATCCCATATTGGCAGTGTTGCAAATTAGTAATCAAGATTGAGATTGTGATTTTTTATGATAAAAAAATATTATTATTATGATTTTATTATTTTTCTTCTAACATATAATGGATATTTCTGGTTGTTTCTGTGAGCACTAAAATTTTAGAAAAATCATATACTACTCCAGCTTGTTGAAGACTTCAAGACTAGATTGAAAAGGATTTCATGTAAAAGAGTATGTATATATTTGTTTTTATTTCTTGAGTCTCAAAAAGTGTAGTTGTAATTGGGTAACCATGCACGCATATAGGGGAAGAGTAATAAAAGTTTTAAAACTAATCGTATTGTATGATATATAATCATACTATATGATTTGACTTAGTTTTTTCTCTTGAATATGGTTACTCAAACCATGGCCTGATTTTCTTAATTGTTTGTATAATATGATATTAATTCATACATCTGATTAATATTATACAAATTTTTTTCGTACTAGATTGTACCATATAAACACAGATATTTTTTAACTATTTGTATAGTATGATATATAGTATACAGATGATTGTAGTGAATGAAATTTGGTTTGTACCAAATCGTACCATACAAACTTGTTCATTTTTTAGTTGTTAATACTATACGATATCAAATCATGCATATGACTAACAATGTATGAAATTTGGTTCATTCAAAATCATACCGAATAATGGATATTTATTTTGAATTGTTTGTACTGTATGATGTCAAGTCGTATAGATGACTGACAATGTATGAAATCAAGTTCGTACTTAATCGTACCATACAAATTTGTTCATTTTTGAACTATTTGTATTATACGATATCAATTCATATAGAAGACTCACAATGTATGAAACTAAGTTCATCCCAGTTCGTACTAAACAAATCCATGATTTTTGATCTGTTCATACCGTAAGATATACGATCGTACAGTACAAACCATAGACAGTTCTCTTAAAAATTCAATTTTGGAATGTTTTTCATATATTTTCTATAAATAGAGTCTTAAAACTGTCATCTCAATCCTTTTCTTCAAATTTCTTGTGAGAGTGACTTTTGGGAGTGTGTTTGAGTACAAGTTTGAGATTGGAGAGTGAGAAATCTAGTGAAAGAAAATTGTGAGGCATTCACAAGGTTGCCCAAAGTGAGCATCTCTTTGTTCTTAATCTAAATTCTTCCCAACTTCTTTGGAGTATCTTGAGAGAAGATCTTTAAGACTAGATCAAGGTTCTCTTCCTTCACTACGAGGGTGAAAAAAGATGTTTGGTAGAATTGCCTTCACTAGAAGGGTAAAAAAAGATGCATGGATCTCTACTTCCACCAGGATGGTGAAAAATGATGCTTGATTCTTTTCCTTCACCAGGTAGGTAAAAAAGGATGTGTAGGTACTCTTCCTTCACCAGGTAGGTGAAAAAGGGCAAGAAGGTATACTGTCATCACTTGGAGAGTGTAAAAAATGACGGTTCTCTACCGCATTGGGTTTGTGGAAAAGAGTTTATAAGGGATTCTTTGCCTTGTTGTGGGGGGAAAAGGAGAGTCACTTTTAATTAGTGCAATACCTGGAAAAGGAGTCTTGAAGGAGTGGACATAGGTTTTGTTGGATCGAACCACTAAAAATTTTGGTGTTCTTCTGTTACTTTTTATTTTTCCTACTTTTTATTTCATTGCTCTTTATATTTGCGGTTGAAAGATTATATAAGAAAATCATCTCTATAAATAACTACATATTTCAATATTAGTGTTTTAGATTTTAAAAAGGTTTCCCAAAATCTAAAAAAAAATTAAATAACCAATCCACCCCCCCCCCCCCCCCCCCCCAAGTGGGTGAAAATAAAATAAAATTTTACATTATTTGCCTATTTCCTATGATGTAAAGATAACCGCCATTACTAAGTCTACTTAGATCACTTATTGCTTACAAGTAAGGAGAAAATTGTAAGGCATTCACAAGGTTGCCCAAAGTGAGGATCTCTTTGTTCTTAATCTAAATTTTTCCCAAGTTCTTTGGAGTATCTTTAGAGAAGATCTTCAAGATTGGATCAAGGTTCTCTGCCTTCACTACGAGGGTAAAAAAATATGTTTGGTAGAATTGCCTTCACTAGGAGGGTAAAAAAAGATACATGGTTCTCTGCTTTCACCAGGAGGGTGAAAAATGATGCTTGATTCTTTTCCTTCACCAGGTAGGTAAAAAATGATGTGTAGGTACTCTGCCTTCACGAAGTGGGTGAAAACGGGCGAGAAGGTATACTATCATCACTTGGAGAGTATAAAAGATGATGGTTCTTTGCCGCATTGGATTTGTGGAAGAGAGTTTATAAGGGAATCTTCGCCTTGCTGTGGGGGTAAAAGGAGAGTCACTTTTAATTAGTGCAATACCTGGAGAAGGAGTCTTCAAGGAGTGGAAATAGGTTTTGTTGGATTGAACCATTAAAAATTTTGATGTTCTTCTATTACATTTATTTTTTCTGCTTTTTATTTCATTGCTCTTTCTATTTGTGGTTGAAAGATTATATATGAAAATCATTTCTATAAATAACTGTATATTTCAAGATTAGTGTTTTAATTTTCTAAAAAGATTTTAAAAAGGTTTCCCAAAATCTAAAAAATAAATAAATAACCAATCCACCCCCCCCCCCCCTCCCTCTTGGTTAGCCTTGGGACAGTTCTATAAGGTCTAACAACTTACATGAACTTTCAAGTGGTATCAGAGCCAAGTTCAAAAATTAAGGTTTAGATTATTTTTTGAAAATTGATCATTGCTATTTTTTGAAACTTAAATACTACTAAAGGATATTCAATCACTAGACTACCTTTATTTGATAGCATTCATTTTGATTTCTAAAAAACTTGCATGTCTACTTTTATGCAATTACTTGACTATCGCATGTGGATGTTAGTACATGAAGGTTATACTAAACCTATTAGAATAGTAGATGTCATTAAAATTGAAACACCATTTACTGAATGGACTATACAATCTAGCATAGTTAAATGTCAAATATTTAAACACTTTTTTTATGCCTTAAAATCTAAGTATTATATGTGTGGTTTAACTTGTAAAATTGGAAAAGAAATTTTGGTTAGACTTTGTATAACTTATGAAAGGACAAATAAGGTAAAGAAAATTAGGTTGAATATTTTATTACATGACTACAAACTTTTTTGCCTAAAACAAAATGAGTCAATTTATTTTATGTATATAAGGTTTACCCAAATTAATACCTCATTGCATGCTTTAGATAGAGAACTTATAAATTTAGAAAAAGAAAACAAAATTTTACATTATTTGCCTATTTCCTAAGATGCAAAGATAACTGCCATTACTAAGTTTAATGATTTAAATGTATACTATATTAACAATCTACTTAGATCACTTATTACTTACAAGTAAGGAGTGAATAAAAAAAATTGATGCATGTGATAAAAGGAAGGAAACAAATATAGCTTTGAAGATTGATGATTTAGAAAGTGATCAATCAATGCCATAAGTTGATGAAGATATTACTCTCATGACTAAGCATTTCAAAATTTTCCTATGGAAAAAAAAATAATGACGTTAGCAATGGAATAAATGTAAGTTCATTAAAAATATAAAGATTTCTAATGAAGTCATTTGTTATGCGTGTAGAAAGCCTAGACATATAAAAATGGATTGCCCAAATCTCAAAGTTAATCCTAGCAAGGAAAAAGCTGAGGAGAGAACTAATGTCAGGAAGGGCAAGAAAAGGATGCAAAGAGCTATCTGGGTTAACTCAACTTCAGACTCTTAAAAAATAGAAGCAAAAGAGGAGGTCACAAGCTTGTACTTAATTATTGACAAGTTTGATCATTCAGAGAAAGAGGAGAAATGATCTCATATAAGCTCTTGTGAGAGTATTTGGTACCTAGACAGTAGATGTTTAAAACATATGACTAGAGATGCAAATCAATTTATATTGCTGGAGTATAGAACTAGAGGCAATGTAACACTTGGAGATAACACCACTAAGAGAGTGGTAGGATCAGGTATGATTAGTAATGAAAAGAATTTTTTAATTTAAAATATTTTTTTTGTGGAAGGCTTGAAACATAATTTGCTAAGTATTAGTAAGCTTTGTGATAAATATTTTAATATAAAATTTTTGTCTACAAGCTGCATTATAAGCCAAAATGGAGTTGATATACTACATGGAGATAAGGTAAATAATGTTTACATGCTTGATTTTAATTGTATTAAATCTTCAAATACTTTTTGTTTAAAAATTATCTATGATGAATGCTGGTTATAACATAAAAGACTTTGTCATCCAAGTATAAAAAATCTTAGGAAGATTACACAAAAGGAATTGGTAAGAGGCATATCCAAATTAGACTTCACTAAGGATTA
Organism: Dendrobium nobile; assembly: GCA_022539455.1. Lineage (NCBI taxonomy): Eukaryota > Viridiplantae > Streptophyta > Magnoliopsida > Asparagales > Orchidaceae > Dendrobium > Dendrobium nobile. The sequence goes on from CM039731.1 coordinate 25,238,346, forward strand.
CCTATGTGATGCATGTTAGTTAATAAAATAAGTCAAGCCCTCCTTTCATTCAATTAAGGATGTTAGAACTAGCAAACCCTTAGAAGTCCTTCACATGGATCTCTTTGGACATGTTAGCAATGTAAGTCTAGGAGGAAAACTTTGGGGTAGGTAATTATTGATGATTATTCAAGGTTTGCATAGATTAGATTCTTATCTCATAAGAGTGAATCATTTGAAGAGTTCAAAATTTTTTCTACTTGGATTCAGAGTAAGCTATGTTATAAAATTCTTTCAATTCATAGTGATCACGGAGGAGAGTTTAAAAATGAAAATTTAAAATTTTTTGCAAAGAGAAAGGGATTGATCACAACTTTTCAGTGCTTAGGACCCAACACTAAAATGGGGTTGTTCAAAGAAAGAACAGAACTTTAATAGAATCCATAAGAACCATGTGTAATAAATATTCACTTCCTAAATATTTTTAGGTTGAAGTAGTTAGTATAACATGTTATATTCTGAATAGGGTGAACATTAGATCTAAGTTGAATAAGATACCCTATGAACTTCTTAAAGGTAGAACACCCAACCTCTCACATCTACATGTTTTTTGATATAAAGCATTCATTTATAACAATGGGAAAACTCTTTTACAAAAATTTGATCCAAAATTTGATTAGGGAATTTTTCTGTGATATTCAAGTTTTGGCAAATCTTTAGAGTTTTTAACAAACAAACTTTAGCTATAAAGGAGACTACTCATGTAGTTTTTGATGAATTAGATATTATGGAGGGACTAGGTTGGAAGAAGAAGATATTGAAGAGAATACCTAAGGAATTGAAAAAGATAATCTTGAAGAAATGGTTGAAACAAAAAATAAGTTGCCTGGAGAATGGAAATATCCTAAAAGTCATCCTAAAGAATTAATTTTAGGAGACCCAAGTGAAGGTGTTAGGATGGGCTAGGAAAAGAAGTGAACCACTCAGCATTTATTTTAATGATTGAACCCATTAATATGAATCAAGTACTTTCTGATGAATTTTTTAGTTTAGCTATACAAGAAGAATTGAATCAATTTATTAGAAATGATATTTGGGAATTGGTAGAAAGTCCTAAAAATTAAATTATTATTAGAACTAAGTGGGTTTTCAAAAATAAGATGAATAATTTAGGTGTAATAGTTGGGAATAGGGCTATATTGGTGGTCAAGGGGTACAATAAAATAGGAGTTGATTTTGAGAAGACTTTTGCCCCTATAGCTAGACTTGAACCAATAAGGGTGCTTCTAGCATTTACTTATTTAAAATATTTAAATTATTTCAAATGGATGTTAAAAGTAATTTTCTTAATGGGATGATAAAAAAGGATGTTTATGTTAAGCAACTTCCAGGTTTTGAAAATTCACAGTTTCCTAATCATGTTCTTAAATTAAAGAAAGCACTATATGGACTAAAACATGCACCTAGGGTATGGTATGATAGGTTAAGCATTTTCCTACTAGAAAATTCTTTTGTTAAAGGGAATGGATACCACTCTCTTTATAAAAAATGTAGGAGATGCCATTCTTATTATTCAAATTTATGTCGATGATATCTTGTTTGGATCCACTGTTAAAATCTTTGTGATGAATTTTCAACAATAATGAGTAAGGAATTTGAAATGAGATTGATGGGAGAGTTGGGTTACTTTCTTGGTTTTAGTATAAAACAAGAAGAGGATGACACCTTGCTTAGTCAATCAAAATATATTAAGGATATTCTTAAGAAATATGAAATGTATAAAGATAAACCAATAAATATTTCAATGAGTTCCTCAGGTCAGTTAGATAAGGATTTAAAAGCAAATCTCTTGATCAAAAAGAAATTTAGAGGAATGATTAGTTCACTGCTTTATTTAACTACTAGTAGACCTGATATCATGTTTAGTTTTTATCGATGTGCTAGATTTCAAGCTAATCCAAAAGAATATAATTTGACCGCTATTAAAAGAATTTAGAAATATCATTTAGAAACTCAAAATTTAGGGATTTGATATCCTAGCCATAACACATCTTTTAAAATCATTGAATATTTTGATTTAGATTTTGCAAGGTGTAGGGTTGATAGAAAGAGTACTTTTGGAACTTATCAATTCATTGGACACTCATTAGTCTCCATATCTAGTAGAAAATAGAATTCGGTAGCTCTTTCTTCTACTGAAGCAGATTATATTGTCTTAGAAAGTTGTGTGGCACAAGTGCTATGGTTAAAATAATAACTAATGGATTTTTTATTTTCAATTGGTACTATTCCAATTTTCTATGATAATACTAGTATCATTTGCATTTCAAAGAATTCAATTCAACACTCAAGAACCAACCATATTGACATAAGGCATCACTTTATTAGAGATCATATTACTAAAGGACAAATCGAGCTATATCACATAGCAACAGAAAATTAACTTGCAAACATTTTCACAAAATCACTAGCTTTTGTGACTTTCAGCACTTTAAGAGCCAGACTGGGTATTATTGATATTCATGCTTGGCAATTGTAATTGTGTTGAAAGTATATTATATTTTCTTATGATTGTGTTCTATTCTTTATTTTTTAGGTTTATTTTGTTTAAGTTTTCTCCAAATTTTTGGTGTTTGATTTTTAATTTTGTGTTTGATTTTTGTTTCATTTTATCGCTTTTGTTTTATGTGCGTTTTATGAATCCTATTTCAAGTATTTTGGAAATATATCTTGATCATCATGTGAAAATATAATATTCTATTTTCTATTCATATTATACAATCAAAATTCATACTGCATGAATTCTTCAGATTTTATTTAGTTTCTTTTCTATATTGGGGAGACAAAAATGTTTTTTTTTTATTGTACAGTACAAACACATGTTCATCTGTATGAAACATCAATTTTTTTATCTATACCATTTATGTAGTTATTCCAATGACAATTACTTTCTAAACATCGACTGTACAAAAACCTGTTCATATGTATGAACCAATTGTCAGTTCGCATGTGGATGATCTCAACTGTTAGGTATGAACATTATTAACTAATCATCTCATACGAACACTTGTTCGTCTGTATGATCAGTTTGGTCAAAATATTGTATGAAGCATCTTATTGGTATCAACTTTATGAAAAGACATTTCATAGCATTAACTATTTTTTGATCGGTTTCATTCATTTGTATGAATCAAAGATCATCCCATATGAAGATCTAAATAGTACTTACGAACATAATTTTGTATTGTATGAAATAGTTCAAATTCTATAAATTGGAGTGTATTCTTTAAAATTTTTCAATCTTTTCATCTCCAGTCCCTTTCAATTCCCATGTTTAAACTTTTTCTCAAATGGTTAAAAGTAGCAAGCGATATCGACCTTCCAAGGGTGGATCATCTCGTTCTAAACCAGATGAGAACTTTCTGTATAAGGAGAATGAGAAAGCTTTTGAAAGGTTTGTTCATGCTAAGATTACCCCTTCTCATCTTCTATTTCAAGAAGACATTAGTTTTCAAATCATGCCTCTTTTCAACTCAACTCAATTCTCTTTCTTTCTCACCTTAATCTATGTATATCATTCTGAGACTTTTTACTTTTTTTGTTGCTATTATGAGAATGCGAGAAAATAACACGATAATTTCCTCCTATGTTTGTCATCAACGTGTTGAAATTACCAAGGAATATTTGCGAACTTTTCTACACCTTAGGACAGATGGGATTAAGGCTCATTCAATGATATCTAGAAGTGATTTTAATTGGAGCATTGTTAATCAAACTCTTAGGAAAACAACTTCATTCTCTCATTTACCTTAGTTTCAACTTTAAACAAAAGTGCTGGGATCATCCAGCATGTCTTAAGGATATATATCATTCCTAAAGCTGGTGATCGTCTCAATATTACTCTTTTATTGAGTATTGTCACATGTTATATCTTGTCTAACACTCCATTTGATGTAGCCCAATTGATTATGGGTTACATTTATAATCTATCTGATAGACTCCTGACTACTAGAAGAAAGAAGAATGTAGCTCTAGGACAAATGGTTGCCTATGTTCTTGAAAAGAAATATTACCTCATTCATCCCGAACCCCTAAATAACCTACTTATTTATTTCACTCATGCCTCCTTTCGAATTCTTTCTCACCGAGATCAAGGGAAAGAAGGAGAAGAATTTTATGAAGGAGGACCTGCATATGTACCTTCTTCTGCTCCTGGACATGATCAACATTTCTATCAAGACATGAAAAAGAGATTTGATCTCCTTGAATCTTTTGTATATCAATGTTTTGACCAAGTTCAGACATATTTGGACCAACAGGATTTTAGATATAACGAAGATATGGAATGGGTTAAAGGACAATTTGATTATCTCAGCACTCAAGTAGCTACCATCAATAGCTACTTCATATAATTCGGTCCTCCATAGCCTCCTCTAGATCAAGATCCTCCAAATTATTAGTTTAGTTATAGATTGTTGTATATTTTATTTTTAGCTTTTATAATTATTATTTAGTTACTATCATTTATTAACTCACTTTTTAGTTGGTTTAATTTTTAATTGTGTTATATTTTCTTTATATTGTTAGTTAATATTATTTTAAAAATATATAAAAAGATTTTTTGTTTGGTTATTTATGAGTTTTTATTTCTTTTCCTTTAGAATTTTCAATTAATGAGTCAATACTAGCTAATCTAAAATGTGCTTTTAATGAATTGAAATTTTGTAGTGAAAAGACTGTATATGTTGTTAGACCTGCGTAATTATCCCAAAACTAACCAAGAGGGGGGTGAATTGGTAATTTAAAAAATTCCCTCTTGAATAAAAAAACTATTTTTAAAAAATTTCACAATTGAAGTTTCTTTAAAAAAAAACTTTTTAACCACAACAATAAATTTTTAAGAATAAAATGTGGAAATATAAAGAGAACACAGTAATTTATAGTGGTACGGTCCAACAAGACCTACGCCCATTCCTTGAAGACTCCCTCATCAGGTATTACAATGTTACCAAAGTAACTCTCATTTTGCCCCCATAGCAAGGTGGAGAAGCCATTACAAATTTTCTCTCTTCCACCAATACTCGGTGTGGTAGAGTACCATCATTGTTTCACACCCTCCAAGTATTGACAGAGTACCATCAACATTTCACACCCTCCAAGTGTCGACAGAGTGCCATCATCCTTTCACCCCATGCAAGTGTCGGTAGAGTACCGTCATCCTATCACACTCTCCAAGTATCGACATAGTACCATCATCCTTTCACACCCTCTAATTGTCGGCAGAGAACCATATCTTCTCTCAAGCAACTAGAAAGAAGAAAGTAAGAGAATTGACACTTAAAAGAGATTCTCACATTTGAGTAACCTTGCAAACCCTTCATACTCCACTTGCAAGAACTCTCTCTCAAACACTCTCCCAAATCACCCTTTCACTTGCTCTTTAAGAAATCACAAAGACAAGACTCGTTCAAGTCAGTTTCTAAGGACTTTTTATATGAAATACATAAAAAACCATCTAGAAAACTAAAAAATTTAATTTTTATCGTCAATAATCGTACAATATGATCTACAATCATCATGGATGAATAGTTCAAAATTTACTCGTATGATCTTGTATAAAATATTTTTGTACAAGTATATCGTTCAGTATAGTATTTATATCATATAGTACAAACAATTATAAAAAAATTCATATTCATCTAGATGAAATGATACCCCATAATTTTGTACTATGGACATCATATGTACAATTTCCAGATCATCTCGGATGAGTAGTTAAAAAAATTTACTTGTTCGTTTGGATGAAAATGTACATAATATTTTCATACTTTTGATGTCATCTGTACGAACTCCAGATTATCCCGGACGAACAGTTCAAAAAATTTACCTATTCGTATGGATGAATATATTTGCATCATTTTGGTACTCTAGATGTTGTTTGTATGAAGATAACTTTGTATAATATAAATAGTACTTAGAAAAAAAATTTTATCCATGCTTTGATTAACTGCTTGCTGGAGAAAATAACTGAACAAATCATCCTCTACGAATTGAAATCATACAGTACGATTGGTTTTTTTTTAATTATAAGTTTTTTAACACTCCACCAATATGTGTGTGTGCATGGTTATCCAATTATAATCACACACACTCAAACTCATTAAAAGTGTAAAATGCAGACTCCATCTATAATGAACCCTAATCTAATCTGACTTAAAGTCTTTAATAGTCTGTAGTATGATTTTTTTTTAAATGTTAGTACACATAAATAACAAAAGCAATATATCAAATATTTGTTTGGAGATATAGTAATAAAAAATAATAATATTTAGAATCATCAAAAATACACATGATATGAAAATATAGTTATGAAAACTAAATTGCAACAATCTCCCGGACCCTATTTAATGATGGAAAAATAATTATTGTTTGAGTTAATATTTAAACCCTAATTTATTTTTAGCTCCCCCTAAATGAATTATGATATGTAAATATAGGAATTCCCATAAAGATCAAAGAACTCCAAATCCTAAAAAAATAGAAAACACTAAAAGACACCAAATTAAAAACAAATGAACAAAAATATGAACACAAAACACACACAAAATACAAACACAAAACATAAATCAAATAAAAAAATCAAGCAAATAAACAATTTTATTACTCCCCCTTTTGATAATAATAAAAAGAGATGTAGAACTTGAAATGAAAGATGTCAAAAGAATTGACCTAGAAAATGGTTTTAAACCAATTGTAAGTACAATATTAATTCCATGATACTAAAAAGAAAAAATAAAAAATTTTAAATCAAAGAACAACTAAGATAAGAAAAGTTAATCAAGGTCATGATTCATACTATAAAAATTAAATAAAGATGATTATTCCAAAAATGATGAAATGAAGATTTAGTTAACTTCAAATTCAAAGTAGAATATAATTATTAATTAGATATATTTGGATTAGATATTAAATGATAGTAGAAATAACACAATAAAAAAAAATAATTAGCGACATTGCACATCTTTTCAAATATCTGTGACACACTTTGTGCATCTTTTTTATTTGGGCTAATTTTTTGCCTCTTTTCACTTTGTAAACCATTGCGCAATCTTTCAATTTTTGCACACATTGTCTATTTCTTTAATGTACTTTTAGGTCTTTCTAAAACTAGTAATCTAAATTCAAACTTCACTAATAACAAAAATAAGCATATTTAAAAAGAAATAAAAAATAATAAGACATCAATATTATAATAATGATATTCTTGTTATGTTTGCCTTAAAGAACATGAAATTGATCTTCTTATCTAAATCTAGTTAAAATTTAATTTAAATTTCTAAAAAAATAGATTTCATATTAAAATTAATTTCTAAAGCAAAATAATTTATAGCACATTTTAGATAAATTACAAAAGGTTTTTCATATAGGCATACTAACATTTTAAAAAGTGAGAAACAAACACAAGTTTCCAAAACATGTCATTTTTCATTGATATCAAAAGGATTAAATACTTTATGTTAATGGATATCAACTTAATAAAGAATTACATCATCACATGGAAACATAACAACAAATAACAAAATAAAATAACCATGAAGGAAAAAACATCATCACATCACTCGTAAAAGGCTAGTAGAAACAACAACAATGAAGTACATCTAGAACTCAAAAGGGCCCTGATCTGGAGGAGAAGGCTGGTTGAACACTAAAAAATAGCTATTCATCATAGCTATATTTATATTTACCATGTTAAACTAACCATGGATCCAACCCATATCCTCTTGGTATCTCGCATCCTGCAGATTTAAACAAGTCTTAATTTGATTAAAATGTTGATCAAAGTGAGCCTCCAACTAATCAAATCACTGGACCATCTTTTGAATGTAATTTTAGTTAGGTCCTTTTGCAGGTGTTGGAGCTTCATCTTCTTCTTTAGGATCGTCACTCAAACTCTGATCTCTCCAAATAAAGATAAAAAAGAATCATCGATAAAGTAGATTGGTAGTTTAGTGGGAGGATCAGGATGAATGATATTATACTTCTTGTGTAGGATATAGGCAACAAGATGTCCTAGAGACATATTCTCTTTCCTCTTATAATGTGGATGTCCAATCTCAAAAAGGTTGTACAGATACTCCAAAATGAGTTGGGCTTCATCAATGGGGTTTTTCAATCAGAATAAGATATGTGATAGTTGACAAGAGTGGAGTCATATTCACTCGATCACCAGTTTTAGGAATAACAGAAGTTCTTAAAGCATGCTGGATGATCTGGGCATTTTGGTTCAAGGTATATACTCGAGCTAAATGATTAAATTGAGAAACACCTCTAAGATCTTTATTAATTTTAGACCAATCAAAGTTAGATCTAGAGGTCATAGAGTGTGCTCTAATCCCTTAGGTTCTTAAGCGAAGGTAGTTGCCTAAATCTTCTTTGGTAATCTCTACATGCTATCTTTAGACATATGAACTTATCCTAGAGTTATCTTCATTTATTCTCATATTATCTAAGAAATAATAGAAAGGTTTCTTTGTGATATGCATAGATAAGAGTGAGAATGAAGGATAGTTGAGTGGAGGAAATTAGAGGCATTACAGAAAAATAAAGATCATCTTGGATTAGAAGTCTAGATGAGGTGATTTTAGCAACAATGTACCTAAAATATGCATCTTCATACTTCTTAGATAAGAAGTTAGAATCAACAACACTAGAGGAAAAAGATCTCTTTGAACTACGAGGATGTTTGCTGCAACTGGACATTTCCTAGATAAGAGTTCTAGAGAGTTTTGAAAGGAATATAAAAGTGAATGAAAATGATTTCAAAAGCCTTCTATATATAGAAAAAAGAAACATTGTACTGTACGAAATTTTCTTTATACGTATGATTTTGGAATCGTACAAGACAATATTATTTTTCCTACGTACAAATAGAAATGGCCAAAGATGAAATGGTTTTTTTGTAAAACACCATTTCTGAGGCATCCTTTCATATAGGCTTTTTGACCACTCGATCATACAGATGAATAGGTGTTCATCCGTGATGATCAGAATATTAAAGATCATTTTTAAAGCAATTAGGTTCATCCCCTATAGAAACTTACATCTAGATCGTACATATAAAAAATAATTTTGTCTGAGATGATCAGCAATAAATAATTGAACCTAACTGATAAAACTGTCCACACTCATACAAATGAACAAATACAAATTGTACTATATGATGATGTCATCGTACAGTATGAAACCTTTGAAAAATATTGGTTTTGCATGCTCAACTCCCAAAACTATCATGTATACACTACAGAATTCATACAGGACAAAAACAATATTCGTACAGTATGAATAGACCACTTAGAAAATAATACATGAAAATTAGAAAAATATCTCAAAATTAATTATTTCAATCAAATGACATGCTTCCAGACTAAAAACACACAAAACAAAAAATAAAGCAAAAAATAAACACACACAAACATACAAAAAAATAGAAATAAAAACTAAACATATAAAAATAAAAAGAAATATCAAGTTTGCATAATATTTAATCTAAGCATTAAGATCAATCGCACCTAACCTTGTTCTTAAGGTGCTAAAAGTGTCAAAGGCTAGTTGTTTTGTAAAAAATATCTATAAGTTGATTTTATGTAGAAACGTGATTAAATTCAATTACTCCTTTGGCTACATGATATCTAATAAAGTGATGCCTTATATCTATATATTTGGTTCTAGAATATTAAATAGGATTCTTTGAAATGCAAATGATAATAATATTATCATAAAAAATAGGAATAGTGTCAATTGTAAACCTTAAGTCAATCAATTATTATTTCAACCAAAGTACTTGTGCAACACAACTTCCTAAGGTAATGTATTCAGCTTCAGTAGTAGATAGGGCTACAAAATTATGTTTTCTACTTAACTAAGAAACCAAGGAATTTTTTATAAATTAACCATTTCCAGATATACTTTTTCTATCAACTCTATAACCTACAAAGTCTGAATCAGAATATTTGTTAATTTCAAATAAAGAGCTGTACTTAAGATACCAAATCCATAAGTTTTGAGTTTCCAAAAGATATCTTAAAATCCTTTTTATTGTTGTTAAATATACTTCTTTTAGATCAGATTGAAATCTAGCATACAAATATGCACTAAACATATATGTGATATGCTAATAGTCAATAAAGTAATGATCCAAACATACCTCTAAATTTCTTTTGATAAATTTTTTTTCATTTAGTCCTTATCCAACTGAACTGAGGAACTCATTGGTGTGGTTCCTAGTTTAGTATTATCTATTATATATTTCTTAATGATGTCCCAAATATACTTTAATTGACTATTAAAAGTTCTCTCCTCATTTTGCTTAATGCTAAAACTAAAAAAATAACTTAGATCTCCCATTAAACTCATTTCAAATTCACTACTTATTATTTTTAAAAAATCATCACAAAGATTTTTATTTGAAGATCCAAAAATAATATCATCAACATTAAAAAAAACAAAAAAAAAATCATCAACATATATCTGAATAATGAGTATGTCATCTCCTAATTTCTTTAAAAAGAGAGTGTTATCCAAACTTTTTTTTACAAAAGATCTCTCTAATAGGAAAGTGCTTAACCTTTCATGCCAAGCCTTAGGTGCTTATTTTAATTCATATAATGCATTTTTCAATTTAAAAACATGATTAGAGAATTTAGAATTTTTAAAACCTGGAGATTGCTCAATATAAATATTCTCTTATATCACCTCATTCAAAAAGGCACTCTTAACATCCATTTGAAATAATTTAATTCTTTTAAAATAGGCATAGGCTAACAAAACCCTAATTACTTCATGTCTTATTACAGGGGAAAACGTCTCTTCAAAATTAATCCCTTTAATTTGATTATACCCCTTAGCCACCAATCTAGCCTTAATTTTAATCATAACTCCTAAATTATTCATTTTATTTTTGAACACCCACTTAGTTCCAACTACACTTTGATCCTTTGACCTTTCAATCAATTCTTAAATATCATTCCTTACAAATTAATTCAACTCCTCTTGCATGGCCAAAATTCAAAATTTATCTAAAAGTCCTTGATTAACATTTGTGGGTTCAACCATTGATATAAATATAGAATGATTTACTACTTTGCGAAGTTCATGCTTAGTACTAACACCCTCACTAGTTCACCTAAAATCAATTCCTTTGGATAATTCTTAGAAACTTTTAATTTTCTAGGCAAAGAGTTTTTTATTTTCATATTTTCTTTCAAATTTATCTTTTTAATTCCTTGAAAATTATTTTTTATAAGATCCTCTTCCAAACTTAGCTCTTCCAAAATACCATATTCATCAAATACTTTATTTATTATCTCCTCAACTATCAAAGTTCTTTTGTTAGACACTCTATATGATTTTTTAATACTAGAGTATTCAAGAAAAATTCATTCATCAGATTTTGGATCAAATTTTCTTCAAGAAAATTTTCTATTATTATGAATGAACATCTTATATCCAAAAACAAGCAAATATGTCAAATTTAGTGTTATACCTTTAAGAAGCTCATAGGGTATTTTATTCAATTTTGATCTAATGTTCACCCTATTCATAACATAAGAAGATGTTCTGATCACTTCAATCCAAAAATATTTTGGAAGTGAGTATTCTGCCAACATGGCTCTAGCTGCTTCATTTGATGTTATGTTCTTTCTTTTGACTGTCCCTTTCTACTGAGCAGTCCTAGGTGCAAAAAAATTATTATCAATTCCTTTCTCTTTACAAAAAGATTCATGTGAATAATTTTCAATGGTTTGTTAGTTCTAAGATCCTTAATGGAATGAAAGGATGACTTCACCTATTTTTTTAGTTGATATGCATCACACAAGTGATCTCTAGTAAAGTCTAGTTTAGGTATACCTCTAATAAGTTCTTTTTGGATTATTTTTTTTAAGGTTTTTCATTCTAGTATGACAAAATCTCCAATGTCATAACCATGATTCATCAAAAATCATTTTCAAACAAAAAGCATTTAGAGATTTAATATAATTTAAATATAGTATATACACATTGTTTATCCTAGTTCCATGCAGTACGTCATTTTTATTTTGGCTTAATATGCAGCTAGTGAGAAAAAATTTAATATTTTAACCCTTATCAAATAGCTGACAAATACTCAAAAGATTATGTTTTAAGCATTCTACAAGTAAAATATTCTCAATGAAAAAATTGTTCAAGTTTTCGATCATACATGTGCCTACCACTTTCCTAGTGGTATTATCTCCCATTGTAACCTTGCCTCCATTCCTGGCTTCCCGTGATATGAATTATGTCGTATCTCCAATCATATGCTTTGAACAACCGCTATTCAGGTACCAAATGCTCTAATGAGGTCTTGTATGAGAGTGTTTCTACAAAATGATTAAACGTTAGACTTGGGAATCCAAACAAGTTTGGGTTCACCTCTTGGTAAAATTAATCTAGATGCATGTATGATATGATTTATTTTATGCATCTTTAGTCTCCACACTAGATAAGATTTTATATGAATAGTGCAAGTGTGAGATATGTGTCCAATCATGCCATAAGAAAAATATTTTTTTAATTTATTTGAGTAAACTTGTCTTTTCCTAGGTTTTATAATTTTTGAATTCTTTTTAGGATTAAAAATTATTCAGGTGTAGGTGAAATCTTATTCTTTTCATATGTATTCAATTGAGCTTTAAAGAATGAATTTGCACTTTCTAATACAACATTATCAACTTTCAAAATTGCTCTCTATTATCAAATTCATCAAGAAAACTTTTAAAATCTTTTTCAAGTTCAGTGTGGGGTGATTTTAACAATTTTTTTTATTTATTCAATTCATCGTACTCATCTAATAATTTCATTTTATTGTTATTAGTATGTAATCTTTTCTATGAATTTCATTCTCCTTTTGTAATTCAATGAAGTCTAAATTCAACCTAGCATGCATCTTTTTAAGTTTTCTATATGCCATATGAATTCTTTCAGAAACTTCAACCAATTCATCATAGGTTAAGTCATATACCTCTTCTTGATCTGATTGATCAAGCTTGTTGGCCATCAAGCATAAATTTATGACTTTTTCTTTTACCTATGTTTCTAAAGAGTCCGGAGATGAGTTTACCCAAAATAAACTTTGAACTCTCTTCTTGCCCTCCCTTATATTTATTTTCTCCTACACCTTCTCCTTACTAGGAGTGGCTTTAAGATTATGGCAGTCCAATTTAATATGTCCAGGTTTCCTGCATTCATAGTAAATAACATCGTTAGAAACTTTAACATTTTTATTAAACTCACCTTTATTCTGCTGTTGGTGTCTCGTTTGCTTCCTTTTTAGAAAAGTTCTGAATTGCCTTGTCATCAAGGCAATGTCATTCTAATCCTTAGGTTATGATTGATCACTCTTCAAGTCATGTAATTTTATAGCTATGTTCTTCTCCTTTTGCTTTTCTCCTGCATTAATCTATCTTTAAGTCACTCCTTGCTCATAAGCAATTAGTGATCTAAGAAGATTATCAATAGAATACACATTTAAATCCTTAAACTCTATAAAAGCATTTATTTTAGCATCATAAGAAGTAGGCAAACAATTAAATATTTTATTACTTTTTTTTAGCATTTATTAGTTCCCTGCCTAATGCATGCAAGGAAGTGACTATTTGAGTGAAATATGTGTACATGTCAGATATAGATTCATTTGGTTCATATAAAATAGTTCATAATCATGTAACAAAATATTTAATCTAGATTGTTTCACTTTGTTAATTCCTTCATATGTGACACAAAGTATGTCCCAAATTTATTTTCCACTTCTATAAGTAGAAACATGCATGTAGTCTTCATATTTAAAAGCACAAAAGAAACTATTTAAATATTTTGTATTTAATTATGCTAAGTTTCATTCTTTTAAAATCCCGTTAGTAAATGTTATTTCAATTCTAATGCCATCTACAGTCTAGTTGGCCTAGTGTACCCATCCTAAACTAAAATCTACATGCGATAATCAAGTTATTGAAGAAAAGTAGGCATTTGTATTTTCCAAAAATAAAAAGGGATGTTATCAAATAATGGAAGTCTAGTGATCGAATACCCTTCAAGTGTGTTACAGTTTCCAAAATTAAACATAATCATTTTTCAAAAAGAAATCTAAATTTTAAATTTTGAAGTAAGATTTAATACCACTTAAAAAGTCCATATAGATTGTTAAACCTATATAATTGCCACAAGGCTAACCAAAAGGGGGGGGGAATTGGTTATTTTAAAAAACTCTTAGTAAATTTTAGAATCATTTAATAATTTTAAAATATTTTTTTTTAAATATACTTTTCAACCATAATAATAAATTACAAAAATAAAATATGGAAATATAAAAAGTACACAATAATTTATAGTAGTTCGATCCAACAAGACCTACGTCCATTCGCTGAAGACTCCATCTTCAGGTATTTCACTATTACAAAAATGACTTTCCTTTTACCCCCACAGGAAGGCGAAGAAGCTTTTACAAATTTCATCTCTTCCACCAAACCCCAATGCGGTAGACTACTATCATCCTTTCACACCCTCTAAGTGTCAGCAGAGTACCATCATCCTTTCACATCCTCTAAGTGTCAGTAGAGTATCTTCATCCTTTCACACCCTCCAGGTGTCAGAAGAGTATCATATATTCTCTAAAGATTTTCTCTTGAGCAACAAGAAAGAAGAAAGGAAGAGAAGTGACACAAACATAAAAGAGATTTTTATCTTTGAGTAACCTTATGAATCATTCACACTCCACTTGTAAGAACTCACTCTCAAATACTCTCTCAAAATCATACTTTCACTTGCTCTCTAAGAAATCATGAAGATTAGATTTTTCTAAGTCAGTTTCTAAAAACTTTTTATATGAAAGAAACAAAAAACCGTCCAAAAAACTAAAAATTTCAATTTTTAGCATACATGATTATACAGTACAATGGACAATTATGCGTACGAATAGTTCCAAATTTGCTCATACGAACCTATATGAATCATTTTTTACACACTTATCGTATAATATGATTTACATATCATATTATACGAATTGTTCATAAAATTTTCTGATTCATCAGGATGAAAAGATTCCCCTCAATTTTGTACTCTGAACATCGTCTATACGAACATGAGATCGTATAGTGCGAATAGTTTAGAAAAAATTTGGTGTTCATCGAGACAAAAAGGTACCCATTCTTTTCATACTCTAGATGTCGTCTGTACGAATGACACTTTATACCGTAGGATCAGTTCATATAAATTTGAAGATCGTTGAGGCAAAAAAAGACCCAATCTTTTTGTACTGTAGGCATCATCTGTATGAAGGGTACTTTGTACAATATGATCAGTTCAAAAAATTTTTGAAGATTGTCATGACAAACTTGTGCATATCTATTTCGTACTCTGGATGTTATCCGTACGAATGGCTCTTCGTACAATACGAATAGTACTTAAAAATTTTTCTTCATTTGGTTCGTCATGTTTGTTGGAGGAAATAACTGAACAAATCATTCTGTACGAATGAGAATCATACAATATGATTAGTTTAAAAATTTACAAATTTTTACTCCCCCGGTGTGTGTGTGCATGGTTACTCAATTACAATCACACTCTCTAAGACGCAATAAAAATGTAAAATATAGACTCTAATTATAATAAACTCTAAAACAATCTAACTTGAAATCTTCAACAATTTGGAGTATGATTTCTCTGAAATATTAGTACACATAAACAACAAAAGAAGTATATCTAATATATGTTAGGAAAAATAGTAATCAAAATAATAATATTTGGAATCATAAAAAACCCATAAGATATGAAAACATAGTTATGAAAACTAAGTTGCAATATGAGGGCTACTGAGGAGGGATTTTGTTAACTGATAAATGTGCCAACAAATTAGAGCCTGAGGGCTATTTTTAATTTGTAATAATATATTTATTTATGATTCATTTTAAGTATAGTTTAGTAGTTATTTAAATGCATTCAATATCAGTATACATTTTAATTTCAATTTTTCATATAGTAATTCAATTTATTATTACATCATAGTACTTTTAGTTCTTTTTGGTTCAATTATTCATTTTTATTCCAGGCTATGATAGCCTACTAAGCTGTATTATCTCATTCCTACTTATTTTCATCTTCATGCCAAGAAAAGGGTAAGGAGAGAGCTGAGTTGTTTTGGATATTAGGCTCCAATTTGTGATGTAGGTATGCCTTTGGGTTTAGTTAGTTTTATTTGGTAAGCTTGCCTTTTATTTGGTTACATAGTTTGTTGACAAATGCTATTGTAGGTACCTCAAATTATACATGTGTTTTTGGATAATACAAAGAAATCATTTTTGAGATTCAATAATATTCTCCTTTACATTATATTCAATAGTGGCTATATCTTGACTATAAATTGAAAGTTTTGTTTTAATACTTATCAAACTAGATCTTTGGGCTAGTTTTTCCACAATCAAAGATGGTATGTCCTATGTGATATCAGGTCATATCGGGTCAGGTTGTGAGATTAGCAGTGTATAAAGATTCAACACTTACAGATGAAAGTAATAGGGCTAGGGAATTTTTTACGTGGAAAACCAATAAAGGGAAAAAATCATGGAGCCTGACCCACTTGTAAGATCCACTATGTAACAAGTGATACAAAGTTCCTTCTTTCTTACTTATTGAAAAATTGGTAGCGTACAAATATCAAGTGCCCATTGAGGAATAGTCCATACCTAATAATAGGTCTTAATTTTCTCGATAGGGATTATAGTAATAGATGTTCACTGGCAAACAAATATACCCAATAGTAGGGTGAAATCTTGTCAAATTTTTGGAGATGGTGTTGATTTATAATATCAGTCGTTGGTGGCAATGATGGTTATTAGTAGTGATAGCTGGTTGTGGTCATTGACGGAGATGGCTAAAAATGTAAGAGAGTTCTCTCCATAGGTCTCATTGTCCTCCTTCATCCTTCCTTATTCCCTCATGTGAAGAATAATGGCCTATTTATTGCTTTTTGAAAGTGGGGAGCTCAGAAAATATAGAGAAAATCGAGGGCAAAGTAGAAGTGCTTCATCAAATGATTTGTTTTGATTTTTTCAATCATGGAGCTTTCATCAAGTATTTAAATGCCTTAATTAGTTAAAATTAAGTGACCTTGTACTAGTTGGATTTGTCTCATTGAGGTGCTCAATTTGACTAATGCTTTAAAGGTTCTAAATATGCTTTAATTCCTTGGTTCAAGCCCATTTAGAATAGGATTGGGCCAATTTTGGTGTCACTGTGTTTGTTTTGTCTAGACAATTTGTTTGACTATAAGGATGCTAAGATTGGAATTTGGATGTTACCAAATCTAAATTTGAAAGTTTTCAGCTCGAATATGCCATGAGATTAGTGCATGACAAAGGTTGTGACTTAGCACGAATAAAGTTAGTAGAGAGAGACTTTTGTCACCTTAGCTAAAATGATCACTCGCACAAAACCATAAAAGTTAATTAACGTGAATATAGGAAAAAAAAGATTGTACCAAGAAAATCAATTTAAAAGAAAATAAAGTGGTTAGCCAAGCTATACGAGTTCATGCTCTCTAATGACTTTCATGGTTGAGACGACTTCAAAGTCTCTAATAATTTCATGCTTAATTATAATTTGATTAACCTAATCAAAAGGATCATGTGTGTGCATCACTAAAAACAATATGATTACTCACCTTCAAATAAGTTTCATTTGCAAGAGAAAACTAAAGGCCAAAGATTTAGTGATGAATGAAAATGCATAAGACATTAGAAATTAACATATTAGACTTTTTGCATCACAAAAATTTATAACTATAATGAATTAACTCTCTATGATAAAATGGAATGTTATTAATGATATATTAGAATGATATATATGTAATTATAAAAAAAAATATGGTATAACAATAAAACTATAATTTGTTAACAATATATAAATTAAAATTCCCTAACATTGCCCAAAAAAATAATTATGTTGGTTGTGCTTTTTACTCCTTTGCTTGCATGATGGCTTAGTGGAAAAACAAAATATTGTTTTCAAGAAAGTTCAAAATAAACATTTGGTAATATTAATTTAGACTAAAGTTTCGCCTTTTATGTCAGATCTCTCAAATAAACAAATGATTAAAAACATTAAAGACATGACCAGCCTGTCGAAAATGAGCTTAAAATCAAAGTTGGTTTCCTTTGTATGTATGAATACGTGTGCATAGACATAGAAGAAATACAAACAAGTCTGTTTCAATAAAACTCGATGGAGGGTAGCGACATTGACGACAACACTGGCGGGAATTTTGAAAGAATGAAAGATTTAAAAAATCTTCATATTTGGGATATTTTAATGCAAGGAAAATAGAGATATTGAAATATTTCAAATCTCTCAAAACCTTTAATTTATATATTATTTTACTTCATATTTAATATTAAAAAATTAAAATACATAAAAATAAAATATAAAAAACCTACTAATATAGCAGACCAAACAGCCTCTCAAATTAAAAAAAGAATGTCACTGTTAATCTGAAGACATAGAGGAAGTGAGAGCTTAACAAATGGAGATCATCCACATGAAGCAAAAGATAACCACTACAGCTCAAAGGAAAATCCAACAGAGCATTTTGCACTAAGAGCAGAATATTTACTAGTAATCAAACTCTCTTGTTTTCTTGCAGCAATAAGTCTTTCTTTGCATTTATTTTATTATACCAATCTTCTTACTGACACATTAATTGTGACTATTTGAATATTTCTTAGGTCCCTTTCCCTGCAAAATTTAATGAAATTGTGACATTAGGAGGAACTGAGTAAAAAGATTGCTAAAAAGTTAAACAGATCAGTACAAACATGATGCTCTTGAAATGTGATGTTAATTAATTGCATCTTTTAATTAGCAAATATTTTAAAAAAATAATTGTTATTTATTTTTATTTTTTATTTTTATTTTATTTTATTTTTATCATAAATCTTTTGTTTTATTTTTGAGATGATAATTTAATTCATATAAAAGTATATTTTAAAATAATCACATCTTCTATGTGATGTCATAAGTGAAATATATAGTTGAAGTAGCTCATATATATTAAAAAGCACAACAACAAATGAACAATACCAAATGAAATATTCATTTCTATGAGAAGGATAAGCTTGTATTCTACATGAATATTTTAGGGTGCTCGGCGATATCACGGTCGACTATTTCGTGTTTTAAATTGACGATCATACAGGATTGTGCCACATACTATATTGGTGAACTCAAAATTGTGTCTTCTCTCTATCAACAGAATGTTTAAAAATCTACGAAGAATATGAGCCAAATAAGTAAGAAAATGAGAAAAATAGCTTATTACTCTATGGGCTTAGATAAATTGGAGAATGCCTCCTTATATAGGTTGTTTGTAAAGAATGTTATAAAGCTTAAAGTAATGGAAAATTAATCTAATAGGTTGTGATCTTTCAAAATTTCATAGAAAATGATAAAGAAAATCACATTCATATATATATATATATATATATATATATATATATATATATATATATATATATATATATATATATATATATATATATATCTTCTTATCATTATTTGAATTTCACTTAAAAAAACACATAATGAATTATACTAATTTGGATTAAAATTTAGAAATGCAATATTATACTATAATTCAACTATTTTTTATTTTTTTATACTATAATTCAACTATAGATTCAAATAATTGGCATTAAATAAGGGCTCTATTAAATCTTTATTACCCTTCTAATTTTTTAAAATAAAAAATTAACAAACAAGTATGAACAAAGATCAATTTCAAGCTAAGCCTCAACTCAATAAGAAAATAAAGGAAGGAGCTTGAACAAAATAGTAATTCTCTCGATTTAATTCATTTTATAACCCTCTATGTAAGGAAAAATTATTAGGTGCGGCATCCGGACGTGTCTGGAAGACAATTTGTACGATTTACGTCATGTAATGCACAATACATTGGATGATGTAGCACGCACAGATTGACCTCCGGACTCGTTCGGACGCCACACAGAATAATCTGTCCTAGTAAGGATAGGAGTTCAACTCTATGATCAGATCAATTTGTTGTTTAGATTAAGTTTAAATAGAGCATAGTCACAACCAAAGTTCTTTGCGCAATTCTATTATTGACTCAAGCATGGATTCTCTCTCTCTCTCTCTCTCTCTCTCTCTCTCTCTCTCTCTCTCTCTCTCTCTCTCTCTCAGATCCAAAATAAAAAAAATTAATTTCAATATGGCCTCATTTAAATTTTAATAAATAAACAAAATCAAATAAGCTCAAAATTGGATTGATTCTAGCCTCGACATATTTTGATTTGGCCAATAATTGAATCATCTCGAATTCGGATCATTCGCCCTCATTTCTAAGTGTGAAATTATGCTACTACCATTAAATTAATCAAAACATATTATATTTAATCTAAAGTCATATATAATTGTGAATTTTATATTTAATTAAAAATTATTCATATTTATTAAATAATATTGCAAACAAACATCATCATCCCATATCTTTCAAGATTTATCATGCTCATTATAACTAAAACCAGTTGTCAAATTGATCAATTGAGATACCTTAAAAAAATTCATAAATATGATTTGCTTTAGTTTAGCAAAGCATGCAAAAAAAGGTAGTTAGGTGCCATAGTATAGATTTCAAATTCAAAAGGTATTAACTGTTCTTCAAATGATGTTCTTTAAAAAAAAAAAGTCTGAGCATTAAAATGGGGACTCTATGCCATACTTTGGATCTCTTTCATGCATTGTTTGTCAAAGTTTTATTTGTTAAAGAATTGGATGGGGAGGCATAGAACCATCATTGCAAATGGAGGTATTGGGAGCAATCATGTTATGGTTTTGCTTACCTAAATTAATAAAGATGTAAAATCATTGCTTTGACTTTTTGCAGTGGTGGGGTCTATCCACTTGATTTAAAGTCTCACTTGTTAAGAAACTGTTTTGGATAAATTTTATTTATTTTACTTTATTTATTTTCTGATATGAAATCAAAATATGTTTAATATTTCTATATTTAAATTAAAAAAAAAAAACTTGAATCTCATTTTTTTCATGTTTACCGCAGCAATCACAATCGACCTGTCAACGATAAAATTATGGCCGCATATTAAAATGGATTCGTCGAAGCTCAAGAACAACTCCGGCATCACTAAAACCCACGGCATCTCCTCCAACTTCATCATGTTCATCTCAAAAATCCACAGAGGATTCAAGTTGTGTGAATAATTAAATGTTTCTCTAAGTAATAATCAAATAAATTTTATTCCACATCAAAAGAAGGCATAAAAATATATTTTTATTAAATTCAAAAATATTTTGAGTGTCAATAAATGATCTGATCTGACAACTCAATTTGAATCCAACTTGAAAAATATGAATTTGGATTTGCATGTGTAATAAGTGGGTCAAGTTTTGATCCCTAATTCCAACTCATTTAATTAAGGGTCAGATTCAAGTTGGCCCAATGGTGGCCCTTTTTTTTCCTTGAATACTTTAGCTTGTTAGTATACTCTAATTACTTTTGATCATTTAATCAAAGCTTTTGTGATTGAAAAGCTACAATCTTTTTTTTTATAATCAAAATAGATTATCAGAAAAGATTCGAATCATCTAATTTACCACCAGGTGGCCTTCAAGTCTATCTTTTTGCCCTATTTATTAAACGGGCGGGCTTGGGTGATAGCTCGTTTCAACTCGGATCAATTTTAGATCGGACTCGAACCCGCCGTTATAACTTTTCTTAACACTCCTAAGAAATATATTCTTATTATTATGATTTATTTAATTATTTATATTCAACTCTTCTCCATTTTGCAAGCAAAACAAGTGAAGGTTTATATCAAAGGTACTAGTTGCATTAAAAAGATCAACTGCTCATTCAGGCTTGAAATTCAACAATTTAAAAAGCCTTTGAGAGTCCAAGTAAATGTATTTAAGTTCATACTTGCAAGCAACCATAACACTTAGGACAACGATATCCAACCTGGAGTCGCGACCTCTCTACCAATGAGATTTTTTTTTTTTTTTTCAATCTATTTCGATTTCTGTGAATAAGAAGAGCTTAGATGAATCAGAATGAACATCCCTTTGAAGTTAAGAAAGAGTCTCATTATGAAGGCTGCAGCACTTAATATATATATATAAAAGAAGAATTATTTTTCTTAAGACTATCATATATAGGGGTGTAACTAAGACAACTAACTTGAACTCGACTTATTATTGAGCTCACGATGTCTAAAAAAACTAGAATTTAATGCTCGTGATGTCTCTTCTCCAAAATAAATCATTCTCTTCATCTTCAACATTTCTTCTTCTCAACAAGTGTCCTCACTTCCAAGTTCTAGCCTGAAATAAATCGGCGAGTCAATCCTTCTCCACAGCTTTTGAGTTTGAGCCTGATGTAACTCTAGGAATCAGGCGTCCGCAGTTCCTCCCTTCTCCATCGGGTCGACCTCATGAGTCGAGCTCGAGCCCGCTGTAACTCTAGTGAGTCGAGCTCGAACTCACATATGAGCTCGAACTCGAGTTCAAGCTAACCTTGGAGTTGAAGAGCCGAGCTCGAGTTAGCCAAAACGCGAGCTCTGCTTGACTCATTTACACCCCTAACCACACATTAGCAACTTTGATAGTAAAAAATAGCTTCCCACCACCAAAATTTTTGAAGAACCAGTGAGAAAGCAGTAGCCAAATGAAACTGTAGTTATAGTATGAAAAGTAAAGCATTGAGAAAGTTATCACAAATATACCCTAAATTTAGGGTAAGTGCATTAGAATTATTCCATGTTATAATATTTATGATGCAAAAAAAAAAGATTTTATTAATTTAGCTTTGAATATAATTTTAAGATACAATCGATTGAGTTTAATGTGATATATAATATATGTTGGATCCAAATTTATCTGTAGATGATTCCCCACTATACTAGTAGGTTATTAGTTTATTAAGATTAGAAAATCATGTTGGTAAGCACGACGGTGCTGCCCTCTTTATATTGTGGCTTCTAGGTTGAGTGGCATAGCAAAGTTGGAGGTTGTGTGGTGGCAATGGGCTCTCTATTTGAGGGTGTTCTGGCATTGGGTAGAGTAGTGTGACGATGTTGGCACGATAAAAGCATATAAATCTATTATCCTCATTTCATCTACTTGGTCGGGGAACAAGAAAGAAGAGAGAAGGGGGTGATAGAAGGAATAGAGAAGAGAGAAAGTCACCCTCAGATTATTTCTATCTGTTGAGTCAGTTATCAAGTTCTTCATATCATTGAAAGCTATATTTACCTAATCTATGATTTCAATGATTATTATTTGTTTCTAATTTTTCTCTTTCAAATCTAAAAAAATGCAATATATTTTGATCTAGTAAACTTCACCATGTAACTTTTAATATATCATAAAAATTTTATTTTGTAGGTTTTAATATGATTATCTTAAGATTTCACCGTTTAGTTTTGCATTTGTGGCATTTTACCTAACATGATCAACCTAAAAGCAAATATAAATCGACAAAAGATTATTACATCTGGCTAAGCAGAAAATACATGACATACATAATTGATAAGATACATCTGATTGGATATGCATTATGGCATTTTAATATTGCTAGGATGATGTATAGAAAGAATGCCTCCATTATTTTAATTGGATTTTATTAGTGGCTCTAAAATATAATTAGAGGATAAGATTAAACCATTCTTCCAAATTAGATCTGGGTTCATGATATTGAAAGCCTCGAGCAATTCTTTGAGTGTGAATATCCTTAGCAAGTCTTTGGGATCCATGCAAATCAATGTCGGAAAGTTTTTGGGAATAAAGGGAGAATTCTTTAGATTGAATGTCAAATCCTCGAGAGCAAGGGTGAGTCCCCCATAAGGGGTAGCTATAAGCCATGGACAAGTCCGTCTAATGAAGTAGTAGTCACAAGCTTCAAAGATTTATGCTTATTGTAGCTTGATCATGGATGTTAATGGTATGTGGAGGGTTTTGATTGCTAATAGATGCTACAAGTGAGTGTGACTTATTAAGGCGAGTGATCCTCAAGGCATGCATTCATCGGGACTAGTCCTTTTGAGGAGCTTGTCAAGAGTAACCACGTCCTTGATTTATTCTCTTGGGATGATTCTACATGCTCTAGTCTCATGCATGGGATTGGTTATTAGATTATGGGCTGGCATCAGTGATAGCTCTTGAAGTGTCACACTTTCTGCGAGCAAGTACTTCTTTAACTTAGTGATCATCACGATCGAGTTACTTCATGGGGCCTATCTATTACTTGTGAATTACATATATATAAATGTATGAGTATGTCTTTAGTTCTCAAATTCATGTGCTCTTTGGAAATGGTGAGTTGCGAAAAGGATTAGTGAATTTAAGCTAAGGTTCATTTATTATTTTTACTAAATAGTATAATGGGAGAGCAACTAAGAATTAATTACCTATCATTATAGTTTCCTCAAGCGTTAAGCATAATTTAGAGATTTTGTTGACCTTGATTTTTGTCAAATCCCTAGGTCTAGAGAGTTGACTTGGTCAAATTGACCAAACCAGGTCCTAAGACCCCTCCCAGTCAGTTCAGTGGATCAAACTGAGTCTGTTGATCCCACGCCCAGGGCTTGGGTCAACCTGGTTGACCAGGTCAACCTGGGTTGACACAAATTGATCCAAACTCCTTTTTGTTGATTTCAAATCCAATTTGAACTTCCTGGGCTTAACCTCTCACCTCCCTGGGTCTCATGGGTCAGACCAAGTCTCTTGAGCTCAGACCCATGCCCTGGGTCAACCTGGTTGACCAGGTCAACCTAGATTGACCCATTTGATCCTTGTGAGTCCAAATCAAATTCAAGACCATTCAAACCCCTTCTTGGACTCAATCCATCACTCATTGGACCTATTTGACTAGGTTGACCAAGTCGATACTTGACTTGGTCAACCCAAGTCATAATGAGTCAAATCGACCCATTAAGACCCATTTCAATCTTATTTAAAGCCATTAAATTATTCCTAATGGATTTAAATTGCAAACCACGGCCCCCTAAGCTTGGTTTCCCTCCTAATTAACCCTAGATCTAATCTTAGCCGTCCACCTTAGGTCTAGGGGTTTCAATAGTGAAAAATAGGTCTTTTGAGGGCATCCTTTCATGCTCTCTCTCTCTAGGCCACAAAAAGCTCTGAGATTTTGGGTGAGCATCTCCACTACTTCCCTACATCTTTTCCAAGTACTACCTGCCACCAAGACCTCGCCGGCGAAGAGATATTTGGCAAATCGAGGACAAAATCCTTCCAAGGCAATTCCCGTTCGATACAAGGCAAACTCGAGCTCGACTTCAACTAGGAAAAGGAATGTGGATAGTTTACAAGTGCAACAAGCACAAGATCTTTCGAATCCACCGTGTGGATTATGTAAAATCCCTAACCCTAGGTTAGAACACTTAGATTTAAATAAGTTTCTATACGACGCATTTTAGAACTCGAATTTTAATCCACATGAATGCTCTTCATTCATAGAACTCATGTTTCAAATTTCAATATATCTGGTTGAGTATCCAAAGAAGACTGGAAGACTGAAGAGATGAAGACCTAATATCCCTACTCAAAGTCATTTGCATCAGTCATAGGCTTAGAAATTCGGGTTGTTTGCAGTGGTACCCAGCCACTTTACTTTTCTGCTGACCCTGGTTTATAATTAAGGGCAGTTGGCCTATAGATATTTATTTGATTAGTTTTATTATATTGATGTGTTTTATTTATGCTGTGTGCCTCTAAGGTTCCTGTTTTTTCTAGTTTGTTGGCGATTTGCATGTCGAGTTTATTTTAGCCTGGATTTCGTTAGGCTCTTTAAGGACTAAAAACTTTTTCTACTCATAATTAAAATTTAAGATTTAAGATTTAAATAACATAGAAACTTAACAAATTTAGGGAACAGCTGGAATTATCCAGGGTCACATGCATATTATTGCATCTCTCTTTCTCCTTGCTATGAGATGTTAAGATAGTTGCTATTTGCATGTTTTACATTTTTGCAACTTGTATAATTTTGATGATTCCAAATATTATTGTTCAAATGTGTAGTTATCTCCTAACAATTTTAGAAGATTTGTATTTGCTCTTGTGTGTACTAACATTTCAGGTGAATCAAACTCTCAAACACGAAGTCTTCAAATCAAATTCAGCAAGAAATATTTTTAGTTTTTGAAGCTTAAAATTATCATTTGAATTGAGAGGGAGTGATTGTAATTGAGTGAATAAAAATATACACACACACATATAAGGAGATCATATAAAATTTATACTGATCGTACGAAACGATATTAGTTCGTACGAGACGATCAGACAGTTATCTCCTATTAAGATCACATAGAACGAATAGGAACTGGCTAAAAAAATTTTCTAAGCCCTATTCGTCCGGGACGAAATTAAATATCGTCCGGGACGATTTTCTCTCTGTAAGAATTTTGTCCAGACGAAAATAATTATCATCAGGGACGATTTGGTCTCTGTAAGAATTTCGTCCAGACGAAATTAATTATCGTCAGGACGATTTGGTCTCTGTAAGATTTTCGTCTTGACGAACATATTTTCGTCCAGATGATATAACCGACTTAGGACAGTTTATCTATATTCATTCTACAGTTTTTGGAACCAACCTTGTTATAACCGTTCGTACCGGACGAACTTAGTTCGTACAGGACGATCAGCTTGTACGAAAACATTTCATACACATATACAAACAGGTTCGTTTCAAGGCTTTTAAGTAATATCGTCCAGGACGATCCACGATTATACGGGACGATCCACTGCGTACAGAATTGAAAACTTGCAGTTTTTGGGCGGTTTTTCTTGTCTTTTGTATATATAGTCCAAATTAGACTGCCACCCTATCTTTTTGTCATTTGATCTTCGTGCCTATTGAGATAAAAGTCAAGGAGAGAGTGTGAGAGAGCATTCAAAAGAGGATTCCTACCACTGGAGCGTGAAGGCTACACTTGGTGTTTAAAGGTAAGAATCTCTACTTGTGAATTGGGATTACTTCACTCTTTTCTTTCTTCCTTCTAGATTTCTTATGAGAAGATCTGTCAAGGAGATCCGGTTCTCTGCCGACACTTGGAGAGTGTGAACAGCCGAAGGGTTCTCTGCCCACACTAGGAGAGTGTGAAAGGACGAAGGGTTCTCTGCCCACACTAAGAGAGTGTGAAAGGACGGACGGTTCTCTGCCAACACTGAGAATTGTGTAAAAGGATGACGGTTCTCTGCCGCACCGGGTAGTGGTGAAAAGAGTGTTTATAAAGGCTTCTCCGCCTTGTTGTGGGTGCAAAAGGAGAGACACTATTGGTATTAGTGCAATACTCAGAGGGTGCCTCTAGGGAGTGGATGTAGGTCTGGTTTAGACCGAACCACTATAAATCTTGTGTCTTTTACTTTACTGTTTTTATTTTCTGCATTTTACTTTTGTTTAAAAAATTCTGTGGTTGAAAAACTTTTCTATAAAAATTTCATTAAAAAATTTTCATTTCGGTTCAACAAAACTTCAAAGAGGGTTAAGTTTTAAAAATACCAATTCACCCCCCTCTTGGTAGCCTTGGGACATTAACTTAGGTCTAACAACCTATTAACTAGACTCAACAAGTGGTATCAGAGCTTTGTTTCAAAATCATAAGTTTAAACTACTTTTTGATTAACGTAGATGGCTACATTCGGAAATCGAAATACACCTGAGGGTTACTCTATTACTAGACCTCCACTGTTTGACAATATACCTTTTGATTTTTGGAAAACACGCATGTCTACTTTTTTACTGTCACTTGATTATCGTATGTGGATCCTAGTCCAGGAAGGTTATACAAAACCAACTAGATTAGTTGATGGAGTTAGGGTAGAAACACCTTTTGTAGATTGGACTATAGAAGAACGTGACTTAGCTCAACTAAATGCCAAGTGTTTAAATAGCTTCTTTTGTGCTTTAAAATCTGAAGACTACATGCGGGTTTCCACTTGCAAAAGTGGAAAGGACATATGGGATAGACTTTGTATAACTTATGAAGGGACTAATGAGGTTAAGCAATCAAGACTTAATATCTTGTTACATGATTATGAGTTATTTCGTATGAAACCAAATGAATCTATTTATGACATGTACACAAGATTCACACAAATTGTCACTTCTTTGCATGCACTTGGTAGGGAATTAACTAATACTGAAATGGTTAATAAGATTCTTCATTGTTTACCTACTGTTTATGATGCTAAAATTACTGCAATTACAGAGTCTAAAGATCTAAATATTTATTCTATTGATAATCTTCTTGGTTCACTCATTGCTTACGAGCAAGGAGTTAGTCAAAGAAAGATTGATGCAGATGAACCACGAAAGGAGAAGAATATAACACTAAAAGTGGAAGAGTCAGAGAGTGAATACTCACAACCTGAGGATGAAGACGATATTGCATTAATGACTAGACAATTCAGAAGCTTTCTGAAAAGAAAGCAGAAGAGACGCCAGCAATGGAATAGAGATAAGTTTAACAGAAATGGCAAGGTTTCTAATGAAGTGATTTGTTATGAATGCAGGAAACCAGGTCATATCAAGACTGGTTGCCCAAAACTCAAAGCCACTCCTAGCAAGGAGAAGGTAGAGGAGAAAAAAATTGTAAAGAAGGGCAAGAAGAAGTTTCAAAGAGCTTTTTGGGCGGACTCAGGTTCAGACTCATTTGAGACTAAAAAAGAAGAAGAAGTCACCAATCTTTGCTTGATGGTAGATAATGTTGATCAATCAGATCAAGAAGAGGTATGTGACTTAACTTATGATGAATTGTTTGAAGTTTCTGAACACATGCATAATGCATATAGGAAAATAAAAAAGATGCATGCTAGTGTAAGTTTAGAATTGGAAGAGCTTAAGAAGGAACATGAAATCCTTAGGAAAGATCATGCATTAATAGATGACAACCACATGAAACTACTTGACAAATATGATGACTTGAATAAGAATTATGAGAATTTAAAATCATCCTATGCTGTTCTTGAAAAAGATTTTAAAATATTTAAGGATGAATCAGAGAGCAAAACATATCGAATCAATTACAAATCGAATCTTGGAAGATATGAATTCATTTTATAAATCGAAAATAAGAGCTCTTGAGGATAATAGGATACCCCCTAACTTGAAGATTTTATAAATCCTAAATATTATCCTAAATATATGGAATCCCTTAGAAGACAAACAAATGGAAGAAAACTTAGGAATACTTTTCCTAATATCAAATATAATAATTATGGATTATTTGGACATATAGCTCACACTTGTACTTTGAAGATGAAATCTAATTTGGTGTGAAGACCTAAGATGCATAAACTTAGACATATCATACATGCATCTGATTATAAATTGCTAAAAGGAGAATCCAAACATGTTTGGGTTCCCAGGTCTAACATTTGATATTTTTGTAGGGTCGCTCTCACACAAGACCTCGTGAGAGCATATGGTACCTGGACAGCGGATGTTCAAAGCATATGACTGGAGATACTGCTCAATTCATAACGCTGGAAGCTAGGAGTGGAGGTAAGGTTACACTTGGAGATAATACCACAAAGAAAGTGGTTGGATCAGGTATGATTGGAAATTTGAAAAACTTCTTTATAGACAATGGGTTATTGGTTGAAGGCTTAAAACATAATTTGTTAAGTATAAGTCAGCTATGTGATAAGGGCTATAGTGTAAAATTTTTACCTACTAGCTGCATATTAAGCCTAAATGGGAAAGATGTTTTAAATGGAAAAAGGGTAAACAATGTTTATATGCTAGATTTAAATTGTATTCAATCTCCTACTGCTTTTTGTTTGAAAACTGTTTCTAATAAATCATGGCTTTGGCATAGGAGACTTTGTCATTCTAGTATGAAAAACCTTAGGAGAATTACCCAAAAGAACTTAATGAGAGGTATACCAAAACTAAACTTTACTAAGGATCACCTTTGTGATGCATGTCAATTAGGAAAACAAGTGAAGTCCTCTTTTCAGTCCAATAAGGATCTTAGGACTAGTAAACCATTAAAAATTTTACACATGGATCTTTTTGGACCAGTAGGAACTGTAAGTCTAGGAGGGAAGGTATACGGATTTGTTATAGTAGATGATTTCTCAAGATTCACTTGGGTTAGATTTCTATTTCATAAGAGTGAATTATTTGAGGAATTTAAAAAATTTTCGACTTGGATTCAAAAGAAATTAGGGTGTGAAATAATTTCTATACAAAGTGATCATGGAGGAGAATTTGAAAATGAAAGATCTAAAAATTTTTGTAAAGAAAAAGAAATTGATCACAATTTTTTTGCACCTAGAACCCCTCAACAAAATGGGATAGTCAAAAGGAAAAACAGAACATTAATAGAAGCTGCCCGAGCAATGTTGGCAGAATATTCACTTCCTAGATATTTTTGGGCTGAGGCGGTTAGCACTGCATGTTATGTTCTGAATAGGGTGAATGTGAGATCGAATTTAAATAAAACACCCTATGAGTTGCTAAAAGGTAGAACACCTAATTTGTCTCATTTGCATGTTTTTGGTTGCAAGGTGTTCATTCATAATAATGGAAAATCTGCCTTAGAAAAATTTGATCCGAAATCAGATGAATGAATTTTTGTTGGATATTCAAGTGTTGGAAAATCTTATAGAGTATTCAACAAAAGAACTTTGGTCATTGAAGAAACCACACATATTGTATTTGATGAATCTGGAAATTTGGAAGAGCCAAATGTTGTTGAAGATGAGATTGAGGAAAACTTTCAAAAAATTGATAGAATAAATTTGGAAGAAAATTTGGAATTAGCAAACCCTTTGCCTAGAGATTTGAGATTTTCTAAAAATCACCCAATGGAATTGATTATAGGTGAACCTAGTGAGGGTGTTAGAACTAGGAGTGGATTAAACAAGGAAGACAATCATTCAGCCTTTATTTCAACTATAGAACCCACTAATATTGATCAAGCACTTCTGGAACATGTCAATTCATTGGAAATTCATTAGTTTCATGGTCTAGTAGAAAACAAAATTCAGTGGCCCTATCTACTGCAGAAGCAGAATACATTGCATTAGGAAGTTGTGTGGCACAAGTACTTTGGTTAAAACAACAGTTGATTGATTTAGGATTAACTATAGGCACTATTCCAATTTATTGTGATAATACTAGAGCTATTTGCATTTCCAAAAATCCTATTCAACATTCTAGAACCAAATACATTGACATAAGGTATCATTTCATAAGGGATCATGTATCCAAGGGAGAAATTGAACTTACCCATGTTTCAACTGAAAATCAACTTGCAGACATTTTACAAAACCTTTAGCCTTTGATACTTTCAGTACATTAAGAACAAGGCTTGGTGTAATTGATTTAAATGCTTAAATAAAAATGTTTTTGCAACATTGATGTTTCTGTTTTCGTAGTTTATGTTTTTATGATTTTGTTTTTGTGATTTTTATTTGTTTTTGAGTAATTTTATATTTAGAGTCTGTACATTTGTCTTTGTTTATTGTGTTTTGTATGTTCATTTAGTTTCTTTGATAAAAATATAAAAATTCAAAAATTTGTGTTAATCGTCCGGGACGAAAAATTTTCGTACGGGACGATGTGTGTAAAATGTCAATCTGCGTGATTTCAAACCGTCTTGAGAGCAGTTTTTAATGTAGTTCGTCTGTACGATCTGCATGATCGTCCGGGATGAATTTTTTTTCTCTCAAACGTCGGGACGATTGATTGGAGCAGTTGAAAGGATAAGACTGTTTTTATTATGAACTTCGTCTGTACGAACCTGAACTTCGTCTGGATGAAAACATGGCGGTTCAATGTAGGGGACGGTTTTAAAACAACCATTAAAACGATCACAAGTGTGATCGTTTGGACGAACATTAATCGTCTGTACGATCGGTCAAGTCAAAAGTCTGTACGAAAGGATGTATCGTAAGTTGTGTTGATTACGAAAAGCCGTTATATTTTGAACGAATTTGATCGTCTGTACGAAACTTTTTCATCCAGACGAACGATAATTTTCGTCCAGGACGAACATTTTTCTAAACAATGCTGACGAACATTTTTTGTATCATTTTCTTTAAATAAGATGACTTTCTAACTCAACAATCACATTTCTAAACATCTCTTTCAATCCCTTTCAATTTCTAGATCAACAATGGCCTCCTCTAGCAAGCGACAAAAGGTTTTAGCAAAGAAACCCCATAGGAATTCTTCCGAGAACTTTCTTTCAAAAGCAAATGAGGAATCCTTTCCTCGATTTGCCTCTACAAAAATCACTCCATCTCGCATTCTGATCCAGAGTGAGATAAACTTCAAGGTAATGCATCTTTTCGCTTCCACTCAGTTTGAATTTATCCTAACTCTTATCCACCTCTACAACAAACAGACCTTTCTTTACTTCCTAGCAAATATGAGTTTCAACTCCGACCACTCTTCTATCAGTTCTTTTATTTTTAAACAAAAGGTTGAAATCACAAAGCATGACTTAGGTGCTTTTCTCAACTTAAGAACTGAAGGTTTTAGAGCCCACACCCTTATAAACAATAACACCTTCAAGTGGTTTGAAATCAATAGGGTGATTAGAGGAATAGCCTAGATTATCATATTGCTAGAGTTTCTGGAATGACAAAAAATGCTCGAATCATCCAGCACATTCTTAGATCTTCTATTATTCCAAAAGCTGGTGATAGAATCAACATTACTCCACTCCTTTCTATTGTGACATTTTTTATTATGAAAAAGAGTCCTATTGATGAAGCCCAACTTATCTTAGACAATCTTTATGGGCTTTTCAAAATTGAGCATGCTGATCAGAAAAGAAAAAGAAATATTTCATTAGGTCACTTAGTTACCTTTATTTTGGAAAAGAAATACAATCTAGTGCATCTTGATGAAGAGTATGAAGAGTCGGTCTACTACAACGATGCTTCTTTTAGAGCGATCTTCAAGGAGGACAAAGAGAAATCACATGCCTGTGATTCTAAAGAAGAAGAAGAAGAAGCACAAACATCTGCACCTCAACCAAATTATCAGAATTTGTTTGAGAAATTTGATAGACTTGAGACTCATTTTGATCAACGATTTGATCAAATTGATGCTCAACTTCAGCAGCAGCAACAGGACATTAGTAATATAAGAAATGAAGTTCATGAAATTAATATCAATGTTATGTTGATAAATTCCTACTTCAACTTATTTGGTGGTGTTCCTCCTTCTCCTCCAGAAGAATAGAAATTTGGGTTTTGAGTACTAGATGGTTTCATGTATCTTATCTTTAGTTATATATTTATTTTTAGAGTTCTATGTATTTTCCTTTCTAGTTGTATTGATATTATAAATTGATCATGTAATCCTTTTATTAATATCAATATATGTTATTGTGTTTTGCTTTAGTATTATTTATTTTTGAAATGTATTTAGTCTTTATGAATTTCATTAGTCTTTTTAATCTTAATTGTGCTTAAATTAGATTGTAATTTGAGATTAATTTCATTAGAAAATCTAGTCTTTCTAAATTTAAAATTTATTTATAACTTGTTATAATTAGAATTTTTAATTTCATATATATTCATTTAGACTACATTAAATTTAATATTATTATTGCAATTTAGATGTTTTCTTATTTTGTATTTCTTTGTTCAAGTGATATTTATGCACTTAGAAAAATTTGAAATTTTAGATTATTGATCTTAGAAAGAATTGGTATCAATTACTCTTGAAAATTGTACAAAAAGTACAAAAATCAAAAGGAACGCGCAAAGATTCGCAAATGTGAAAAAGAGGCACAAAATAAGCCCAATGTAAAAAGATGCACAAAAATGTGCCAAAAATTTGAAAAAGATGCACAAAAATGTGCCAAATACTTGAAAAAGATGCGCAAAGCGCCACATGTGGTAATTCTCTTCTTTTCAGATTCTTTCAATCTCTTAATTCAAATTGATCTTATGTTCATTTATATTTCTATTGAACTTTGAAATATACAATTTTTATTCAACTCTCTTATAATGATTTTTCTTTATCTCAAATGTCTAAATTGAATCAAGTCTTTGATAAATTCTTCTTACTTACAATGTTATATCACTTCTTAAATTCTATGAATTTCTATGATTTATCTAATGTTATTAGTTTTAATTTGCATACCTTATGTCAATCACTTTTTAGATTAAATTTTCAAATGGATTTCATATAATTACTTACATTTCTTGTCTATTTCTTCTTCACTTTTTGTTGCTGTCAAAAAGGAGGAGAAATTATTGTGTTTGTATTTTGGTTTTGTGTCATTTGGCTTGTGTTATTAGTATTGTCTTGTATTTTTATTTTTTTTGTAATTTTTTGTTTGTTTGTTTATTTTAAAATTTTTGAAAAATAAAAATTGTGTCCTTTAGTTCAAAATACCTCCTTATTTTCATGTATTCATCATTTCAGGGGGAGTTTAGGAGATTTTTTAAATTGAAATCATACAAACAATAATTATTTTGACATCATCAAAAAGGGAGAGATTGTTAAGATAGTTGTTATTTGCATGTTTTACATTTTTTGCAACTTGTATAATTTTGATGATTCTAAATATTATTGTTCAAATGTGTAGTTATCTCCTAACAATTTTAGAAGATTTGTATTTGCTCTTGTGTGTACTAACATTTTAGGTGAATCAAACTCTCAAACGCGAAGTCTTCAAATCAAATTCAGCAAGAAATACTTTTAGTTTTTGAAGCTTAAAATTATCATTTGAATTGAGAGGGAGTGATTATAATTAAGTGAATAAAAACATACACACACACATAAGGAGATCATATAAAATTAATACTGATCATACGGGACGATATCAGTTCGTGCGGGACGATCAGACAGTTATCTCCAATTAAGATCATATGGAACGAATAGGAACTGGCTAGAAAATTTTTCTAAGTCCTATTCGTCCGGGATGAAATTAAATATCGTCCGGGACGATTTTCTCTCTGTAAGAATTTCGTCCAGACGAAAATAATTATCGTCAGGGACGATTTGGTCTCTATAAAAATTTCGTCCAAACGAAATTAATTATCGTCATGGACGATTTGGTCTCTGTAAGATTTTCGTCCTGACGAACATATTTTCGTCCAGACGATATAACCGACTTAGGACAATTTTTCTATATTCATTCTGTAGTTTTTGGAACCAACCTTGTTATAACCGTTCGTACCGGACGAACTTAGTTCGTACGGGACGATCAACTTGTACAAAAACATTTCGTACACATATACAAACAGGTTCGTTTCAAGGCTTTTAAGTAATATCGTCCAGGACGATCCACGATCGTACGGGACGATCCACTGCGTACAGAATTAAAAACTTGCAGTTTTTTGGCGGTTTTTCTTGTCTTTTGTATATACAGTCCAAATTAAACTGCCACCCTATCTTTTTGTCATTTGATATTCGTGCCTATTGAGAGAAAAGTCAAGGAGAGTGTGTGAGAGAGCATTTAAAGGAGGATTCCTACCACTAGAGCGTGAAGGCTTCACTTGGTGTTTAAAGGTAAGAATCTCTACTTGTGAATTGGGATTACTTCACTCTTTTCTTTCTTCTTTCTAGATTTCTTGTGAGAAGATCTGTCAAGGAGATCCGGTTCTCTGCCGACACTTGGAGAGGGTGAACAGCCGAAGGGTTCTCTGCCCACACTAGGAGAGTGTGAAAGGACGAAGGGTTCTCTGCCCACACTAGGAGAGTATGAAAGGATGAAGGGTTCTCTACCCACACTAGGAGAGTGTGAAAGGATAGACGGTTCTCTGCCCACACTGGGGATTATGTAAAAGGACGATGGTTCTCTGCCGCACCGGATAGTGGTGAAAAGAGTGTTTGCAAAGGCTTCTCCGCCTTGCTGTGGGTGCAAAAGGAGAGATACTATTGGTATTAGTGCAATACTCAGAGGGTGCCTCTGGGGAGTGGATGTAGGTCTGGTTTAGACCGAACCATTATAAATCTTGTGTCTTTTACTTTACTGTTTTTATTTTCTGTATTTTACTTTTGTTTAAAAAATTCTGTGGTTGAAAAACTTTTTTATAAAAATTTTATTAAAAAATTTTCATTTCGGTTCAACAAAACTTCAAAGAGGGTTAAGTTTTAAAAATACCAATTCTTGGTAGCCTTGGGACATTAACTTAGGTCTAACAACCTATTAACTAGACTCAACATGAGACACCTCCCTGCCTGTAGGTAGAGTTCGGATAATCTGGCCTATAAGGATGAGGTGCCAGACCTGAGAAAGTCTAGTCTCCTTCTAAAAATTATTTTTATATAAACCTATTTTTAAAAATCTAAAACATTCATGATTTGACATTTTAAAAAGCATATATTGCATTAGAAATCAACTGAAATGAAATTTTAATTGCATTAGCTAGGAGCATTTTCCTAACATAAGTCTGGGACCAAGTAGGAAACTCTCTAGATGTCGGTCCTATTTCTAAAAACTAAACTACCCATCCATTTTTCATAAAATTACTGGACCACATTATTTTAAATTGATTAGGTGGTTAACTGGCTCCCCAATCCAGACCGGGGTAAGTCCAGGTTTTGCACTGCATTAGCTAGGATACTGGTCTTAGTGTTGTTTGTAGAACACTAAACACAATCTAGATTTAGGATTCATGACTACTACACTCGGTCTCGTAGTATACCTAAACAGTGGGTAGGTCCCCTCCTTTCGGGGACTATAAATCATACTTATCTGCGTCACATGGATAGTGCAACTTCCATCTTTCTCTCACGCATGTGTCGAGTGATTGAATTTCTTTTCTCCAGTTTCTTCTTAAGACCCTAGACCCTCTGAATGCTGGTATGAATCTCGTATGCTGACTAAGCCATTTGAGACCTTTCTTCCCCTTGAGTAGGACTTCTTAGTCGATACCCTTGTGTCAATCCTACTTTGGAAGGGATAATGTATGACCCTTAATCGAGATTCTTCTTGGGCTCCGGCCTAAGATATAATTAACCACGGAGGCTTACGCCTGTGGGGAACTGAATTCCACAATCTACTAAACCCTATCTGAGTTGATGTATCAGGTGGGGGAAACTCGTTGTTTCAATCAGGTCGTGTATATTACTACCTATCGGGGTGTGATGGCGAAAGCCTCTATCTTCAATGGTTAGTCGTATGCACAATCTAATTTGCCCTCCTATTGGCCCACTTGTGTCTAGTATAGCCTATGATCGTTTTATCCTATGGGATAGTGAGGTCATACCCTTTGCATTCGAGCCCCATAGGCAGTGTCCTTTCAGAGGTCCACAGATTCTTTATAATGACACTGATTTGATGTGGCATGCTTTCAAGCTATAAATAGTAGCAAGGGATGGTAGTATAGAAACAATTCTTTTCATTAGCTTTCAAACACATGTTATGAAATTGCTTATTATGTTTAACCAGAGCCCAAACTAGTTGACACGAGTGATAATAAGCTGAAGAAGGTGCTTCTTTACAACCATAAGCTAGCTGAGGGTGATGAGAAGAAGTCTAACTCTCTTGTGTCCAAGAAAAAAATAATGGTTGTTGTTACGAGCTTCCTCATATGCTCTAAACTAATCCAACATTAAATTCCTGCATTGATGGAGACTAAAATAATCATGTTGACTAAGGTGGTGGTGATGGAAGAGCGTAGAGAGGGTAATCCTCTCATCAAGCTTCAATGATGTTCCCTCACTATAAGACATATGAGGAAAGTCTTACCCTTGTAAGTGTGTGAAAATGTTCTAATTTATCGACGAAAGTTCCTCTTCACACAAAAATTTTCCTGACTCAACCTTCAATCAATCCCACTACTAGTGGTAACCTGGTTCAAGAAGAGGTCCAACATTCATGGGTGACTAGTGACGGTAAGAGGATTTCTTTTCAATGTTTCGATTGAGTCATATCGATGTTGATTGTCATTGATCTTGATCAATCCAAAAGGTCACTTAATCTTGGGTAAATTTTTAGTACACCTATTGAGCCAGTTCATATAATTGGTGTTAATTTAGTGGGTACTTGGCTTGTACATAAGTACTACAAATTTGTATTATAGGCTACTAAAGCTCCCTTTGAGTCTTTTGGGCAAATAATTTTCTCTTCTTATTCCCTCTCTTTATACTATAGAAGTGACTCCACTAGTGGTGAGCACCAAAGACCAACAAACTCTATCGACTACAGGAGCTCAATCTACAAATAAGTAATGTGGAGACCCCATAGGGCAACCATGTTGAGGAGCTAACACCATCATCCCCACCAAAGAAATACACATAGACCTATAATGTTTTTTATGACTTAGAATATTCCTTCATCAACTAATAACCTAGATGTATAAGCTCCCACCCAAGGAATACTTAAGTTAGGTGTACTCGCTAAGCAAGTTTTCCTAATGGAGGGGATGCTAGACATCGCCTAACCAAAGCCTTAGGGAGGAACTAGGGCTTTAGTGAAGCGAGCAACAAGATCTTTCAGGATCTCACGTTTTATTTTATTTTTTACTACATGAACCTAATCTTACTATCAAGTCTAGCTAGATAGAGAAAGAGAATAAGAGAGAGAGAGAGAGAGAGAGAGAGAGAGAGAGAGAGAGAAAGTGGGTATGGAGAGTAGTTAAGAAGTCAAATAATCACTGTGAATAGAAAAATGACATGAAGTTTAAATATGTTTCTTGACCCATTATTTATAGTATTAAAGGGACTATTGGAAAGTTAAACCCTCTAATAAAAATCGAGAAATAAAATATGATTTGGAAAGCATACAATGATATAGATTCATAAACTGCAATAAAATGTACACATGCCACCATAAATTTCTTATGTAGCACAGGATGTCTCTAGTGACTATTATGTGTAGGTTGTGAGTCCTTAGAGGTGAGTAGTATGAGAAAGTTATAAAAGGCAAGTGTTCCACGTGAGTGGCTATGTAGTTTATTTAATGTGTCTTTATTCTTATTATTCAATTAAAATGTTACACATGTAAAATTATTTGGTTTAATCTCAATATGGTCATGTCAAAATATGCAGAATAAAGATATATATCACATATCAAAATTTACACAATGAAAGTTTGTTAGAATGGGAGATAATGCATTTTAACAAAATTAGAGAGAGATAAAACTTGGATTCTATAATTATTAAAAATAGTGAAAGTTTGTGAAGGTTGTTAAACCTTAAGGAACTAACCTGAGACACACTAATATGAAAGTAATACAATCACTTGATGTGGAAGCTAGTACACCTACCAAAAGTTATAAAGATTATGATGATAATATAATTAATACAACATAATATCAATCAAAGATTTTTAACCAAGTAGTTATATCCAAAAATATAATGCATAAAATAAAGTGCATAAAGTAAAAAATTAGAATGAACACACCAGATTTATAATGGTTCAGTCAAATAATGACCTACATCCACTCCCCGAAGTCCTCTTTTCCATGTATTATACTAACCACCCACTCACACTCCCTTGAAGCCCACAAGGATCTTCTTCATCTCTTAAAACTCCAACCTTTCTCTCCCTAGCCCAAAGCTCTCTCTTCAAGCTTTCTCTAGAAGAAAATAACTCAATGAATGCTCAAAAGACTCTTATAAAGTCTTATGAGAATGTTTAAATAGAGGGCTTAAAAAAACCCTAAAAATTCAATTTAGACATCAAAGATCTTATAGTACGATCGTAGGATTGTCCAATATGATGTGCAAAATTTGACCTATTAGTATTGTACACTCTTTAATTAGTACAGTATAATCATTTCAAATTTTCTTGTTAGTATTATACAATCATCAGTACGAAAGACCAATCGTACAGTATGATTAGTTCAACTGAAATGCAGTTTGTCTAGGACAAATCATGGGATGATGAAATATTGTCTCTGTTAATATTACAATATGATCTAGTTCATATAGTACGTTCAAAATATCAAAATTAAACTTATTCAATTGATTAATCATAGGATTAAATTAGGCAATATTTTAAGCATCGTACAATATAATTAGGTTCGTACAGTATAAATAGAACAACTTTTCAAATTCAAAGTTTTGTCTAATTTAATGAATGGTGGGGTTTCTAATTATAACATATCATCAAGTATGATGTGGTGTTCATACTATATAAAAAGTTATATTTTAAAATATTTTTTTCAAAAAAATGAAATATTTTAATTAATTTTGTAATACTAGATCTTATAGTATGATCCATATCATACAGTAAGATGTATAAAAAAATTAAAATATTTAAAATTATTTTTACTACCCTTGTATGTATGTGCATAATCAATAGGCTAGCATACACTCTTACAAGACCTGGCTCAAGAAATTAAAAATTATATACTCTTTCAACATAACCTATTTTATCCCATCTTGAGCCATGAATCTTCAAATAACAATGCATGTTGTGCCTAAAATGTTAGTTAACACACAAAAAAATATGCACTAGAATGTTGGTGGAATTTTAAAAGCAGATTTTTCAAAGTTTGTTTTTCTTTGGGAGTTTTGGAATTAAGATTAAATTCTAATTCTAAAATCGAATTGTCCCATTAGAAAGAGTATGTCACCTTGAAAGGTGAGAATAAAATCTCATAATTGGATTCAGATTTAGAATTATAAAATTCATCTTGAATGTTGTAACTGGATGCTAAAGAGAACTTCATATGGCCCCGAAGAGTCAAAATGAGGTTCAACTGAATATCCAGCT
Source organism: Dendrobium nobile (assembly GCA_022539455.1). Taxonomy (NCBI): domain Eukaryota; kingdom Viridiplantae; phylum Streptophyta; class Magnoliopsida; order Asparagales; family Orchidaceae; genus Dendrobium; species Dendrobium nobile. The sequence continues at coordinate 25,279,091 of CM039731.1, forward strand.
ACAATATTCAAAAAGTGTGATCAATAAGTTCACATCTAAAGCCTTATCAAAGAAAGATGTATCTCCCCAAAGGGAGATAATGCCATTCAATGATAATTCTTTGAATGTGATAATAATGATCAACTTTTTTATCTTTCCCAAAGGAATCCAGTATAAATTTTGAAAAATTAATTTTTAAAATCAGGTGTGTGTATGTGTGGTTCTAAATCTCCTACGAGTGCAAGCCCTCATAGTTAATTACATCGTAGGAAGACAAAGACCCCTATAAAAAATCTCGATTAAAATAGTGGCAAAATTTTGTTAGGTGATATCCAAAAGAGGAGGTTAATTTTGGAAACTCAAAAGGGAATGGATCAAAATTGAGCAGTTATTAACAGAGTCAAGGAAAGAAGAGTAGGAGACACTTTGAGATTCCAGAACCATCTGGAAGTGTCCCAACTTAATCTAAGTGTTGGGCTTTATATTTTGGGTTTGAAAGAAGATTTAATTAAAATTGAGCATTTTATTAGCAATTTGGGATTATATTCCCGAAGGTTGGGGTTTTATAATCAAAGATCTGCCCCGAATCCTAAATCTAATTTGGACACTGGACCATAATCGTCCGAACCTAACTAATGCAGTGCAAAACCTGGACTTACCCGTCTTGGATGGGGAGCCAGCTAACCATCTAATCGATTTAAAATACATGAATCCAATCTTTTATGAAAGAGTGGAAGGGACATTTCATTTAATGGTTTCGGAGAGTTGGGGCCGACATCTAGAGATTTCCCTAATTGGCCCCTTTGACTTATGTTGGGTACAAAATGCTAAGGACTAATGCAATTAAAATTTTAACTCTTTTAATTTTTTTCTAATGCAATGTATGCTAATTAATAACCTCAAATCAAGTATGCTTGAAAGTTAAAAATAAACTTAGAAAATAAATTTTTAGAATATTGGACTTCCCCAGGTCCGGCACCTCGTCTTCATAGGTCAGACTATCCGAACTCTACCCGTAAACGAGGAAAGGTCTAAAGCAAGGAAAGAAGTAGTGCAGAAATATGCATGCATTCCCGGGGTCGATTCCCGGCTAATTTCCTAAATTCGTTATCTTTCTATGTTATTTAAACTCACTAAATTTTAAACTTTAAGATTATGAATATAAAAAATTTTCACACCCTTACGAGTCTCACGTATCCAGGCGAAAAAAAAAAGCGGCACACAAATGCCAAAAAACTAAGAAAAATAGGCAATCCTAGAGGCAATCATTTCAACACATCAAATATAAATGAATTAATTAATAAATGTCCATAGGCAAAGTTGCCTTGCTTATTACAAACCAGAATTTATAGAAAATAAAGTGGCCGGGCACCACTGACAACAACCCGGATTCTAAACCTAGTAGAGACCCAAGTGGTTTTGAATGGGATACTTTTGTCTTAAATTCTTCAATCTTATTCTCCTTCGGGATCCTTTTCTTCAAGCTCCTTGGATTCTTCGTAGTAAGCTACCCAAATGGATAAGAGGACACTTTCTTTGAGGGGAAGGCCACTCTTTCCTCTTTGGGTTGTGAAGAAGTGATCCAAATTTGGATCTCCAAATATAAAAGGGCTACTCCCCTAAGGGGTATCCTTTTCTCTTTAGAGTCTAAGCTTTGTACCTATGTATCCCAATTCAAAACTCCACTTTCATAACACTTTACATTTGAACAAATTACATTTATATGAAAATGAAAAACTAGACTCTCCTGCAGGATTATCCTAAGTAGTTAATAAATCAAAATATATTCCCAAGCAGTTATATATGTGTAGAAAAGAAAGTAAACACACTAGCCACGCTCTTTTTATTACTTTGGGGGCTTTAGCAGCTGAAGCACCTGTGCAAGCATTTATAATAATTGAATTTTTTTTATTTAGCCCCCTTTTTTTTATCGCCCTGCATGAGCGTGGCCACCTGTAGAAAATTATGTGAACATTCAGATCGCTCCTATCCTACGGGTAATCTAGTCATCAAACATATCAATCATCCATAGAGTGCAGTAAAAAGTAAGCAGACACAGCAATGCATTTTCATCCACAACATGTAGTAAAATCACGAAAAATCTGGCACACAACAGTAAAGTAAACACCGGCCTAACCTAGATCTAGAGTTGGTTGTCCTAGCAAACCATCTAAAGTGTGTGTAAAAGATCGTGTGGCTGAGGTAGATCTTAGGTTGGGTGATTAGTTAGAGTTATCTAAAAATTTGACTTTGTTGAGGCATAAGGGAAATTTATGTTAGAATCTAAATATTAATATTTTAAGAATTTTATTTAAATATATTTTAGAGGTTAATTGATTACTACCTTTGTTTCACATCGAGGCCGTGAAGTTTATTTCATCTTTTCCTTGGGACTAAGCTAGTAGCCTCGTAAGCCTGGATTATCCAGTAGTAATCAGGGTTTATTAAGTTAATTTAAGTTGGTTGAAATTAAGGAGTGGATTAATATAAAAAGGAGTTGGTTACTGATTTTAGAAGATTGGTTGAGAATTTTATTAATAAAATTAGAAAATTTTGGAATTTTAAAAGAATTAGTGGGTTTTAAAAGATTATCCGGATATGTTAACTAAGGGGCCAAAATTTGATTTTTAAAATTAGAGTTAAACTTAAGGGTTTCAGATTTTTAATAAATACTAGACTTTATTATGAGTTTTTAGACAGGCGGCACATTCAATTTAGAGTTTTCTACGAAATGTTATGATTTTTAGAAGTTTGAACCTAGATTTGAACTAAGGTTGACCGGTAAGTTGACTTTTTAACTTTGACCAAATTTTGGGGGTTTGACATTTTTAATAAATACTATATTTTAATTAGAGTCATTAGCCACTGAGTTCGATTGATTTAAAATTTTCTAGAATTAGTTATGAATTTCGGAATTTTTGGTATTTAATGAATTTTCTAATTACCTTAATTAGAGAGCTCATTTTGTGATTTGAATCCAAATAAGTCCTAAACCCCTTGAAATCACCACCAAAGATCAGTAATGATCTAAGGAGAGATGAGCAAGTGTTTAAGGAATTTTTAGAATTTTTAATAATTTTTAATTAATTAAAATTGATTAAATATTGATTTTTATTAAAATTAAATTAAGGTGGATTTTAATATTAATTTAAAGGGGATTTAATTATCACTAATTAAGGGTTGAATTATGATTGATTAGAGGTATTATGGGTATTTTTTGGAATTAATCTAAATTTATGGTGATTTATTGAATTTTCTAAGTCCTTAAAGGAGCTGAAATTTGACATGCTCAATTTTCTAACCTAATGATCTCCAAATTAAGTGAAATTTAAACCTAAGGTACTTGATGTCACTAAGTTTACTATGTTCAAGTTTCACCCCTATTGGGTGTGTGTACAATCTCCTATGAATTTTCTAAGTTTTCTAGGCATTTACTGTTTAAATAGGCTTGAAATTTGGTATGCCTAACCCTGACATACATGCAATCATACCACAAAAATTTCATAGAAAAATACTAAAACTCTATGGAGTTATGAATTTTCAAAGTTTAGGGTCCAAAATGGACCCTTTACCTTAAAAATTCACATCACAGAAATTCACCGGATATCTGACCCTAGAAAAATTACTGAACATGCCTAAGATACCCAATAATCTTTCACCAAAGTTTGGACTCCAGTTGGCCACTGGATTGTGAGAAAATCATCAAAAACTAAATTTAAATGAATGGGAATATCTCACAATACAGAAATCAAATCAACTCAATTTTAATTTTAATAAATACTACATTAAATTTCCTTTCCAACAAGCCCAAAAATGTCCAATTTAGTGGAAAATTAGATTTTCTGTGAATTTTGGAAGATTCTGACATTAAAATTGATTATTAGAAGATTCTGGCATCATCCTGGTCAAATCAGCCACCGACGGCAATCATTAGTAAAAAGGAAAAAAAGTAAACACTAGGGTTGAATATATCACTAGTAGGAGACAAGATGTTGCATAATCAAGTCACGCACTTTAAATTACAAAAATATCTATAGCAGTTTTGAAGTAACATCAAAGTTAAATCAACAAACAAAATAATATTAAAAAATTATAATATTATAATATTATAACATGGTGATATCTGCTAAGATAGCATCGAGGTGACAATTGATCCACAAATCCATATTTTTCTTATAAAAATCTTATTGAATTCCCTAAAGAACAATAGTATTGTGACCTTTTCAATGTCCTAGAACCTTTAGTTGAAATTCATCCTATAAGAAGAGTATTGTCGCATTCAAAGCCTCAAAAATCACTAGCTTGTGGAAATGTTCCTTTAACAATAAGAGGTTATGAAGTAGGCACTTTTGAAGGCTATGAAACAAGCACTTCAGAAGGATCTTTCATCGTCTTTTAATCCTCAAGGATGGTAGCAACTTTAGCCACCCCTACATGGATCACCAATAGGAAATGTAGAGTACACCACCTGATCAATCCAATCATGAGGAACTTGATGGAAGGAATAACAAGACCATCAAAAAATTTCTTTATCACCTCTACCCATGATGAACTCAACAAAGAGAAACTAATACTGAACCCTCTAATCAGGGAAGATCTACTAAAGAAATTTGTGTTTGAACACAAGTAATAGCTCCTGCATACATATCCTTAATGACTTGAGTATAAGTATTATTAACCCTTTTCCTATGTAAAACTCTCCATAGCATTTCTTGGAACTTTATCAAATGCTTTCTCTAAATCAATAAAAATCATATGTATCTCCTTCTTATTCTCTCTGCGCTTGTTCATCAAACTTGTCAATAAATGTATAGCTTCCATATTAGACATACTTTGCATGAATCCAAATTGATTTTGAGAAACATTAGTGTCATGTTGCAACCTATGCTCCATAACTCTCTCCCATAGTTTTAAAGTATGACACGTGAACTTAATTCCTCTATAACTCGCACAATCTTGTGCATCACCTTTATTCTTAAAAATAGGAATCATCAAACTCATCCGACATCATTTTAATCTTCAAATTAATATTAAAAAATTTAGTAAGCCAAGAAATTCCTTCATCTCCTAAGCATTTACACACCAGTATTGGAATATCATTAAGTCCACCAGCTTATCCACACTTTATTTTTTAAGCCTTTTTAACTTCAATTTTACAAATACACTGATAAAAAAATCTTTTTTTTCATTTAAGGTTCTAAGATCACTAAAGTCAATTGAATTCTCGTAATCTTCATTAAAAAGTTTAGAAAAATATCTCATCCACCTTTGTTGAATATCCTTTCTAATAAAAGCACTTTTTCATCTTCATCAAAAAGTATGGTTAAGTAAAAGTTGTATGTGGTAGAGTCCGTTGAAGATAAGAGGTGTGGATGCAACCAGCAGTTTCCATCTAATGGTGAGAGTAGAGAATAATGCATAGTTTTGTTGTAGAGCAGAGAGGTGGATGTAAGAGGGTTAAATAAAGAAATTACACTTGGTATTGTTGTTTGCTTAATAATAAGTAGCTAATAGCCTTGTAAATTGATGATCCAAAGTTTGGATAATTAATTTGTGTCAAAGTGATTGAAATTGAGTAGCAAAGAGCAATTTGGTGAGGATATCTACAGGTTGATCCATGGATGTTATGTGGCACACAATGATCTTGTTAGAGAGAATGCGATCATGAATGAAGTAATAGCCAATCTCAATATGTTTGGTCCTAACGTGAAAGACATGGTTGTTTGCTAAGGTCATGATGGATTTATTATCGCAAAAGAGAGGGGTGATGCTAGAGAGTGGTATATTAAAACTTGTTAATAGTCGACAAACCCAGATGAGATTAGAGGTGGTGGAGGTAAGTACTATGTATTAGGCTTCTTTAGAAGATCAGGATAATCTATGTTACTTTTTAACACATCAAGAGACAAGGGTGTTGCCTAAGGAGCAGAAACCTGTGGTAGAGTTTCAATCAACACTATTTGCTGCTCAATTCGAGTCAGAGTAACTCTGTAGCTGAAGTTTTCCTTTAGTGATTGGAAGTCCATTGTGAGTTGAACCTTGAATGTATCTAAGGAGTCATTTGAGCTGGTGGTAGTGTAAGTTTAAGGGGTGATACATATGTTGGCAGATCTGATTGGTTATGAAGTTAATATTAGAATGTGATATTGTTAAATACTGTAGTGACCTTGCAAGTTTGTGGTAGAGAGCAGGATCGGATAAGTCGTGATCGGTAGTAGGCGTCTTGGCCTATTTAAGAGACATGGGGGAGAGAGATGGTTTGCAAGTGGAGAGACTTGATTTTTTAAGCAAGTCTAATGCATATTGAGATTGATGGAGAAAGTAACTGTAGGAGGTATGAACAACCTGTTTGCCCAGAAAGAATGAAATAAGGCCATGTTCTTTGAGTGAGAACTTGTGCCTAAGGGTGGAGATGAGGTTAGAGCTGGTTGATGGATGGTTTTCGGTGAGAAGAATATCATCATCATAGAGTAATAAGTAAAGTTGATTGTTATTGATGGAGTATATGAGTAGAGATGGACCAGCAGTGTTGAACTTGAAACTAAAGCTGAGAAGAAAATTAGTGAAGGTGGTGAACCACTGTCACGGAGCTTGTTTAAGCCATAAATGGCTTTGTGAAGCTTGAAAATATATTTGGAACGTTGAGAATCAAGGAACCCAAGTGGTTATTGCATCTAAATGTCGTCATGAAGGTGCCCATGAAGAAAGGCATGGGAGACATCTAATTGAAGGATGGGACATTGATGATGAAGTGTGATAATTAGGAGTACCCAAATGGTTGGCATCTTTGCCACTAGACTAAATACTTCATTGTATTCTATCCTGTATTCCTGATTGAAGCCTTGAGCAACAAGGAAAGCTTTATAACGAGTAATGGTGCCATTAGCATGAAGCTTAGTTTTATAGGTCCAGCGACAACCAAGAACATTATGATTTGCAAGTGGAGAAACCAATGTCCATGTACATTTTTGTTGTAAGGCTAGAAATTCCTCGGACATGGCACTATGCCAGTGGCAAGTTTGGCAGCTTAGGTGTAGTAAGTGAGTGAGTGTGTGTGTGTGTGTGTGTGGGGGGGGGGGGGTCTCTATGGTAGCAAGGGGAGTGAATATGTGAGTTGGGGCATGGGGGTGAGGGTTGTGAGAGGGAGGCGGTGGAGGGGAGGGGAGAAATAACAAGCAGTGGAGACTGGAGAGTGAATAGGTGGAGGTGAGGGAGAAGGTGTTCGTATAGGTGGTATAGTGGATGATGAGGGTGGAGAGTTATTGGAGAGAGTTGGACGTGTTAGTATGGTTGAGAGAGGAACAAGAGTTGGAGGAGAAGAGGAAGAAGTGGGAGTGTCCTGAGAAGGAGTGGACATTTTTATGGAGTATGAAAAAATGTTTTCATGGAACACAATGTGTCGGTAAATGTAAATATGGCTTGTTTCTAGGTTGTAACACCTATAGCCCTTGTGAGATGAAAAGTAACCTAGGAAGAGGCATTCAGTGGAACGAGGTAGAATTTTGTTTGGGGTAAGTGGAGCAATCCAAGGGAAGCGAAGACACCCAAAGGCCTTGAGATGTTTGCGCTCAGCAAGGCCATTTTTGTCTAGGGAGTATAGGGACCACTAAGTTGATGAGTAAGTTCAAGATATTCACCACCTGAATCAGACCTAAGAGTTTATTTTTTATCAAATAAGTTTCTGTCACGAGGGTGAACTACTAAAATTTTGAGTATGTTTCTTATATGGTGTGCATAGGAAAAAAACAATAAAACATGGAAAAAACCATCAATGGAGATATAACATAGTATTTATAACCATTGAGACATGACCGGAGACAGTGCCCATACATCATAATGAATGAGCTCTAATGGTCTGAGAGTACAATGAGAACTATAGGGGAACAACAACTTGTGCATCTTCGCCACATTATAAGATGAGCAAAGTAAGTTGTTGAGGGGATACTTAGTCTAGGATGTAATTTCACTAAGGTTTGCAGTATATATTAATGATAATGACTGAGACGAGCGTGCCAGATTGAAGAAGAGCTTAACCGAGAGGATAGAGCTATGGAAGTATGTTTGTTGCTGAGGGAGAGCGGATAAAGGCCATGTCTACTTCAACCGGAGAAGAACTTGATTGTTAGTGGATCCTTAATGATGAAATCGGAAGCGTCAAAGGAAATGGAACATTGATTATCAGGGGTGAGTTTATGTATGAAAAGAAGATTATGAGTGAGTGAGGGAGCATGAAGAATTTGTTTGAGGAAAAGCTTACAATTAGGAGATAGAGTTAGTAAAAGACCGTTGCCACGGTGTTGATGGGAAGGAAGGAACCATTAGCTGTTGAGATGGAGTCGCATTCAACATAGGGCAGAGGCTATTGAATGTGATTTAGATCTGTCATAAGGTGATCGGATGGTCCAGAGTTCAGGAACCAATCTGAAGTGGGTGGTTGCTATTGTTTTGTAAGCACGCTGGTAGGAGAAGGTGAGCTGCTGCGACCTTGAAGATTGTTGGGTTGGTAATCCATATTGCAGCGATGCTAGCAATTCAATGCTGAGTGATCGATCTTCTCGCATATCTAACACATTGTGTGAGGTGGAAGGGTGGGATGTGAGCCACGAGGGAGGCTAGTGCGACCACGAGATCTGCATCTGTTGCGGAAGCATGTACCATGGGAGGCCAAAGCAAATTACTTGGTAGCAGAAGAAGGAAACTTAGAATGTTTGATATGAAGGTTAGTCTCTTTATTGTAGAGCAGAGAGTAGAGATCATCCAGGCTTATAAAAGTAAGTGTGGTGTGAATAGTTGTCTTGAAGGCTTGATAGGAGGGAGTTAAGCCATTGAGTGTGTAGAGGATAACATCTTCGGCATCAAGGTGTGAACCAACTGCAACAATGTTGTCTTCTAGAGCTTTAATGTGGGAGAGATACTGGGTTATATTCAGATCATTCATCTAAATATTGTGGAGTTCATTTTTTAGCTGAATTACCCGAGAATAGTTGGATGGTTGGACATGCTTTCAAGTGTGGCCCAAATTTCATAAGTTTTTTAGAGAGTAAAAGCATAGGGAAGGATAGAGGGTGTAATGGTGGAGAAGAGAGATGAAGCCAGATTTTGGTCTAGAAGCTACCAAGAGTTGTACTCAGGGTTGAGGTTGAGATCGCCTGCAGAGGATGATATGTATTTGGATGGGCAAGCCAAAGAGCCAGTCAGAAATCCTTCAAAGGCAATGGCAGTGAATATCTTAAGAATCTGAAGTTTCCATATGGGAAAGTTGTTACTGGTATGTTGACCATTGGCTAGGTGTTTGAGGTTGGAGATGAGGAATTTGAGAGAGAGTGGGATGTTGAAATATGTTTGGGAAGTAGAGAAGTAGAGGCTAGAGATTGGGAGGACGTGGCACTAAAGTCACCCATGACGGGAAGGATAAGAGTAGTTGTTAAGCTATTTGCTCTGATACCATGAGAGAATTTATGTGAAATAGTAATGTATTCTTCTGATAATATTACATACATAGTAAGTTTATATATATAAAGTATGCTTAAGTAAAAGTTGTATGTTGCAAAGTTCGTTGGATGCAAGAGGTGTGGATGCAGCCAGCAATTTCCATCTAACAGCGAGCACGAAGAATAATGCAAATCTATTGTATAGCATAGAGGTAAATGTATAAGGCCTAAAATAGGAAACATTTGTTTGCTTAATAACAGATAGCTAACATATATAAGGTGATAACATTACTCATGCAAAGATTCCAGCCAGTCAAAACTTGGGCCCAAGCCTATATAATAGGGTGATTAAGGAAAGCTAGGATGCTCAAACTTTATACCTATTAAAAATCTAATAAGTCTCACAAAGTCAACCTTTCCACTAAGGTCCAAGTATCACCAACAAAAAAAATTGAATTCAAAACAAATAAGTAAACATTACATAGCTCGTATTCAACTCAACAAGTTAAAAAGCCGAAGCCAATTTATAAATTTAAAAAAAAAACTTAAATCTAATTTGCATAGCAAGTTGAGATAAACAATACTTAAGCTCACTCCTATTCAGCTCTTATACAACACTATATAGTCCTAGAAAAACTAACATCTCTATCAGGATTTGATTCTCTCTGGTTATCATATTAATTGCATAATGTTTTGCCATCCATCTTCCTCATTTTATCCACTTCCACTATGGATGATTTGGTTCAATTTTCAATCCAATTTAAGTTAAAGGTTTGATGCTTTGGGTGTATAAACAGAACCTCAGTCTAAAATTGGACTACACAGCCACCCCATTATAACTTCTGATGTTAGTGCTACTATATCCATAGTCTGAGTACCATCATTCATAAATAGGTTATTTTCACGTTTGGGACGGCTTTCTTATTGCTTCTTAAAACTTCTAAAAAACTATTTTATGCAGCAACTTTCTTATTGTTATGAAACAATTTCTTAGTACAAATTTTTTTAAATTTAAAAATTTTATGCTAAAAAATCATTTCAAAAAACAATAAAAAACTCTCATCTAAATCTCTTTAATATTGTTCATACTGTTTTACAGGCATACCACTACGTGACATTGTCAAAAACAGTTATATATGTCGTAGATTCATAACTTCTAAGATTTATAAAAAAATTAGCTTTCACCATTATTTCTAAATAGTTGTTTAATACAAAATAAAAAACACACTATAAGGCAATTATCTGCAAACAATTTTAAAACAAAATATAACGCATATGAAATATTATATTATATCAATTACACATTTCTAACATAAATATCAGCTCATAATGCATTAAATTTCCCGGAATAAGATAGCTGAAAACATTCATAATAAAACAAAAAAAAAAAATTTCTTACATAGCTAGTAATTGTCATAGCAAAGCATTCATGCATCCCCAACTAATACAAAAGTGTACAAAAAAATCTCAAATTTGATTAAAAAGAATCCATCGAAACACCTAAATTTAAAAAGCTGCTCAAATTCTTAAACAAAGGGTTGTCCCTAAGACTTTATTTGGGGGAACTTTCACACAATTATTTAGTACAAAATATTTTTTGAAATGAAATTACTTTAAAATATTAATAAGAAAGCTGTCCCAAACAAAACCTACAGCTCATCAAAGATTCAGCTGATCAACAAGTTAGCATATGGTCTTAAAATAGTGCAGGCTATTGAAACATCTTTGTCAACGAATTTGATTCCCCAAAGTTCAAAATTCAGCTGCTGGATGCAGCAGAGCAATGTTGCCTATGAGTTTATCATTGCAGATCATTTTGCCCCATATGCCAAAATCAGTCAAATTGGCCTCACAATTTCGCTAGGAATATCATAGTTAACATCACTATAATGATAGGAGTAGACTTTGCATGTCTCAGAATCACATTGAAGCTCAACCATGTATAGATGATAACACAAAGCTCAGTCTGTGAACTCGCTCACAAAAACACTAACTGCCCAGCAAACTGCAAGTCACGTGACTAAGGTTTCGTTTGGGACGGTTTTTTTACTGCTTCTTAAAGCAACTTTCTAGTTTAAATATTAAAGTTTTTGTACAAGAAAGCGGCTTTAAGAAGCAGTAAGAAAACCGTCCCAAACGAAGCCTAAATCAAGTATTGATACCTCAAAATGAACTTATTCTTTTGGTTCAACTCGAACCAGCTGTGGCACGAATTATGTGCAGATTAAAGATTTCCATACACAACCAAGGAAGAACAATTTCTATAAAGCATCCCATTAAGCAATTCCATGAAAACATGCAAATATATTTGATTCACCCACCGAGCAGAGGAACTGCTCGCTTCCTACATATGTAACTCCTTAAATTATAAAACAAACCAAATGAAAGCTTAAATAATTCATAACCTTGACTTCGGTAAAGGTGAAAACATTGCGCTATATACCAAAAGATCTTTAATGTTTGCAGGATGGAGATTTTTAAGGATAATTTTTGCACTAAATCTAACTAGAATTTGGCTAAAGCATGCAAAAATTAATTTTTTTTTAAAAAAGCCTACATAACTTAACAAAAAATACTAAAATTACTTAAGATTATAACAACAACAACATTTAAGGACATTAAAACCTAACAGGGATCAATGGACATTAAAATGAAAGCTCAAGTAAAACTCAAGTATTTAATTTCATGAGTGAATAATTGCAAGTCAGTTACCTCACCAATTTTAGGTGTTGATTATTAATATCAGAACAACCACAACAGCAGCAACAATTTACATAATCTTAAATTTATTGATTTCCTGGAAAAAAAACTATTCAGGATATCATTGGGTTAAGGTACTGTAAGTAGCATACAAGCGTAGATCTGAGAAATGTGTGTACCATACCAAAGAAACATTAAGTTTTAAGAATAATTTTAAACAAACATAAATAGAACATGTCAATCGGTAGCGTAAGAATGGATCAAGAGTAGTAATGGCTAACACTATCTTCATCACAAATGTGAATATCCTTCACAAAATTTCAATTTTAAAAGCTATTTTAACAATGTTAATTATAGATTTGTGTATTCCTTTTGAATGATACCAAGCTTGTTCCCCATTTTAACAAACGTTAGCTACAGTTTAGTGTTCCAGGCAAGTTGGGGCTGGAAAAACTTGGTCTACTCCCAGAGAACATCCCAGTAAAGTTGTGCTACTACTATTCCATCATCATTAAACTTTTTCCCATAAAACAAAAAAAGAAGACAAAATAAAGGTTTTAACAGAAACTGAGACCTTAAACTTCAGTAAAAGTTGAGTTGTAGGTTACTCCACGTTGAATGGAGAAAGCATGAATCTAAACAGCATAAATTGTAGTTTAATTATGCTGAAATACTTAATGAACTATAAGAAGTTTTCTTTAAAAGAAAGACACGGTTAAATTTCTTTTGAAAGAAATTTATGAACTCTCAATAGTCGATGGAAATTTTGTAATATTTATCTCAATAGTTAACCTTTTTTTTTTTATTTCTATCATATTAAAAAAAATAGATGAGACAACAAAATTTAGTTGTCAGGTGTTTTTCCTCAATACCCATATTTTTCACTGCTAGATTGTGTTCTCATTCAGAAGCGTCGCTACATCCCAGTTTGGTTATATTTATATTTTCATGCAGTTCTAAGGATATTGTTTCCATAACATTGGCAGTTGCCGTTGTTTAAGACTCGCAACTCACACAGCTACTTGTTTTAAAATTTTAAATAAGCATATTATTATTATGAAATTATTAGAAATGACAAAAATTAAAATGTTTCCCCTATTTGTTTTTGACATTAAGTACATAATGTAAGCCAAAAATGCTACAACATAAACAAACAAAAAAATCAAATAAAAATGCTCCCAAACAGCCCCTTAGTTAATAATAAGAAATGGCCAATCAATGACTATATACTTTAAACACCCCCATCCTGATCAAAACCGAAGAAACCATTAGTTCAACACAGAATCAAGGATTACAAAGCCCAGATGGATCCAAAGGAGGTAGATGATGAGAACTTAATTATGGACATAATAAGCATCACCAAACCTCCAACTGAAAAACTCTTCTTTAATGCTATAGGTAATAAATTGAACCCAATAACCTAAGCACACGGGCCTTAAAATGTCTTATATAGTATCAACAAAACAAATACTAATTAATATTCAAAGAAAATGTTTAGAGTAAAAGAGATCATGCTCGATAATCCACTAGATCAAAATAGAATGAATGTTTCCACTCATTCCTTGAACAAAACAGTACATAACGAGAAAAAACAACACAAAAATAGCATACTTTCCCATTCACCACCACAATTACAGAAGTAAATGAAAGAGGAAAAATAATAATTCTCATCCATGTTTAAGCTTTCACAAATGACAAACTAAATATCTCCTCGCTTCTAAATCTAGATTTATGGGTGATAGAGAACTTTAAGTTTATACTCATTGAAAATTTAAGCAAATAAATGAGCATAGCAATGTTTTAATTTAGATTATTTATTTTTCTTTATTTCATAGTTTTTTTATTTTCAACTTCACTTTTATTTGAAATCATGCCTATAATGATTCCTATGAAATTGGAATGGGTTTCCTTGATATTTTATGATTCAATGGTTTGGATTCAATTTATCCAGTTAAAAACAATTTTCCTGAATTTTCCTTGTTCAACCAGTTCGTTAACGTAAGGCTTGTGTGATAGTTCGATTTGAGGGTTCCTACATCTATTTAAATTCCATTAACTGCTATAATGTCGATAGATCTCAAGCTTATATATTTCCCGCTACAGCATATCCATGTGTTTTAACAGCACCCGTACTAATCAATCGATGCATGATTTGTAAGATTTTTTCTGCATCACAAAATCTAGAAGCTGTGAAACAGATAAAAGGTAAGAGATTATGAATAGAAGATAATCTGGGACATGAACTTTTTATTTAGATTAACTTTCCCACTAGTTTTTGCTACTGTGAGACATCAACAGCTTCTCTATCCTTGTCATCTCTAAGCTTTATTTTTAGATCCATTGGAGTGTCAATAGATCTACACCTAAGTATTGCAATTTTAATAAGATAATCAAAAATATACTACTTCAGATACAACATAATGCATTCTTTGATCTTCATATCTTCATCCCAAGAAAATATTTAAGGCATCCCATATCTTTAATTTGAAATTCTACAGCCAGATTCTTGTTTTGCATATTTATTTCATACACAACCAATAAGAATGTTGTCATCCCTTTTTTGGAACAACACAGTATGATCAATTTGAGCTTGTGGCTTTGATTTTCACTGACAAGGTAAAATTTTCAACAAATGCTCCTAGAGATTGTTTGAGGCTATGTAATGACTTTTGTAGATAGCATCATAGATTTAAGTAAAATTTCCTTTCAAATCAAGAGGAAGAATTCATATAGACTTCTTATAGATAACTGTTGAGGAATGTATTATTGATATCTAGTTAGTGTAGAGGTCAATCAAGATTTGTTGTCATAGATGAGAAGACTCTTATAGTATTACTTTGCTACAAGTGCAAATATTTTCATGTAGTCAATGCCATAGGCTTGCATAAACCCTTTGGCAGACATTAATCTTGCATCTCTCAATAGTCGCATCAAATTAAACCTCACTAAAAACACCCTCTCACAATCAACTATAATATTCCTTTAGGCAAGTCCACTATCTACCAAGTCATATTTTTCTCAAAAACTCTCATTTGCTTGAGAACTATTTCCTCGCATCCAACTTTCTCCATTAAAAAAAAAAAGTTTCAAGTCATAAAAGCAATAAAAGAGTGACAAATTTCTATAGGGCATGAAGGGATGATTAGTAAAAGATTTAATGTTGTTAGGTTATCAAATTCCTCCTAAGAATTTAGACACAATTGAGACAGATCCTGTGGCTCACTATTTACTTTGGGTTCAAGCCATGATTTTGCAAAAAATGCTCAGACACTTTTCAAGTGGAAAAGTAAAAGTAAGAAAAGAGTGACAAATTTCTATAGTGCGTGATGGGATCATTAGTACAAAGATTTAATGCCATTACGGTCGTCAAATTCCTCCTAAGAATTTAGACACAACTGAGACATATCTTGTGGCTCACAATTTGCTTTAAGTTCAAGCCATGATTTTGCAGAAAATGCTCAAGCCATGATTTTGCAGAAAATGCTCACTCTTTTCTTAAGTATACCAATTCAAAGATATTATTCATGTTTGCTTCACCTCTTCGTTGAGCATTACAATTTCTTAAACTTGTTCTTCTTTTGTACGAATAAATTCAGAATTAAAATAGATGCGAGTTCTAGTCTATTTTAGAGAAATAAGTTTTATAAAGTAATAAATATTACAATTTCTCTCCCAAAAAATATTTGACACAAATAAAGTTTTCTTTCAATAAAAAGAAAAACCATTGGAACAAATAGTGTAATAGGATCAAAATATTTAAATATTCGACCTATATTATAAAAGGTAGAGGTAAACCAAAAAAGATTTGGTTAGAAAGTATTAAAAATGACATATGATGCATCAACACACCTTATGAAGGTATGCAATGTCAAATACTGACAGGCGCTCAACACAGTTGGGACACGTGATGGACACGGCCAAAACATGTCAATTAAAATAATAATTAAATTGAAACGGACAAGCATGTCTAATATTTAATTATAAAAAAATCTTAAATAATAAAATGAGCTCATTCTAAGTAGCTGCGTATGTCGTATCCCTTCATATTCTTCATTTTCGCAAGCGTGCAGGCTAGGGTTTACGCGACTGTCGTCTTCTTCATTTAAAAAGTAGGCAAGTCGAAGGAGGCTAATACGTGAGCTGGCAAGGCCGAATGAGATTAATAGGCAAGCAAGCGAGGCTTAAAGGGCCTAATACTCGAGCAAGTGAGGTCGCCATTCCTCCGTTTTCGTCCTCTTTGTTATCTATGCGAGTAGACAAGACCACCAAAATCGATCATATCAATTATCCTAACAGCCCTAGCCCGGTGCATACAAAGACCTATGCCAACAACACCAGATCTATGCACAACCTTAATTATTAGATCACTCACTCTCTCTTAATCTTCTATCAAAGGTAAGAACTTCAATTTTTTCCTCAATTTAGGATTATAGTGGAACCATTACCTTAAAATTTTGTTTCACGCCGTTTAAATTTCATTATTTTTTTGAGTTTTTTTAGTCCATGTTATTATATTTTTTAACAAGTTATTAGTAGTTTATCACCATTTTGTTAGCAATTTATTAATAAATTCATTACTTCTTTTACATAAGCATGGAATGGGAAACCTCAAACACACATCATTTTGAATAAATGAATACATTTAGCTTAGGACTATTAAGAAGTTTGACGCATAAAACTCACTCAAATATAGTTTGAGACTATCATGTATTAAATATTAATGAGTAGTTGAATGTTGATGTTGTACTCTATAATTTTTGCTTATATTTTTGTGATTGAAGTGGACATTTATGCTCATTTGTTTTATATTATATGCTAGACAAGTAATTATGATATTGATTTGATATTGTTTGTCTTTTCTAATATGATGCTATATTAATTTCTATTAGACAAGTAATTATGATATTGATTTGATATTGTTTGTCATTTCTAATATGATGCTATATTAATTTCTATACACTATTTAAAAATTATAATGTCACGTCCGCGTCGTACCCATGTCCTATATTTTCAATTATAGATGTGTCCAGTGTCCGTGTTGTGACCGTGTTGGTGCATCATAGAAAATGACATTTTTTATTAAATTTAATTGAGAACTGGACTCTTAATAGGACAATGAAGAAAAAGGATGAAGGTGACCCCACCTGGTGGGATAAAGACTTGTTGTTATTATTGTTATAATTTTTGTTGGTATAATATAACCCAAACAAAAAACACATTTTATTGGTTTAGATTTAATTTTTCACAATTGTTATCATAATTGTATCTAAACTTGGTACAATTACAGATTTATTTTAATGGGAAGATTGGACAAGATCCTAAAGGAAGATATTTTTAAAACATATATAAAGGGGTCTGAAAATTCACAAAAAATTTATGGGATCATGTTTATAAGAAATGTTGCAGTTAAGCTAGCAACAACTATGGATATTTTAGCACATGATTGATAAAGATTAAAAATCCTACTACTTCTAAGATGAGTATTTTTTTTGTCTCATTTTGTTGAGAATAATTGTTTGAACTTTTGATAAACAATCCCCACTTTAAAAAAAAAACTAACTTGAAGCTACGTTAAAAATTGTTTGCCATTGACATTCATAGGAATATTTCAAAAAATTGTTCTTTTATGAATGATGCATTTTTTTCACCCAACTTCTAGCAAAATGAGAAAATTTGATGACTTTCTTGTATCACAACAGTATTCAAACTACTGTTCAAAGAAATGATTTCAATGACGAACTCCCCATTAAGATCTAGTAAGAATAAGACTAGTGTGATAACCGTAAGAATTTTCCAAAAAAATGCATTTTTATCATGGTCTAGAATTTTCAAAAAATTTCCTCAACCTATGATTTCTCTACGAGACCTGACTAATCCTAGTATGATCATCAATTGACACCCTTGAGGAACCCCACTCATCACAATGAATTAAAGAAAATAGATTTCAAGATTTCTAAGATTTTAGAGAATCAGAACCACGATTTTTACCGAAGGACAAATTTCTTACCTAAAAAAGATGTATGTTTATAGCAAAACATATTAAGAACTAACCAGTTCTTCTAAATATATATATATATATATATATATATTTGGAAATAACCATTTTAAATACTAAAAAAAAAAGTTAGTCAAGTTTATGATAACATTGTTTCAAGAAAATGAAAAATGGAAGTAGACTCAAAATAGAACTTCTTTACTCATATTTGTCCCATCATCAAATAAATAGTCCTTCATGCTCATTAGCATTATCAATCATCTTCCTATAGGCTAGCTCCTGAAATTCACAATAGGAAGAATAGAAATTAACACGACAATCATAATCAAGAATTATTTCCTATGATGCACCGACACTTCTCCTCAAAGAGGCGTGCAGTGTCCGACACGACACTCGTCCGACACTCCTCCGACACGTGTCGGACACGCCGAAAACGTGTCCGATTAAAAAAATATTAAAAACTAATTGGACACGCGTGTCCAACACGTATCTTAAATATTTTATTTTTTTTTTAAATATAATTTCTTATGTTTGGCGAGATTTAAATTAAATTTCTTATGTTCTATCTACAACACCAAATCAACGTCTGCATTTAATACCCATTCATCGAATATTCTCATTTTCATTTCTCTTTGGAAATGAAAGTATTTTCATCTCCTCTCTTTTTATACAATTACAAATCTTTCTCTTGTTGAACCAGAGTTGAAAGCAGTGATATTCAATGATGATGATATTGAAGGCAAAAAACAAATCTCTAAAGCTAATCCTAGTAGTTGAAGTTTGAATGCTTGATGTTGTAGTAAGTGATTATTTGCTTATATTTTTGTGGTTGTATTAGATATTTTGTACTTAGTATTTTATATTATAAGCTAGACAAATTATCATGTCATTCATTTATTATTGTTTGTCATTTTTAATATGATATTACATTAATATATATGCACTATATAAAAAAATGTATTGCCGTGTCCGCGCCGTACCCGTGTCCTATATTTTTAA
The DNA here is from genome assembly GCA_022539455.1 of Dendrobium nobile. Classification (NCBI taxonomy): domain Eukaryota; kingdom Viridiplantae; phylum Streptophyta; class Magnoliopsida; order Asparagales; family Orchidaceae; genus Dendrobium; species Dendrobium nobile. Next base: position 25,298,195 of record CM039731.1, read on the forward strand.
AAAAAGCCGTGTCCCGTGTTCGTGTCGTGTCGTATCGTGTCCGTGTCGCAATGTCCGTGTCCGTGCATCATAGATTATTTCCTAATAGATAAAAGGTTGCATGATAATTTTGGGAAATGAAGAGTATTACAAAGAGTCACAGAAGGATAAAATTTGTATTAAGTCCTGATAGCCAAGAATTACCCATTTACAACCTTAATTTCTTTTTCTAATTAGTAGGAGCATATTAAGAAAATCGATGTGAGCAATTATCTCATGATCAATTGCTCTAGAATCAATGAATCATGAGTCTTCTGGTTCAATTTTTTATTACAAAAAATAATTATTCTAGCTTCTTGTGGCAAAGAACAGGGAGTGAGGGGAAATTATGGAGACTGAATGAGTTTTTAACTTTTTACAAATATTATATTTATTCCTTTGGGAAAGGTGATGTTTCAAAGTTGATGGATTGCTCATGAGAATCTTCAGTAATGGTCGTGTGCCATGGTTTTTCGCAATGGCCACATCCTTTTAAAATCGCAATGGCCACATCCTTTTCTTTAATTTTTTTCTCCCCTAACAGCTAAATCCTTAATAGAATAGAGTCAAATTTTCAGCCTCATAATACATATTGGGTGTTATCTGGCTCGTCATAAACTTCTTTATATATTCTTTCTATCTAACCTCATGAAAAACTTCACAAATAGATAACAGATCTTTCACTTAGCATTCTTCCCTTCAGTTCATCTAGGCTATGATTCATTCTGACAAGAACATGCAAACACAATCATTCACCATTCTTTTTGGAACCTTGCACAATCATTTGAATTATCCCGTGCATCTTCATGGCATTGTTCCTCAATGTCACCATCTCCTTGCAATACATGATAACTTCCCACTGTCCTTGTTTAGATCGACAAAACCTTGATTTTAAGATTAAAATTAATGGGAGTTCGTTAACTCTGAATAGGCTCAGGAATAGCATGCCAAACATCCATTGTGGTTGGAAGGAAAATAGAGGTTTTTGCAATAATTTTCTCCATCAAATTTGGGAGCCAAGCCATCACTAAGGAGTTCTTTGATATCCATGTCATGAATGTTATAACATTCATGATTGGTTTTTACCTCCCACATTAAGTAACCTAAATTTCTCCTATCATCAATAGCAAATTTGCTGTTGGAGATCACTCCAAATAATTATACGATTTAGTTTATCAATGCATATTCAGAGAGTTGGAGAAATTGTGAGCATTGTTGACTATAGTAAAGTATTTTGGTCGTACTTAGAATAGAAAGTAATTGTTGTAAGGTCTGATCATATCACCCACATCATCAGGTTTTATTTAAAAGGTGGTTGTCCTCTGATGCTCCATCCAATCTATGCTTGTCATGAACTATTAGGAAACACAACCCAAATCCTATGCTTTTATAATATGTAAATTTGGAGATAAAATAATACTTTTCTAGATTTATTATTAATCAAGAAGAAGAGTACAATATTTATAGGATATTTGATATCCATATACAATTACATAAAAAAAAGGTGTATAATGAAATGTTCAAAAACTTGCGAAAGAAAACAAGTTACAATTTGAAAATCAAATAAATAAAATCTTCCAATTAATAGTGACAACCATTCATTCATTCCTTTCAAGAAAAATTGCTCCATGCAACAATGATCACTTTCCTTGCTGCTTCAAATCCAAGTAGTGGCACCTTGGTCCAATTCATCATTTTTCTATTTTCCACAAGATGCACATTTGCTTTGAAAATTTCAGAATGAAATGTTTGAACATCAAACGTTCCATGACACAGCATCGACTTAATGACTGGTTGAAAAAACAATCAAATCAAAGCTTCGATTGGTCCAGCTACCCTTCCTCAAGGTTAAGGATGAGGGAGAGAGCACAAGCAACAATAATGCCCCAAACTATAAGGTGGTGTGGATGCCCATCTACTAACACATGTTAATAGGTATCATCATAAATAGATGTCTACAATTGAAAGTTAAGTTATTATGCCAACACTGAACCATTTCACAAGCCATCCATCTATGATTGTTCTTCTTGAAAAGAGTAACAATACCATAGAGATTCTCTCTTATTCGTTGTCAAATCTAATCAGAAGACAACAAATCTTCTCATAATTATTCAATCCAATCAAATAACATTTTTCCTATTGATCAATAATCCACATCATTGCGCCACCATAGCATCCTTGAATTGTTAAAGGCATCATAGCCACCGGCCATCAATATGATGTCAAGGGTACTACGACTCGTCTAAAAAAATCCTACATGAATTTGATCTTTAGATAACTAAACATTGAAACATTTATTAAAGATTAGCGAGAACCTTTAAATTATTTAAATGAACAACTAACCCAACTAAAACTATAAATAAGCATTTTCGTTATTCGTTTGGGGAGATTGATTGATAAAAAACTTGTAGGAGAGCTTTAAAAACTATTATTAGTTTTGCTCAATGTCCAAGAATCACTCCAAATTAATCAAAAACCTACATAGTTTATCAATCAACATCTTCTACTCATTGACTTCCATTTATTAATTAGCATCTTGAATTAATAAACCTCGCATAAAAAAATAAAAATTTTAATAACGTCAGCTAACTTGTTTTTCTTTTTTTCATTTGATATTTTATTCTTAAAACAGTGGCAAAAAGAGGAAATATAAAACGAACTTAAATATAGTACAATTATTCAAATAGGCAAGGTCTTAAGTGTTTCTTCCCCCACAATTTTTCATGAAAAATCATTCACTCTTTACTATGAGTTGGAAACCTCCAAGTAATGGTGAAAAAGTCATCAAATTATATCCCTTAGAAGCCTGTCCAACATGCAAATAAGGATACACCATATAAATAAGATAATATCATAGAGACTTATAAATTAACAAAAAAATTCAATAGGATAAGCTATGTTATATTGATTTGAATGTTGAAAAATAAAAATTACCACGCATACCCAAGTTGAGCAACACAAAAATAAAACTGCTACAAAGGATATGTGGCTAAACTGAGAAGGATATAATAAGGAATGATTATATTAAGTAGAAGATGTGGATAACATCTATTAAATTTAAAGTAAAGATTAAAAAAAAATTGATTATGTAGCTTGGCCAAATGAAGGTAAAATATTTAGAATGTAAATATATCAGTAAACAAAGGCAAAACCTAATGCATTTTCAAATAATAACAATGAAGATTGAAGATTTATAAGACTGCCCAATTACATTGGATTAAAGACTCTTGAATAAATCAACCTAAATTTGAGTTTGAACATTTTGATTTGGTTGCAACCAAGCTTCTGTCAACATGAAAATGACAATTCAAATCAAGTTTATAGGTAGATTTTAACCAAGCCTATTATGTAATGTGACAACTATACAAAAATCAAACCCCAATCAAATAGAGCAAGCCATAGGGGCAATGCGCCATTGCCATGAATAGCATAAATAGTGCGCATCATTTTAGGAACATGTGTCATGCCATGCAAATGGCACCACACCGTTCCATGTGCCATGGCGTGTGCCATTTGGCATTATTAAAATGTATGCAAGTAATCTTAAATTCTAATAGATCATTGGGCATCATTCTATATATATTTTATGTAACATATTTTCTATTTTTTCTATAATAATTGCAGCCAATTGCCCTGCTGTACTCATAAAATTTTCTAAATATTAAATTACAATTTATGTACACTCACCTTCATATATATATATATATATATATATATATATATATACACTAACCTACATATCTTTATTGTACCTTTACAAACAACTACCTTAACCTCCTCATGGATTGCTGACCGGCTTGTTGTCCTTCCATTAGTGGTGTTAATGAGTCAATTCGACTCGTGAGCAGCTCGGGCTCGACTCGATAAATGACTTGTGAGCCAAACTTGATGAGCTAATGAGCCAAGCTTGAGCCAGCTCTGACTAGACTAATTAGCCCGTGAGTCAGCTCATTCAAAAATATTAGTATAAAAAGCACTTAAAATATATTAGCATTCGAGATTTTAAATAAAAGGTTGTTAAAAATATGTAAAACTTATCTTTCACTTCATAATATTAAGAAATTTATCATTAATTGCTTTTAATTTCTCGTTATTTCTAGCATTTTATTATAATAATTGCTTAAATCACAATTATTTTTTCTCTTTCATAATAAATAAATTGGCTTGTGAGCCAAATCAAACTCATAGAATAAAGCTCGAGCTCGAGCTCAAGCTCGAACACGATTAATAAATCAAGCTCAAGCTCAAGCTCAAGTTCAAACTAAATGTGACTAAAGCTCAACTCGACTCGCTTACAACCCTGCCTTCCATCATGATAAATTCTTCACAGTTGAGTAAACTAGTGGACCTATTACTCACTCCATTGGATGCTCCATTATCTATGACCAAGCCTCTTTGGAACAAACAAATAATGGTACTGTGACCCTTGTTCAGCAATCACTCTCTCCACCTTCATTAACCACCCCAAAATCAAAAAACACACCACTGATGATCGTCAATTTATTTTCACCAATATTCTGGTTGACATAATAATTCCTTTGACCTGAATTTCAAGACACGCAAAACCAAACCTTAAGCAGCAAAGAAGAATCAACCAAAATGGGACTGAATTCAAATTCAAGTCACTGTTCACTGAGAGGCCTTTTTCTACTCTTAGAAAATGACAAATAACACACATCTCACACGGGAAACATAATATTCAAGTAAAAATCCATTAACACATTGTTTTGGCAGAGCACATATAAACTTATGAAATATAATCAAGCAATGAGACTAATTAAATTAAAAAGATAAATTGTTCTATTTTACAAGTGCAAAGCATGCTCACCACAGCATGAAGCCATGAACAATTATCATTTAATACTCATACAAGGAAAACTTACAGCAGTACTGCAGCTAACCAAAATTGTAACAATATAACCAATATAGAGAAGGAGATGGGCAGGATACAAGAGAACAGAACATAAATTTGATTCCAGACTCGGACCAGTACAGAAAAATTTTCTCCATTGCATGGAAATATGCAGAGTCATGGTGGATGAACAATGAAGCTTTACCTCTTGCCTCCAAAATTTTTGCCCAGAAGTACCCATGAAATAGACAGCTAAATACTTGAAAAATCAACTTCACTCCCTACTTTCTCCGAAGTTTATCTCGTCTAACTTTCACAATTTTTCGTGAAGACTTGTCACCACCTCCACTGCCCAAAGAAAAGCTCCCTCCTGGTGCAAAATCCGGGTTAACTCCTGCCTGAAATGGATTTGGATTTTGAAGGTTTTGAGTATTTTGTTGGCTGTTAAATTGGAAGAGAGATGTTCCGCTAGAAGGCGCTGCAGCACCAAACACAAAATTTGTATATGGGGTGCTGTTAGGTTGACCAAAAGTAACAGGCACAGGAGCTTGGTTTGTGTCATCAGCCATGGTGTCCTCAACACTCATCTGGTCATTATTCTGTGATGCAGAACTAAAACCACCGGATGTGCTTCTCATTTCAAAGAGAGGTGTGGCTGTTGCAGCTGACACACTGGCACTAGAAGAAGCAAATGAAAAAGCAGGTCCTGATAAAGAACCAAAACCAAATGAGGAAACACCTGACGCAGTAGATTTAAGTCCAAATGAAAAGCCTGTTGATGGTGAAGAACCAAACTGAGAACTAGAGATGGAAGATGATGAACCTAGAGAACTGCTACCAAACAAACCCGAAGAAGCTGCGGGTGAAAGAGTATTACCATCTTGACTAGAAGAACTAGCACTAGGAGAAAAGGAGAAACCAGAATTTAAAGGACCAGAGCCAGTTGTAAAGGTGAGCCCAGAACTTGAATTTGATGCACTGGCAACAGAGGCAGTAACAGAAGGAAAGGAAAACCCTGAACTTGAACTGGCAGAAGAAGCAGGGGAAAAAGAGAAACCAGAAGTTGAACCAAAAGGTTTTGCACTTTGGTTTGTAATGCCAAATGACACCTGCCCAAATCCTGGTGAAGATGAACTATTCGACCCAAATACTGAAGCTGAAGAGGTACCAAATGCTGACAAGGAAGAGCTGGCCAACCCTAATGTGGCAGATGAAGAAGAGCCCGGTTGAGTTGTTGAACTCTGAGAGAAGAGTGAATTACTACTACCAGATTGGGCTGGCTGAACACCAAAGATTGACCCCCCTATAGCACCAAAATTTGTGCTGGACTTCTCAGAGCTGCTATTAGCAGCATAAACACCTGTGCTATTGGTCTGAACAGAAGCGCTAGTACCAAATAAGCCACTACTGTTAGTTGACAATGAAGGTGATGCAGCAAAAGCAGAGCCACCGCTAGATACCCCTGAGAAAATATAAGGCACTACTGATGTAGAATTTGTAGACGTGCTCATGCTTGAAGAAGGCATTGCTTCGACAGAGGGAGTACCTCCTGAGCCAGGAAAGGAGGATGACCCCATTAAATAAGTATTACTGTTTCCTGTGCTTAAAAATGATGAGGCAACCAGTGTGGTGGGAGAATTAAATGATCTGAATGGTGATTTGTTAGAAACCTTTTCTTCTGCATCAACAGAGTTTGATTTATCTGATGATAGAGAAACTGAAACAGGTAAAGCTGTTGAGTCAGCTCTAAAATTTAAAGTAATGGCAGAGGAAAATGCAGGTAAAGTGGATGAAAGTGGTGGACTGCTTGAACTGGCGGCTGCCAAATTACTGTTTGATGATAGTAAACTCATTGGCGACCGAAGATTTGAATCTGGTGTAGAAGCTGCTAATAAAGATGGCAATGAAGATGAATGTACTGAGCCATTACTCTGGGTTGAAGTAACTGATGCGCCAAAAGAACTGACTTTAGCACCACCCAATGCTGACATGCCAGTTGAAGCACCTATTCCAGGAAATTTGTGCAGACTTTCTGCTTCATGCTTACCACCACTGAGAAGGCTTGACCTTTCCAACTGAATCTTTCCATCAGGACTACAAACAGAAGAATAACAAATAGATTATAAATTCTGCAACAAGTTATACAGAAGAACTAAACTTACTGTGATTAGAATTTACATAATTTTTTCTTCAATTAAATAAACATATTTCTAAAAGCTAGTTTGGATTTTTCTTGCTACCCTTTTAAAACTTAGTATGCTCCTAATTCCTGGTACAAATACAACAGTGCACAAAAGGAACAGAGAATATTTGGGAGTTAATCCTAGTTCTTGCAGTTAAAGAAAACCCAGTAGACATACCTATTCACCCCAAATTTTTAGTTTTCATCTCAACTAAACAGAAACCAAAATGCAAATTTATGGTTATCTCAGAGAATATGTTAAGATTTTCTAAAGTACCAAATAACCAACGAAAAGCTTGATTAAGTGATTCTGAATTAATCAAGCCACATGCATACATGTAGCCTAGAAAATGATAAAAGGTCTACTGTTAACAGTTTCAAGAATTAGTGCTACCTAAGAATATAGTTATCAAGTAAGATTCCAACATATGGTCCATTAAAGTGTTACAGTACCTACAGAATCAGCAGAACCTTCAGAGCAAAAGAAAATCTTAACCAGACAGAAGATAAAAGCAAAGAAACAAATTATAGTATGTTTTCTAGCAAAAAAAAAAAAGAAAAGAACTTCCATAAGGTGGCTGACCTTTGGTCTGGTTTAGATTCAATAAGGGATTCCTTAGCCACAGAACCAAACATAAATGGAGGAACTACTGTTTGTTCGCTTCGAGTCAGCGGCTTATCATGAGATTGGGAAGGCATAGTTGGAGTCAGAGATGGTGAAGAAAGACCACTGGACTTAGTTGCAACAGGAAATCTAAAACTGTTCTCCTTTTCAGAATTATGAGAAGCGTCATAGGCATCCTTAATTTCTGTAAAGGGTATGGAACTGGAAACGCTCAAACTCTTTGAGGAGGATGGCAATGGCACCTCCAGTGCTGACACGCCAGAAATAGAAGCTTCAGTTTCTGCAAATTTAGACTCTGATTTAACCACATTCACGATTGATTGAATAGATTGAATAGAAACATCCACTGTTTCTTCTTCTTCATCAAGCTCAAGCAAATCCTTTAAAAAACATGAACAGAAGATTAACCACAAGGTAAATAAGCATTTGATCATTCAAAACTTTAAAAAGAGAAATGCAACCATTACATCAAGAAAATGAAAAAAATCAACATATTTCAAACCTCCGGGGCAGTCATTTGGAAAGCTGGCTTCTTTTTTGAAACAACTGTAGCAGGAAAGGTATTGGGGATGTCTGCAGAACAAATACTGGGTTTGGCAACCATTGCAAATTTAACTCCTTGAAAATCCAACTTTGAAGAGCTATCTTCCTGTGCCTTGCCCAGCTTTTCTAATTGAGAACCACCATGTTTTTGTGGATCCTCTGCATTTCTTAAATTCGGAGTACCAAATATATCCGTACTTAAAAATTTGGAGGTATCAACATTCTCCATGCTTCTAAGCGCTCGTCCATTTAGCATATCATTGGTTAGCTTTGAGGGTGATTCATCCATGCCCATAGGTTTCATAATAGACTTCTTCTCTGGTGGTGTAAATTTATCAAGTTGTTCCAATATTTTTCGACTTGTCTCAATTGAATGCCCTGGAACCGGGGGAACATTATAAGAAAATATTTTATCATTCCTATTTTCATCAATTTGTAAACCTGAGCTGGCATGCTTTAGTTCATTCAGTGAAGAAGGCTGACGAGATGAAGGAGGATCCAAATCCTCTTTATCAAGTTGGAGTAAAGGAAATCCTCTAGAACTACTTGGAGATGCAAACCGTGCATTAGCTGCAGAAATTAGACCAGATTTCTGACGAATCCTACGAATAGGGCCAAAAGATCCATACTCACTATCTAAAATTGAACTACTCCGTTTCAAGGCCTGCTCAAACAAATGAAAAATAAATCCAACGGATTGTCATGAATATATGTACCAAATCAATACTCTAAAGAATCATGCTAAGAAAGTTAACTAAACCATACTGTCAAAAAACAAGCATAATCTGCAACTAAATAGCTACAGGAAATTAGTGAAAAGTATAATTGCATTTGAACATGTAAGTTGGGCATAGAGATGCAATATCACACCTCACACACAAGCATGCACATGCACATGCACATGCACATATATATGCATATCTAGGCATACAAATAAACACATGAACTGGAAATATGACATTAGACTAAGATTCATTTTAAATGGCAGTCTAATTATGTGGCCACATAGCAGCACACTTTTTTGCATTTTGAGAAGAAATCCATAATGTAACATGAGGCCTATATTAAAGAGCAAAGAAGAAATAACAAAAAAAACCCTTTCACCAGATGCAATGTCACTCATGTAATTATAGCAAGCCACTAACCAGGAAGAAGATCAGATTCCAAAGCATCTCAAAAGCTAAGGGTACAAAGATTCCACCAATCAAACATAATTGAAAATAGGATTGTTAACAATCACATATCAAGCCAATTTGACCCCAACTTAAGAAAATTGTGCAGCTGTCACAAGACCAGCTGTTCTTAACCAGATTTGATGGGAGAGGCTGCAGGTCAGTTAATTGCTTTCATTGTGTAAATGCAGGTACATGAATTTAGAAATGAGACTCCGAGACTGAGGGTTGAAGAGGAAAACTCTAAAGCTTTTTAACAAGATTGATATGGCACAATACTATTTAAAACATCAGTTGCCACAAGAACAATTTTACAGACAAAATCAAATAGCTGCAAAGAGGGAAAAATAATTAAATGCCTGCAGCAGATGCAAATGGATGGTCACCAACTCACATTTGCATGGTAACACAATTATGACTATAGTAAGGACTGTCCCAAATGCAACCCAACTTCCCCTCTAAAGCTAGTGTATAACCGGCTTTTATAGGAATTTAAATGAAAGGGCAAACCATCTTTGCTTTTTTCCGAATACCATGCAATCATCAAGCCATGCTAAAAACAATGAAATTAAATTAACAAGAACAAGAATGATGAAAGAAGGATAGGCACTACCTGTCGGCCATCAGATTTTGAAGTGCTTCCTGGGGTCCCCTGAGAAGAAGCAGGAGCATTACTAAGAGTTGTATATTTACTCGCCTAGGATAATAAAACAATCGAATATGCAAGTTAACACAAAAAATCATGAAAAATATGCATTACAATCAAAGCTTGACTACAATGGAAAATAAAAACAGCATATAGAAGTTTGAAAACAGACCATCTCATTTATTGCCGGATCGACCTTGAAATAAGGAGAGCGGGACATTTTATACATATCAGATCTTCCACGAGGTTTTGGAGTAGGATAACCTGCACCTGAAAGTTCATGGGATTCCGAAAAGCGCAAAACAGATCTGGGTATAACTGGCAGGCCATGTGGTTTTGTCGCAGAAGGCCCAGAAAAAGGTGAACTTTTATCTTCCCGAAATCCATGGCTCTGCAAACCAATAGCTGAAGAGGATGCTTTTGGGAGTCTAGAACTCATGTATGCTTTAGCGATTTCTGCAGGAGAAGCAGCCACAGCCTGAGAAATCTGCAATTCACCAACAAAAATGTACTGCATTAACTAAAGAAGGATGCACGGGCAATTATTTGTAGCTAATAACTCATTCTATCTAAAATGTTGTTTAAAATCCTAAGGAGGAAAGTAAACGAATTTTCTACAAGACCGCTCAAAGAGGTAGAGTTACAAATTCGAAGAAAGAAATATAAAAAATAAATGCAAAAAACAAAATAAAAAACAAAAAAAATTTGATAATCCTCCTTATTGCCTGTGAACTTAACTTCATATAATGAGCAATAGCAGAATATTTGGATGATTAAAATCAGAATTGTTGACATGCATTTATGTATGCAGGTAATAATGTTGTTCACAAAAAACAAACCAGTCCCAATTCCTTGTTACAATTAGCACAGCATTAAAAAGCATCAGCTTAATAAAAGTAAAGTCAACATGGGCAACTTATATGAGAATGCAATGCAAATAAGTATGGGAACTTGATGACAAAAACAATTGGTGCCAACTAAAAAAACAATTCCAATCATAAAAAACATTATGTTTTTAATCTCTCAAATCACCTGTCAAACCCACTATTTAAAAGTTTGTGCAACTAACTTGCTAAACACATCTAACAGCATTAATTACAAACCCAACTCGGCATAAGCTCATCCTGCAACAAAAATCTGAAATGCATTCACAAATAAGAAACCATCAACCCATAAACTTAAAAAGTTCAAGGTGCGTAGCGTTTAACTTAGACAGTGAAAGGAATGGATGGAGTCATACTTCACTGTTTTCATAAAATAGCACATGAATCCATAGAAGTAGTTGGACCAGGTAATAACCAGCAAACACAAATAAGATGCATATCTACACTTCTTAATACACACTAGTGTGCACAAATGCATACAAAGGGCTAAACGCATAAACCCCATACTCATTTCAGCATGTACAAATTCCATCTGTGCACAGAAACCAGAATGCTTGCAAAATCTGGGAACATCAACACCCAGTCACCTTGTGTACAGAAATAAATGAAAAAGAATAGAAACGGAAAATAAATGCAATCATTCAAGCATTCGCATCCTCGATCAGGGATATTAATCAATAAGGCATGTTACAATATATGTTGAATGAAACCTAATTATTCCAAGAAATAGATGATACCCCTTTAAAGAATGGAGTATTAAGGTCATGATGCCTTGAAATTTGAGAAAAGGATAGCTTGATTTATGATGGATAAAGATTTAGTATTTCACGATAACCAAAAAAATGCCACAATCATGAGCATAATTGCAACAAAAGGCAAGCATCTTACATTTAAAGGACTCTCTGATATTGATAAATTTCTATTAAAGCTGGAATTTCCGACACCAATTCTATTGTCCGAAACAAGGACTTTCTCGTTATAATTTTCTGATTCTTGTCCGGTTGGCTCCATAGCTCTTGAACATATTAATCCTGTCAGATAATCAACCTGAGCCCTGTTGAAAAAGTAGCTTTCAAAGGATGATTTAAGATGAAATAAAAGGCAAATACAGTAGAAGAAATGTAAATTTCAAACATGCACATGAATAATTGCAACAAGGTCTAAAGCAGTTTGACTTTAAAATGCATGCTTGTTAAGAGTTCCATTATTTCAGACAAAAAAATAAAGTACCTGAATAGCAACATGTTTTAACTTCCCAAGAAAAAAGAAAGGAAACTAATTTGGAGAAATTTAGTACAGTAATAAATTTGGAAGAAAATTCATGAAACTGGGAAAACAAAAAAAAAACTAAAATGATACTCAAATAGCTAGCATAACAGACTAAAATTACTGGTTTTCAATTAGATTGAGTATTATGAAACATAATATCTAAGGAGGTTCACAGAAGACTTAGCAACACATACCTCGTATATTTATTTTGTTTCAGTAGTTGCTCAATCTCAGAAATTCCATGAGTCTCAAGATTCTTTGTTGGGTTGTGACCATCAACTGCTTCTTGGATCTGGGATTCACTCGGAGGCTGCACCATGAAAGTTTGGTGGCAAATAAGGAATTTTAAAGAGATGAGAATTTTCTCTCAAAAAATTACATTCAATAGTAAAATTGAAAGGGAAAATTTCCAAAAGAGTCCACCACTATTTGTATCCCAATTTCTCCAATTTAATTCATCATAAAAAATTGATCAAATAATCCCTCCGATAATAAACTAAAATCCATTTTGTATCCCAATTCCCATCAATTTCTATCCAAGAAAGTACTTAAGATCAATTCTATATAATTGATAGAATAAATTGGAGAAATGTGATACTCTAGAATTATTGATTTTTGCCAGGACAATGCCAGAGCATGGCATAAATTTAATTGAACTCAAATCACTGTTCATAATTTGCGATTGGTTTTCAATTCAGAACCAGCTCTAAGCCATTCACATTAAGGCCAGCACAGCAACAATGAAGCTCTAAAATTTAGGCAAAAAGTGCTGAAAAACACGATTGGGGGATCGGAGAGGTTCACCTAGGCCCTTTGGAAAAAGGGAGTATGGGCTGAAAGCCAAGTTTTATACACATGAACTTATGATGCCCACAGCCATGTAGTGAAAAAAATTAGTCTCAATAAAAGACTTTCAGATGTCAGAGAAAATAACATAGCATGGTTCAGATTATACTAAAAGATCTTTAAGTAAAATTGCCCAGCCAACTCTTTCATTCACATAATTTTCAGGTGACTCGGATATTGCTTGGATTTGGTTCAGGTTTGGATGACAGCACTTATTTAACAAATAAATTTGGTTGGTGTTGGCAACAAACAGTAAATGTCATTTTAAGGCCAAACCCAAATTCCACCAAGTGACATGACTAGCCAACTTGGATTCTAAACTCCTTTAAAAAGATAGGATAAGCATATATAATTAACACAGAACATGACAACCATTCCAAAGTGCATCAAATAGTTCTAATGATTACAGAGTGACATGCTATAAAAGAATGGCAAAATACAAAACATAGCACAAGGAATATCTAAACATTTTTTACCTAAGCACAACAACATAAATTTCCAAGTGGAATGCAAGAAAGAAATTATTCAAATGAACTCACCATGTAAACTCAAACAAGTAAATCAAAAAATGTTAAATAAGTAAATAGTAGTGGCAGTATGAACATGAAAAAGTGCATGTCAACTACTTACAACATCAACTGGGTCAGGCACATACGGTCTAACTTGGCAGTTTTGCTCTGGGCCTACAATGCATAAATCAATAAGATGAGATTCAAGAAATACAAGTATTGGTATATAAAAAATAAGTATTCAATTGATTCTAACTTCCTATTATGTCAAATGCAATATCTAACTTCACAAATATGAAACAAAAGCAGGCCTTGTGCGTAGTGGATACATTGCATATCCCATACATACATTCATGTATCCCAATAAATTGTTTACAATAGACTTCAATGCATCATAATAAATTACTACATATATGCATTTATTAGTACAAATAGCATTTTTCACTTCATTTGTTCAATGCTTGTAAATGTAAGAAAATTTATATACTAAATGAATGATTATTTTCATCAGTCAAATTTAATTATAAAATTTTGGTAAATTTAAAAATATGATAGCTTATTATTCAATTTATTTTGTATTTTATAATGCATACAAAACAATATATCTAAAAAATATTATCATAGTTAAAAAAGCATAGTGGTCTTCATACTGGCATCATACATGTAATTCATTTTTTGTAACAATGACATATTTTAGTATTATAGACTCATCATTCTCATAATAAAGGTGCAAAAAATTATATATCATTTTCTATTAAATTTAAAAGGAAACTATTTTTTATTTCTTATATTATTTTTTAAAAGTAAAGCAATTAAATTTATTAATTTTGAGCTATAAATTGATATCGCAACAAAATCAAAACAATCAAAAAAATTCAAAACCACCAAAATTAACAACACTAGAACTTAAAAAAAAAAGATCAAAATCATAACACAAACCAACTTTAAGAAACTTGATTTAGTGGTGATAAAAAAATAACAGTATAGCATCGCCAAAAATTTATACATTAGCAAACTTTTGTTTATTGTGAGCTATATAAGGAAATAAAGTTTTATTTTCAAAAGATGCTACATAAATAAGCTATGGAGGAAGCAGTGATAGTAAGTCTTCTATAATGAATGACAAAACTCAAACTAGAACATATATGAAAGGTGCATTTATGTTAGCCATGTGTTGATATAGAAATAGATCTGATATATGAAGTTGCACAACTTAGACAAATACACTACTTGGCGCTACATATGTTGGAGGTCAAACAGCTTCTTCTCTCACAAAGTTTAGGCTACTTATGAAAAACCTAGCTCATGACAGTGCCACTTCCTTATGGGCATATCTAGTTTAGTATTTACTGAACATTCTTAATAATAAGTTGTCAATGTTGGTTATAAATGGGTTAGCTTTGTCCCATTCATACAAGCCAACGGCGCAAAATAGTGCATGCAATGGTGCATGGCGTTAGACCCGACACTATTTGTATGGTGCGGTGCAAATGTTCAAATTGTGCACGCTATCTCCCACATGCATGAGTAATATCTCATCGCACAAAAATCGCATATCACATGCTATTTTATTTTTAATGGTTTAAAATTTAAAACAAATATTTATTTTTATATTTATGAATTTATCATATATTTTGCTAATTAATAGTTCCCAAATAATGCCTTAGAAACCGAATCAGCACGCACGCTCATGATCAAAGCTCAAGAAGACAATCTAGGTGGGGCTTCATAATATTGGGAATGCGATCCAAGCTTGGCTTAAACAATCTCAAGAAAGCAATCAAGTCTCTATTTCAACGATTGCGTATCATCTCCGTCTTGCAGCGCATTGAAGCCAAAGAGCGGTGGATCCTTGCGACTTCGACGATCTTGGGGACACGATCCAACAGAGCTTCATGGCAGATTCAACAAAAGCTGCAGTCATGCAAGAAGAAACAATGCCCATCCAAGCAAGTATTCCCTTATGGTACGAACAAAATTTTCTGACTCTGGAAGTAATTGCAAGAGACTACATGCATGTTTATAAACATAAGTCCCTCTGCCACATCCAAGACAATCCTCTTCACCTGCAAAAAAATTTTTCTACCCACAATTCAACGACTACAACAACAACAACAACAACATCAAGCCTTTATCCCACTACGTGGGGTCGGCTACATGAATCTTTTTTCTCCATTGTGTCCTATTAAAAGTCAAATTCTCGTTTAAATCTAATAAAAAAGGTCATTCCTAATATTTTCTAACCAAGTCTTTTTAGGTCTACCCCTACCTTTCTTAACACAAGTCAAATCTAATACCTCTACTCTCCTAACCGGGTCATCGGAAGGCCGCCTTTTTATGTGACCAAACCATCTAAGGCGACTCTCTCTAATCTTATCTTCTACTGGAGCTACTCCAACCTTTTCACGTATATGCTCATTTCGTATCCTATCTCTAAGGGTAAAGCCACTCATCCACCTGAGCATTCTCATCTCTGCCACACTTAACTTAGTATTATGCTTCTCTTTTAATGGCCAACATTCGGCACCATAAAGCATTGCAGGCCTCTACCATCTTATAGAATTTTCCCTTTAGTTTGAGGGGTACATTTCTATCACATAAAAAGCCCGATGCATTCCTCCACTTCAACCATCCAACTTGAATTCTGCTGATAATATCCCCATCTATTTCACCATCACTCTGAAATAGATCCAAGATATCTAAAATGTGTACTCTTATTAATGACTTGATCGCCCAAAGTCACAATCCCCTCACTAGATCTATTACTACTAAAATTACACTCCATATATTCCGTTTTAGATCTACTCAAGCGAAAACCTTTAGACTCTAAGGTTGACCTCCATAAATCAAGTTTACCTTCAACTCCCTCTCTAGTCTTATCAACAAGAAGAATATCATCAGCAAAAAGCATACACCAAGGTGCATCCTCTTGCAAATGTCTAGTGAGAACATCCACGACTAAAGCAAAAAGATATGGGCTTAAGGCTGATCCTTGATGTAACCCAATCGAAATAGGAAAATACTTGGTCAAACCACCTTGTGTTTGAACCCACAATTTAACGACTCAATTGACAAAATTATTTTGATTGTTGAAAATGGTTATTATTTTAAGTGATTAAGGTATTGTTTACTTAAACATAATTTTCACTTTGGTTGTTTATATTATCATGATGGTTTAGCTTTCAATTTAATAATATTTTTAAGTGATATATATTTTTATTTATACTTATTTAACATTATGTGTCATGTTTAAAATGACATTTATCTCACTGTGCACTACACGCTATGGTTCCATGAACTTTGAGTCAGGTGCATCATTCGTCGTTCACAAATATGATCCCATAAGAATATTTCCTAAGGGCTCACACATCACTAACACCACATTATTAACGTCTGAATTTCTGTAACTGTAAGGAAACTCCGTAGTAGAAGGGCACAAATTGGCTGGTTTTAGCCACACGTACGAAAATGTAAATGGAACTACAAATCATTTCAACTAGCTTAAGGGAAAAATAATCAATCAAAAGAAGCCGCTAAAGCAATCACTAGAGTGAATCTCAACCTTGCATAAACATAGAATTCCTCCAACATCAAGGAAATTATTCAGATTCATCAATGCATGCAATAGATGCACATAGAATCTAGACTCCTAGAGTTAGAAGCTTAAAGATAGCATTTTAGTGACCAATGTCAACCGACAAACACATATTAACAGAATATCATTTAAGGTACCTAAAGATTTCAGATACCAAATCAGTTTTCATATTCCACCCGTTTCTGATTCATCTTATTACACGAATTATAGTTGTCCTAGGCAAGCAGAGTAGATGTCAATGTAGCAAACATGTTTTTAAAACACGAATAACCAAATGAACATAACATTTAAAAATATTAGTCCAAGTTAAAGATAACTAGAGCTTGTCAATCTAACCTTCAGCTTCCGGCAAGCCCCTCAGCCCCTTACGGAATACAGATGAAAAGATCCTGGAGGCGCTCCCGGTAATGAACCGCGACGCAGGATCAACGAGCTTCGAGAGCCATCCACTTCCGCTCGCAGCCGGCGTCGCTAAACCACGTAGCCCGCGCACCGCCGATTGCGGCCGATCATAAGGCGAGGGTCTCCGGGCCGGCTGCCGCCGAAACTTACCCCCCGTACCACCTTCGTACGCCGGCAACTCCATCAATGGAGTCGATCTACCCGATGAGAAAAGAGATGGCGATGTAGAGAAAGAAAATCTGGAGAACGAAAAGATGAAACAGGGAAAGAAAGCGGAAGAAAACCCTAGATTTCGTGATGACTAGGAAAGGGAAGAAACGACCTATGCGGATGCGGTTAGGTCTCACCACAAGCGCCGTCATCCTTTTATTTGTATTGTTGGCGTTTTTGCGGACCTAAACATCAGACCCACCAAAGAACTTCGCTTGTGTTCATTCATGTATTTACCACGTGGCATGAAGATATTGTTTGGGTGTTAAGCGGGCTAAATTCTGGTATTTGAATATATGTATATTATTTCCTTATATATATATATATATGTGTATATTTGGAGTATTATGGAAAGAGTTCCATGGGAGTTGGTGCATGGATCTGATGGCCGATATACCGCCACGAATTGCCAATCCATGGAGGGGGATGTGTAAAACTATAATTATTTCTTATTTTAAGATATTTGAACAATTAGAACATGATTTTGGGAAGCGGCGCTTCGAGGGTCAAATTGTAAATATTTGAAAGTTTAATTATTTTGGTAAAAATTTGAGTGGGCGTCCATATTTTTGTCACATTGAGTATAGTATAAATTTTAGTTGATTATTAATGTATTAAATTAATTTAAAAATAATCAAATAATGATAAGCATTAATCTAATTAAATTTTGATATAAATATTATAATCTAATTTCATTTTATTTTTCTAACTTATATTGGCAGATAGTTTGGAGAATAATTTGGTTTCGAGGAAACTCATTAGTGGATCAAAACAATTAGCAAAGCATAAATGTGGATCGAAATCAACTCAAAATAAAATTGGATTGAATTCGAACAAGCTCAATTTAATTTTGAGTTAGCTCGATTTGTTTTCGAGATGGCTCAAAATCCTATTGGGACCGTAGAGCACAAAGAAAGAAACAAATAATAACATCTTATATAAAGATTTTAAGATCCGAGATACACCATGCCAATAGTGATGCAAGATTGAAGAGATTGAGCAATTCAAAAGCATATGCATGTACATTGAGGCAAGTAACCAATTTCAAAGAAAAAGCATAGATAGGAAGAGATTTGAATTAAACCTTGTTATGGTTTATATTCTTGATAGTTGATAGACAACTAGGAGAAGAGGTGAGTATAGGAGGAACTTTGAAACTATAACCTCTTCAATTTGGATTAAATCTGAAGCTTCTATTATAGAGGCTAAATGATGTATTATAATGTATTATATTTACATTTTTGAGAGGTTTCTTGTTAATTAAGTGAAATTTAAGTCAATGTTTAAGGCTAAGTTCACATTATTTAAATTCTAAAATTCATATTTTGTTTGTATTAATTCATGACCAACTTTTGCACATACAAACTATTCAATTTATTTTATAAACTCCAATCTAACTTTTGAGTTTGATCTCAGATTATTGAAGACCCTGTAAGTAATTTATGTGAATTCAAGAATAGTATCAATATATTCACATTATTCATTTATAAATTAGATTTTAATTTTTAATTCTATTTTTTAAAAACTAGGATTCGCTTACATCAACTTAGAAATGGTGATTAGTACATTCAGATTATCTAATCTAGATAATCAAAATCCAATTTAGTATTTAAGACAGGATTTGACTTACCAAAATCTATTAATATTTCACTCGAGTTTAATATCTAGGTTAATTTCAATAAACTCATATCTTAGTCGGACTTTGCCTACCTATGTGTTAGGATTATGTATTGATCATATTTGGGGATATTTAGATCCATTAGGCTTATATCTCTATAGTTTTTAAATCTCTTTCCTAGCTAATCTTATACCTTGGAAGGATGTCACTTTGTAGGACTCGCTATCATTATATCCTACCCTAGCGAATTAATCATCTTAAGATGTGATTAAATTTTGAAATTTGATACTTAATTTTGATTTTTTTTTTTTTTTTTTTTTTTTTTGCATTTGAAGGAAATATTAACTTTTAAATTGGATCAACCCCCTTGGTATGTAGATTCAATTTTATAAATTTTTAATTTATTTCACTTTATGAAAACTAATAACTTTAAATATAACTAATTTAAGCTTGTTGGTTGGTCTTGAGACTGAGACTGAATAAAAAAAAGCTATTAATATTATTCTAGTTGAGTTAAATACCACTTCATAAGGTTCTCAAGCGAGAGGTGACCTTGAAACTTAAGTCACTTTTCAAAGTTGATATTTGATCTTAAAATTATTGTTCTCTCTTAAAGGGATAAAAAATCCTTAAAATTTAATGCTTAACCCTAAATTCAATTTCTACTCTTTAGCATGTCCATATGTCCAACTCAATCTTAGCTTAGCTAGAATCCGTACTCTAGCCCACAGCAAGAGTATATTAATATTTTGCACTAAGATAACTCTAGGATACCAATGGATTTACAAAAACCCATAGGAGGATATTTTTAATCATTCAATTGAATATCAATGAACATAAATAACCTAAGTTTAGACCCCATATTAGCTTAACCCTAATTGGTTCTAGTTGGCCCATTTGGTGATATAAGTACTCGATCTCTTCTTCATTGGTTCAATAATATGTTCGTGAATTATAATTAATAGTGGATCTTTTGAGCTTAATATGTAGGCCCAATTTTAAACCCTAGATCCAATTGGTGATTTTGAAAAAAAAATACAATTAATTAGATAAACCTCTTTCATAGGATTTTCTTCATCAAATCATATGTGAGTTGACCAATTTAGACCAAATGGACCTATTTAACCCTATGGACCAAAACCTTCATATAAAGTAAATTGATTGAACCCTTAGGCCTCAAATAAACTTCAATAGGTCAATCATACATAACTTGACTCTAATTGGCCCTTGAATAGACCAAATGGCTCACTTAGCCCAAGTTGACACAAATTGATAGCTTAGATTATTCTGAACAAATTGAACCATTTGATCAAAATGTGCTATTATAACCTTCAAAACTATTTCAACTTACTAATCATAGTTTACTTGAGCTAAATTGAGCTTTGAATAAGCTCAATTAGCTAATTGGCTCAGTTAAATTTATTAGACTAAATTGGCCAATTTAATCAAATTGACCTTCAATAAAATCTTCCAATTGACCTTAGTAGACCTCCCATAGATAGAATTGAGTCAACCATCCTTTGGTTATGTGGACCCCATGTGCCCTAAAAGCACTTAATGATTTCAGTCTAGCATGCTAGGAGACAAGTAAAACATCAGATAATCCAAACACAAGAACATAAGCCCAACTAGTTTAAAAAAAAAATAAATTTGAGTTATCTATGTATAAAAGCAAAAAAAGGAAAAAAAAAACTTGATGATATGCACAACAAGCAAGCTAAGTGAGGTCAACATAATTTTAAAATAACAAAATAAATTTGTTATCTTGAAATATCCTTAAATAATTTTTTTCAACCTAAATAATTTTAAAATAATATTTAATTAAGACCCCACCTATAATAAACTAAATAAAGTTTTAGGTACTGAAGATCCTAAATATGATTAAAGAAAAAATTTAGTTGTCTACGAATTACCACAAAGTTCTTATAGGCCTCTATAAAGGATTATGAAACTCTATAAAGATACAAAGATTTGATATTCTGTAAAATAATTATTTACTGCAAATCTTGACTAAAAGTTTTCAAGCCTTCAAAAAGTTTAGCGGACCTCCACTAATATGAATTTTAGGGATGTTTTATTAATGCATTCAAACCATTTTGAATCCAATTAATGCTAGAACTCTCATAATTTTTTAAGGTTAACTACTAATAATTATGTTTCATAAATCAGATTATAAGTAATTTAAATAGGTTTATAAAACAGAAGGCACAAAATATAGATAGGAATATTTAACTCTATGTCAAAAACTTTTGCTCATTTTTCTAACGTTACCTTAGCCTCCTTGAGAAAATAGCCACCAAGTTTTCTTTACAAATAGTTTTCTTATGAGTTTTGTTATAGGATCAATGAAGATATTGTGAGATTTCCATGAGATCGCTCTTCAAAGTTTGATGTATAGTTTACGTGATTTCTTGTTGTTGTAAGAAATTTGTGTGTAAGAATTCATTACTTTTTGTAAGCTACTAATTTTCATTGTCATTTCTTATCTTTCATTGGAGTGTTCTTGCTCAAAATGCATGTGGGAGCTTGAATCAATGAAAGGGAAGGTTATCTCAAAAGACGTTGGTGTGAAGACTTCACCACCTGTCAAATAAGTAACATTATTTGTTTACTATAAATTGTGCATGAAATCCTTGGTGTGGTGGACATTTATGTTTAGGCGTAATATTTACATGTTCATATGTGATTTTTTCTTCTTTCACTTTTATTTATTATTTGTATTGATCATCATTTTTTTAGCATCATGTGGTATTGTAATAATATTTGTGCTTAAATTTTGAGATCAAAAAAGTTTACAAAAAAATTAATAACTCAATTCACCCCACCTCTGGGTATGCGTAAACCAATAATTTGTATTAGAGCCTTTGCTTTACAATTATTGGTTTCACAACTAAGAGTGATCTTTGCATATTTACACTTATGCAATAATTTTTTTTAATTGCCAAATAATTACACTTTTGATAAAATTAGCTAGGTTGTTTCACCACATGGCCACCCCTACTTGATGAAATTCCATTTTAATTTGCATTTATAATATTGTGATATGCATATTTGAAATATCATCTTAAAAGGGAAAATTTTTCTTATAATTAGTAAAGATTGTAAGGATGTTTGACTGCCCATAGAAGGGTAGAGGGTGGCTAAACTTGAACTAGGCTTTCTAAATAGTAATGGTATTGATGCTCTTTAGTGTACCCTTAAATATGATGATTATACAAAGATTTGTAATTTAAGAACAAGCAAAGAAATTTGGTTCAAGTTGTTATCACATAAGGCATCGATAAGATACATGAGACACATATTAACATCTTAACGTAGGAGTATGAACTTTCTCAGCCGAAACAAGGATAAACAGCCACAAAAAATATTTGTACATTTTAATAATATAATCAATAGCCTTAACACATTTGAGTAGGTACACAAATTGAGTGCATATAAACAAAATCCTATGCTCTTTGTCAAACATATGAGATCCTAACATAATCATTATTTTTGAAGCACATGATTTAAGTTCTTATGTTATTAATCATCTACATATTTCCTTAGTAGCCCGTGAGCTAAAGTTCTATTCAAAAAATGATGAGGAGGAAAACTTGAAGAAGAAATCGAAGCAGGTTGTGCTTGGGTGGCATGACATGAGAGAAAGTGACTCAACACATTCTACATTTTATGATGACAACTTTGCTCTTTAAATACACAAGAATGGTAAGATGTTAAGAAAAAAAAAACTTCTAAGAAGAAAAATGAGAAAAGGTCAAATAATAAATTAGAATAAATCTAAATCTAACCTTACAAGTGAAAAGCATGTTACTCCGACATATTTCAAATGCAATAAGCCCAGACTTTTAAAATCTAAATGACCCATGAAAAATAATGGGAGAAAAGATAAGTCTACATCAAGGAAAGATAAGCTAGCATTATAAGTGACTTGGGAAAACTTGGATCGTACGGAAACATGAAAGCCCAACATCTATTCCATGGTAATTAATGACCACACGGATAAGGTCAATGAAATGTTATATGATGATGTTCATGATACTCTTACTAATATAAATAATATTTTATCAAATTTAAATAAGAAGTATCATACATTGAAAGAAAAGTGTACACATTTTAAATCTTATTACATAGAATTGCATAATGATTTGGATAGTTGCAAATAGAAAAAATGATTTCTTACTTTAAAAATAAACTATTGTATGTGTAAAACTACCTAGAGAGAATGTAAATTTTAATGCAAAAAATTAACTACTAGAATAAATTTAGTAGAAAAGCATCTTATGATTTATCCATTCTCAAATAAAATACTCATAGTAGATCATATATATGTACAAAGACTAGGTGCACTACTTTTGGTGATGGATAACACTTATCTAGAAATTATAAAGCATTGACTATGCATAAAACAACTCAGCTTATTTTAGTTTTTATGCTTACTTATGCACAAGTAATTTGAATCCCCTACACTTTTTGAATATGTCATTCACTCTATCAGTTGGTCCAAAGCAATTTTGGTTTTCAAGCCAATGGACTAAATGGTTATGTAGGTTCTCTTTCAATCTAGGACCATTGAAGGTAGATTGTATTTGGATGTGAATGTTTGAGGCATCTGATTAGTTTTTAAATTTATTGGAACTAGTTATAGTGTATTTATGTCATTAGGAGATAACAACGAAAGAAAGATAATAGGATTCAATGTCATTGGCTATAGCTTCTACGTATTTTAGAATTTTATACTAGTTAATGGATCAAAATATAATGTTATCAGCATCAACTAGCTTTGCTATAATGGGTATGTAGTTTAATTTTCAATTTATAATTATTTGATTAAGCTTTTAGATGAAATATACTTTATTGATCTTAAATATAATGACATGTTCTTGCTTGAATTAAAATGTTTAATGATTAATAGTGTTAAGTAAATAATTTTTTGGGTGTTGCATTTTTGGAATTAACAAAAAATCATAAGATGGGTTTAGAGAGAAAGAGAGTTACCCGTTATACTTATTAGAAGTGGTCATGAAGGTGAATTTGATAATAAGAAGTTTATTATTTTTTTATGAGGAATTTGTCTTATACATAATTTTTTAGCCCCTAGGTCACCACAACATAATGGTATATTTGAGAGAAAAGTAAGACCTGTTAGATGTGGCTAGAACCATATTGGATGAATATAATTTGCCAAAATATTTCTAGTAGAAGTGATAAATATTGCATTCTATGTAATAAATATGGTCAATATCATATTTGTTATTTAAAATGACCCCTTAAGGAATTTTGAAGGAAAAGAAGCCTATTGTGTAATATTTTTGTGTCTTTGGTTGTAGATACATCATTTTAAAAAACAAGAAAGAACATTTAACTATATTTGATACAAGATTTGATGAAAGAGTTTTCTTAGGATATTCAAATCACAGTAAGATATATATGGTGTTTAACAAAAAAGCTTAATTGATTTTTAAAGAGCTTGTTCAAGTAACATTTGATAAGAAAAATCTCAATTTATTTGGGATAAAGGAAATGGATAATGAAGAGATTGATAGGTTAGAGAAACTTAATTTAGATCTATTAGTAACTATTAGTGAGACACCTCATATGTTTGATTTACCTAAGGAGTGGAAATATGCATCTAACCATCATAAGGAATTAATCATAGAAGAGCCATGCCATGGTGTTCAAATTGTGAGTGTAGTTTGAGAGGATTTTGTCCATTCTTCTTTCCTTTCCCATATAGAACCTAAGAGTATTGACGAGTCCTCAAATGATGAGTTCCGGGTAGTTTTGATGCAAGAAAAGTTAAATCAAACTGCAAGGAAAATTTTGTGGGAGTTGGTGTCTAGACACATTAATCAATATATATGTAGAACCAAGTGGATTTATATGAATAAACCATATAATTTAGGAGATGTGGTTAACAATAAGCCTAAAATAATATTCTAAGGGTTAATCAAATAGATGGAATATATTTTGATGAGCATATGCCTAGTAGCTTGACTATAAGTCGTTAGATTGTTTTTAGAAATTTCTTGTTATAAAGGGTTTAAATTATATATATATAGATAAAAAAAGTGCCAACCTAAATGGAATTATTAAAGAAGGTAACTACATATAAAACATCAAGTTTTGTAGATCATCTACATTATGACCATATATTTAAACTTAAGAAAACTTTGTATGGATTATAGCAAGCCTTTAGGGCTTGGTATGAAATATTGAGTTCATGATTGACTACCCCAGGCTTTAAATAGGGGAATGTAGACACCACATTATTTATAAGAAATTTGGAGATTATATGATTGTGACTTAGAATATGTATATGACTTTCTATTTGGATCCATAAAAGAATCCCTATGTCATGAGTTTACAAGTATAATAAATAAATAGTTTGAGATGAGTTTAATATGAAGGGTTTCAAATCTACAGGTTCCCTTGAGCCCATAAACTAAGCTAGATAAGGACCCTCGTGGGAATTAAGTAGACTCTAAGCTCTATAGAGGGATGATAGGTTCATTTTTGTACTTGAATGTTAGTTGATCTAACATAATATTTACTATAGAATTGTGTTATAATTTAATATAACCCTAAGGAGTCCCATTAGACTATAATAAAAAGGATTTTTAAATAGTACATCTAATTTAGGTTTGTGATATCCTATGAATGATCTTTCAATTGAGTTAGTGGGATACTCCGATGATAACTATGTATGGTGCACAGTTGGCCAAAATATCACCTTAGACACTTGCAAGCTCCTAGGGTTCTCTCATTTCTTGTTCTATTAGAAATCAAAATTCCATAACTTTATTCACTACAGAGGTAGAAAATGTCACTACTCATAGATTTATTGCATAATTGAGATATAACATGAGGACTATTAACATAGTCTAGATTATATCCAATTAGGCACAATGGTCCTAGCGCAAAAATAAATAAATAGAAAATCCTATCTAGCACCCCTAAAATTAAGCATATTGAGATCATTACCATTTCATTCTTGATCACGTACCACAAGTTGGATCATCAGCTAGTTGATTTGTAGTTGAGGAACAATTATGTACACTTAGATGTCACTTAATAATTTTTCTTGATGAAAATATAAAGTTTTGAAAATTTAAAACTTAATGACCACTCATTATGCTTAAGGGATATTTGGTTGGATTACTTTAGGGTGTAAAGTATTCTAAATGTAAGAGTTTTTATAAATTTTGATATTTGGTTGGAATATAAAATGATGCAAAGGCAAGTATAGTAAATGTAATATAGAGTGAAGTAGTTCATTTTGAGTGTAAACTAAACTCATTCGATTTTGAGTGAAAATCATTTTTACGACAAGCTTGCTTGACCGCCACCCGCTAGCCACCACAACTGCCCTCTTTCCACCATTACTACTAGCCACCACCATCACTGACCACCACCACCGTTGGTAGCCCCACCACAGCCTCCTTCGTCATCCACTCGCCGACTGTCACATTCATTAGTTCTAACTAAACAAAAAAAAAAACTATTCATCTGCATTTATTTTACATTCATCTAAACAACTCAAAAGTATTTCTTAAACACTAAATTCCTTTTTCAGCCAACTAAACAACCCTTAATGGGACTCACTAAGTTAAAAAATACTTTAAAGATTTGTGGGCACATATTAATTCTACTGTTAAAAAATTGATCCTTTTTTATTTCACAAGGAATTGCATGCATTAGGCACCTTATTTGACCCCTAAAAACATGATAAGTAATTAAGAACCAACCTTTGGCCTTTATTTCATACCCAAAGCATTAAAAACTATTAAAAGGCATTCAAAGGCCATTATTGCTTAGGTATAGCCATCAACCAACCCTAACTTAGTTTAAATTTTGAAGATTACCAAATGTATTGAATTATCATCTATAAATAACACTCTCATCACTCTTTTAGCAACATATGATTCTCTCTCTGCTCATTTTTAAGGCCAATGTTAGAAATTATTAGAAGCTTTTAAAGAGCAAGGGAAATAAAAGGTATAACACTCTTTCACAAAGTCTCCATTTGGCTTAAATTTTGGTTAACATTTTCTTTGTGAGATTCATCTTCTCTTCTCCCTCTTCATTTTTCATCTTTTATCACTATTAGAATCATGTGTAGTAGATGACTCCATCTTCTTAGTGAATGTTCATTTAGCTGTAACATTCCAAATTCTTCATACCATATTATTAATCTAGCCACAATTAATCAACCTTAGTATATAGACCCCGCTATTGATCTTGGCTGTTACATCTTACCACATTTCTAATAACATATCTTATGAATCTTCCTTCAGTGCTATGTAATCATATACTTTGGTGAATTTAGAGAGAAGTTTAGAGAGAGAAAATCCCAGTTTTTAGAGAGATAAAGTGATTTTCAAATTTTGGATTCATGCAATTTTAGGTTCACTCCAATGATGATGGAGGCTCGCTAGTCTCTGTCGGCTAGTGGTTCTCTAGATGGTCACTGTCCATCTTCTGCTAGCACTCGATTTCTATCTCTATCGAATTCATTTTTGTCTATGCCTACTTTTGGAGACGTCAGTTCTGTGTTTGATCATGATGCTAGGTTGAAGTATAAGTCGAGAATACATCTTGATCATCAAAGCAGGAGGTTTATTAGTCCCAAAAAAACCTAATGAATATTTAGGGAAAAGTAAGAATGTTTTGGTCGACAGCTTTCCTAATACCCCAAATAAGTTTGGATTTGTTCAGGAGTCTGAATTTGATTTTAAATCAAATAATGTTGATTCTTCTTATGGCTCGAAGATTGCTTTGAAAGGATTTGACGTCCCTATTCTTGTATACATCGCTACTGATATTCCAAAAGTTATGGATATTACTGATTCAGGATCGAAGGTGGTCCATAGTTCATATAAAGTGGTTGAAAAGAAGGACTTTGATGGATGTAAATCTAATGGTTATCCAAGACTTGAATAAACTAGCTTAAATCAATCGATGATTGATCTGGAGAAGGTTCCAAGATGTGAATCAGGTGATCTGGGAAATTGCAATGTAAGCAATAACCAAGCGGCTATTCCCAAAAAGTAGTTGAGTAATGTATATATGAATGCATGGAGTAAAAAGTAAAATATCAGAGTTAAGGATCTAGACTATGGAGATTATTTGATTGAGAATGGATCTGTCATGAAAGTGCACTTACAAAATGAATTAGAAAATTCAAAAAAACTTCAAAATTCACTGGTGATCAAAGTATTTGGTGAGAATGTTCCCTTTCATATTATAAGTTTGGAGTTGAGAAGGCAATCAATTTGGTAAATTTCATCTGACATTGCATGGAATGGGGTGGGAACTTCGTGCATTTTATAAGTCAGAATCACTGGAGTCAGTTTATCTAGTGGTCCATGATATGTTAATGAAAATATCATTAGATTGGATAGATGATCACCATCTTTTTCTCCTACACCATTAAAGGTGTTATTAGTTCCGATATGGATTAGAATGCCAAACATCCCATTACAATGTTAGTATGAAATTAATGTATGCAAGATTGCATCCATGGTTGGTAATCCGTATCTGATTGTTGGGAACATGTTCTAGCGGGGGATAAGGGAATTTGCTAGAGTTTGTGTTTGGATCAAGCTAGATGGTAAGCTACCTTTGGGTGTTTGGGTGGAGGGATGCTCAAGTAGATTATATCAAAGAATTAAGTATGAAAGAATATCTAACTTATGCTTCAACTGTGGTAAGATAGGGCACTTAAAGAAGAATTATATGTATAATTATTTAGAGGCTAATCATGCTTCTAAGGAAACAAAGAATTTGGAAAGTAATGATATTCCAGTTGAGAAGAAAGATTCAAGAGCTGCTGAAAGGGTTTTGTTTGATGTTGCTAATTCTAGTAAAGATGGGTATGGACCTTGGGTTCATGTCAATTACGGGAAGAGAAAGTTTAAAAATTTTAAATTCAAGAAAAATGGTTCACGTCCTATGAAGGAGGATGCTGCAAAGGTGGTTGAAGTTTTGAAACTTGTTGTTGCTAAAAATGAAAATGTTCCTACTGAGATGGATAACGGAAGAGGTGATTCATAATCACTACCTAGTTGCATAATGGAGAATGAGTACAACCCATATTTGGCTTTAAATCAGAAACGTACATTGCACCTTCCAGATTCGGAAGATGGAGAGGGCATGACCTTGAACTCTTTTAATTTTCCTAATAATGAGAACAAATTTGATGTCTTGGATCAAAATGTTGAGGAAGGGGAGATAAATGTCCTTAATAATGATGTGGTGATGTTTCTTAATAATTTTGTTGATAAGGGAGGCATTGATGATGGGTCTTCGGGTAAGAAAGCTGATGTGATGATTGGTGAGTTAGGCTTTAAAGAAGGTGGCTCTTCTAATGTTAAGAAGAAAGCTTCTAAACAATTGAAAGGATTGGGTCCTATCAAATTGGCTTATAGGAGTAGGATATTGGATGGTGATCAAAAGGAGAAAGTGGGGATCTCTTCCCCTCTTGCTCAATGATGTCTTCAATAGCTTTCTAGAATTATAGAGGAGCTAGGAAGAGGAAAGATTCTCTATATCTCTAAGAGGTTGTAAAGGATCATGGCGTCTTTTTTCGAGGGTTGCTGGAAACCAAATTGACATCTATTGATAGGAGGGATGCCAACTCACTAATTGGTATTGATTAAGATTTTTTTTAGGTTCCTTCAGAAGGTTTTTCAGGAGGTACTTTGGTATTATGGAAGTATAATATGACTTCTTTTAATATTTTGGAATCTTCTCCCAAATTTGTAATTGGAGAGTTAGATGTTCTTAATAAAGCTAAGTGGAGAGTTGCTACCATTTATGGGAATAAAGATGTGTATAGAAGAAGGATTCTTTGGGAGAAGTTGGAATTATCTTATGTTAAAGACTTGAGTATAGTGATGGGTGGAGATTTCAACTGTTTGCTTTCTAAGGAGGACAAAAGGGGAGGGAGAATATTTATTTTTTCCCAAGGTCCTAAAGAGATGAAGTATTTTTTGGCTTGTAATGACTATCATGAGGTTAAATTTGTAGGGCCAAAGTTCACTTGGTTCAACAATGAAACTGGTGCTGATCGAATCCTAGAGAAACTGGATAGATGTTTTTTTGAACTCAGCTGCTTTAAGTTCTCCCCATTGTATAATAGTTAGGCATCTGCCTAGAGTTGCATCTGATCGCTGTCTTATCCTTTTAAATTTGTTGGAATTCAATTCTAATTCTAAGAGAGTGATCAAATTGAAGAAGTCTGGACTTCTATCCTGGATTCTATTACAGTGGTGAGGGAGGTTTGGAGGAAGAAAACTTTTGGAAGTTTTTCTCAAATTCTGAACTACAAAATGAAAAGAGCTTTGAATGCTCTGTTTTTCTAGAGTAAAGTCAAGCTTAAAAACTTAACTCAATTGAAGGAAGACCTTAAGAAGGATTTTTGGAGCTACAAGAAAAAGAAGCAGAGTATGGGTGTCTTTTGGTTGAAGATAGCTGGTTACGTAAAGCTAAGGTTAATGAGCTGAATTCTACTTTGGCTCGGCCTAACACTTGGTGGAGGCAACGTGCAAAGGTCAAGTGGTTGGTTGAGGGTGATTGCATTTCCAGATTTTTTTCAAGCTTTTGCTAGTGCAAGGAGGAACCCTAATTACATTTTTAAAATCAAAGGTGAGAATGGGAGTTTGGTGGAGGATCAACATCATATTGAGAATATTCTATTTCAAGTTTTTAAGGAGAAGTGTAGTGAAAGGAATTGCATTCTAGATGGTTATCCTTCTTCATTGATATGTTTGGATGGAGAAGACATAATAATTTTCAATAAAGAGTTTTCCTTAGAAGAAGTAGAAGAAGCAGTCAAGCAAGCTGGTGGCAATATTGCTCCAGGCAATGATGGAATTTCCTATTCCTTTGTTAAAGCTTATTGGGGCATTATTAAAGAAGATTTATGGAAAGCAATTAATCATTTCTTTCTTACGGGGGAAAGTGTGATAGTTGGAAAGAGACTTTAATTGTGTTGATCCCTAAGGTGAGTAATCCTACGTCTCCAATAAATTACAAACCCATTGGCTTGTGCAACACTGTTTATAAAATGGCATCCAAGGTTCTTTTAAATAGATTGTCATTTATTATTCCTAAATTTGTTTCTGAAGAGCAAGTGGCTTTTTTGAAATGGAGATTGCTGTCTGATCATGTTCTGGTAGCACAGGAAGTTTTCCATAAGTTCAAGTATTCTAAATCCTCTAAGGAACTAGTCTCTTCCAAAATAGATATGGTGCAAGCTTATGATTCCATGGGCTGTCCTACTTTAGTGAAAGCTTTGGAATATTTTGGGTTTTAGTCTAACTTTTCTAAATTAATTATGGAATGTGTTCGACCTTATCTTTGTTGATTAATGGCACTTTTCAAATTGGATCAAAGCTAGGAGTGGTTTTCGTCAAGGTTATCCTTTGTCACCTTTTTTTATTCTTTATTCTCAACTTTTATTAAATGCTTTTAAACAAAAAGATGATACAATGGGAGTTCTAATTTGCTCAAAAGGACTAAGGATTTCACATTTGCTCTATGCAAACGATATCTTTATTTTCTCTGAAGCTAATTTGAAGAAAGTGAAGGAGGTCAAAGGTATTTTGATGGACTTTTGTGGATGGATAGGACAAAAAGTTAATGTTAGCAAATCTGGAAATTTGTTTGGTAAATCGATAAGAAGAAGAAGAATGAGTGCTATTTCTCATATTATGGAATTCAATCCGATTAAGAAATTCTTTCACATGGGAGTTAAAGTTTCTTTGAGGAGGCTTGTAAGAGCATATTTCCAATTTATTATTGATAAAGTGTTAAGGATGCTGAATATTTGGGGCGTTGAACTCATGTCTTCAGTTGGAAAAATCACTCTTGTTAAAACGGTTTTGCTCTCTTATCCTACTTTTCACTCTACTCTTTCTATAATCCCAAAAGGCGTTCTAGAGGAAATTGATAAGATGTGTTGAAGCTTTATTTGGAGTAAGATGAATGGTAAATTTTGCATACAATATGTTAGTTGGAATATGTTGTGTAGGACATTGAAATTTGGAGATCGAGGGTTACATTCCTATTCATCCAAAGTTGGTCCTTTAAGGGCTAAACTTTCTTAGAAATATATACAAGACAAAGACTCATTGTTGCATAAGGTTTTTTACCTGAAATATGGTTCATTGTGTGATGATGGGGCATCAAAGAAGGTAGGCTCAACTGCTTGGAGATTAATTACTAATGGTGGAAGATTTCTCAAACCAATTATTAGATGGAGCATTGCTAATGGTGAATCTATTAATGTCTTCAAAGATACTTGGATTATTGATAAAAATATCAGTATGTGACCGATGTTTGTGATGTCACAAGATATAAATGAAATGAAAGTGGATATGTTCATTACTGATGGTTGGTGAAATGTAAGTGAATTGAGTAAGTTCTTTGTGAATGAACTTGTGGATCTTATTTGTAAGATTCAGATTTTGCAGTGATAATTGAAGACAGGATGGAACTCATTCTTCAGAAATCTGGCAAGTCTATTTTTGCTATGGCATTTGAAGCATCAGCTCTAGAATATACAAACTTTCAAATTTGGGAATAGATGAAAATGGCTAAGCTTATCCCTCGGGTGGAAACTTTATGGTAGAGATTGTTCAATAATGCTATTCCAACTTATCAATTCTTATCATATAGGAGATTACAAGGGGAAAATTGGTGTCCAAGAAGTTGTGATGAAGTTGAAGACATTAAACATGTTGCTATCAAATGCAAAATGTTGAGGGAGGTATTCCAACATTTAAATAAATGGGTATTTGGGATTACGCCATTTGATTCTTTTGATGATTGTTGTAGATGGCTGGCTTTACAAAACACATTATTAGTTAAATTGTATTATAATGCTGTTTACTTCTCATGGAAGGCTAGAAATGAATTTGTTCACGGAGGTATGAGGGAAGTTCTGTGGCAACTGGGATGCTCATTAACTTTTTAAGTTGTTCAATAATCATTGGCATCATCCTTCTCCAGATTGGATCAAAGTTAATGTTGATGTATTGTTACTAACATCATATAAAGCTGGGATTGGTGGTGTTTTCTATGACTACAAAGGTAGATTTCTTCTGGCTTTTGGACATGCTTGTGTTCATTGGATGTTTCATGATTGGAGCTTTTAGCTATTCAATCCCTCAATGATGTTATTAAAGATTGGATGTGCTGCTATAAAGGACTTAACATAGAAGGTGATAACTCCAACATCATGAAGTTTCTTCAGGATGCAAGTAGGAAAGGCTATCAGGGGTTAGAAGATTTTTCTTTCATTAAAGATTTCAATCATGTTATCTTCAATTGTATAGATAGGAATTATAATAAGTTAGCTGATTTATGTTCTAACTATGTTATATTTAGTTCTTTTATTTGGGAAGACATTAGCATGAATAAAGTTCCTCCTTCTTTTATTAGGATGTTAAAGGAGGAATCAAATGTTAGTAGTTTGTAGCTTGATGTAGTTGGATGCTTCTTCAGAAAAAAAAAAAAAAAGAATATTCCTTTAGTGAAATTCACTAAGCTTATTTGCATTTTCTATAATAACATGAGTATGCTCAATCTCAATTGTATCAAATATCATTTCCATGACTTTGAGCTCGATATAGCAGAAGTTCTTCTTACCTTCTTTTTATCTTCTACATGAAGGCAAAGAGACATGTGAAATTGAGAGTTTTTTGTTCACCCCGCAACAAGTCTACCACCAATCATAGCCTCCACAACACCTATTATAATGAACACAACACAAGCCTTCATATATTATCCATGAAGAGTTACTACATTTAGTATGTTCTTAGTCACTCCATCCATTAGAAAGTTGGTAACTCTGAGAAACTCAATATGCTATTTCTTTAGCCATCTACATTTTCCTTACCAATCAACTCATATATATACAGAATAATCTTCTATATCATGTACCAACTGATGTGGCTTAAAGATCCTAATTATCGATGTTCTCATAGTTTTAGTCTTGGTCATCTAATTAAATTTATTGTTTCCAACATGAATCTCAATCTAGATTTAAGCGCATACACAGTTGATCATGACCCATGACCCAATTTTAAAAACTTATTTTCATCATCTATCTTGGTACGGGGACACTAAGCACTCTACCCTTCCTACCTCATCTTCTTGCACCATATAAGGACAGCTTGCAAGTATCATAAGGGTGGTGGACCGGCTAGATTGACTCATGAAGTGTATGATTGATCATTAACCTATCAAATAAAACCTCCCACTGGAATAAGTCCCAAATTTAGAAGAAGAGCCAAAAAAGAAGGAGAGTATGGTGATGAATTCAAGGAGTTTTAAGGAGGATTTTCTCTCAAGTTATTAACTTGCTTTGCTTTTGAAGATGAAGTTGTTGTATTTTATATTATTTTTTTCCTTCTTTTTTGTACGTCACTTTGTGGTATATGTCTTTGGTCTCTTTTATAGTTAGTATTTTGTTAATGTTATCTTATGGTTATTTTATTTTCTTTCATCATCAATTTTTTTTTAATGTATTTTGGTGATGTTATCTTGTGGTGAATTTATTTTATCATTGATTGGATGATCAATCATTAGCCTATTAAAGAAAGGCCCTTACTAGAGAATTTCTAGATAAAGAAGAAGAAGCTAAAGAAGAAGGAGAGGTTGATGGTTCAAGAGCTTTGAGCTAGGTTGTATCTTAAGTTATTAACGAGCTTTATTTTGGAGGTAATGTGTTTGGAGGTGTATCTCTTTGTCTTGTTCATAGTTAGTATTTGTATGTATTTTGGTAATGTCATCTTGTGAAGATTTTAGTTTTCCTTGTCATAATGTATGGTCAAAGGGGGAGATTTGTACATCACACATTTTGGTGTGTCAAAGGGGAAGAAAGTGAAGTTGTAAGAAATAAGAAATTCATGCAAGATAGCCCTTTGAATATGGAGGGGTGTTAATGAAAATAAGTGAGCCTTTTGTGTGCAAAAGCAAACAAAAATAAAAACCTTATATACATGCATGATAAGCAAACCAAGTGAGGTTTACATAATATGAAAATTCATAGTTAATTTGATATTTGGTTTGTAGTTTTTTTCACACTATCATAAATCTTCATGTGAAAACTCAATACTTATTGCAAGA
Organism: Dendrobium nobile; assembly: GCA_022539455.1. NCBI lineage: Eukaryota > Viridiplantae > Streptophyta > Magnoliopsida > Asparagales > Orchidaceae > Dendrobium > Dendrobium nobile. The sequence goes on from CM039731.1 coordinate 25,333,700, forward strand.
TTTTTCCTTTTTCTTATATTATCTAGGAGTATTTTTGTTTGTGGGAGGTTGTCTCTATAAATGGGAGGTTGTCATAAAATAAGGTTAGCATAAAGGCTACTCTACCTATTGAAGGAGTAACACTTTTTTTTAGTGCAAGTTGTGAAAGAAATCCTAGCATGCAAGTTATAAATGAACCACATAAAATTATTATATGTTCATATGCAATTTTTAGTTCTTGCACTTTTATATATTACTTATGTTGATGATCATTTTCTCTATGAGCAGTATGTGGTATTGCAGTAATATATGTCTTTAAATTTTGAAATCAAATAGTTTGCAAAATTTTAAAATTGCCCAATCAAACCCCCATCCCCTCTCTGGGTATGTGTAAGCAAACACGTTAGGCTAATTAATTCAAAATGACCTAACATAACCTAATTGAACCCTTAGGAATCAACTTGACCATTTTGTGTAAATTGCCAAAATTTATCGAATTGATTAAATCAATCCCCTTGGCTATGTTCATCATTTCAACTTTGATATAATTTTGAGTTTTGATTTGACCTAGTTGGCCTAATTGACCCACTTAAACATAGGTGAACTCGATAGTTAGCCTTTGTTAGCTTTAAAAAGTTATACAAATTGTTTCAATTAATTCAAATTGATCTCTTAAAAGAAAGTACAGTTGACCACATTTTTATATGAGCATTATCCTAAACTAGCTAAACTCCTGTTTATTAATTTCATGGTTAACAATCATCCATATGTACATCAGTCAATATTTAATCTACAATTCAATCAGTCAATCTACAATCATTCAATCAAACTTCAATCATGCATCTCAACAATCATATAACCTACACCTTCTAATATACAATCACCTTGATAATTATTTCCCTACACTATAATCATGTTGCTCAGTGCACTGCCTTGCATAGTGCACTGACTCCTTGATGTCAGTTATGACCCAAATCACTTTACTGTGAGTTTAATATAGAAAATCACATATTATTGGATCCTTCAATCATCAACTAACCCATTTGACCCAATTAAGCTAGCTTAAGCTACCTCAGCTGATCATCAACCCTAGTCAATGTCAATTGAGCTCCAAATGAACTATAAACTTCACTAAACTCCTCTGAACATAACTCTTAGTGAATTGGATATCACTGACCACCTTGACCCATTCAATAATTGACTTGGTCAGCTGAACTTAGGTTTGATCAAAACAGGTTAGCTTGGGTTAACTTAACATACATGGTTCAAGAGGTGACTCCCATGAAATAACACTTTGTCATGTAAGTCACATAGTTCCCTTCTTCCGACTGGTGTATTACTCTGATACCATTTGTAACAGCCTAAACACTTAACTATCGAGACATTGTTCGTTTGGCTTAAAAGCACCATAGTTTTATCTTGTTGCTGTAACTTCCTAATATGTCACCCATCTTAGAATTTCTTTGAGATGAGCATGCTTAATTACAAAGTTTTTTAATGAATTTCTAACTATTTCACCAAAAGACACATTGATTTTTAAGAGTTTAGCTTCTTTTACTTAAGGGGTTTCACAAATCCTAGCCATGTATCCGAATGAGCGCTAATGTTTGAATTGGCCAAAACCTCATGAAACCCCTATTGAATCAAAACACATACACCAAAATTCCTCTAATCATTCCCTGATTTCATTTTGCTCTCGCAGAGGGCCCTAAACATTCTCTGGGTGATTCTCAGCCATTTGGAGCTTGTTGGCAGTTAGATTGATGAAAGATCGAAAGCTCGTTCATCATAATCATTCAAATATTTCATGCAGTCATCCTCCAAGCTCATAGTCTTCATCAAACTTGCTTTAAATCTTCCAAGGAGCAAAACCAATCTTCACATCCCCTTCAAGACCATTTGGGTTGAGGAAAAATTTAAACCCTAAAGGTTTATATAGGCTCTTAAAAAGTGTTATAGGCAATGTATGAATGGCTGTAAGGAATAACCCCCATTCTTCCTTTAATCATTTCCTATCTTTGTAGTTTAAATTTTAGCATGATTTGTTCCATTATATCAAGATTTAAAATGAAAAATAGGTTTAGGATTTGAGTTAGCTGGAGAAAGAAGTATAAGCACTAACGGCTATATTCATATTTACCATTATGTATTTACTCTTCTTACCAAGTTGTACCGCTTATATATATTAAAGTTCTGTATGTCCTGACATAATGAGATTACAATTCATCTTTGCCTCTTCTCTGTTTTCTTTCCTTCCTGAATTTCTTCTCTCCGCCTGTCTTCAACATTTCTCTCATGGTATCAGTCGCCTAAATGGGAGATCAAAATCAAGAATCTATTACTGTTCTTCTCTCATCCTCCCAATCTGACCAGACCTCCACCTCCTCCACTGCGGCAAGTCACATTCCTCCTCCCTTGAAGTTTCTTGTCTCTAACATAAAGAATTTAGCTCCTCACCTTCTTACAACGGAGAACTACCCAATCTGGCGCGTTCAACTTCTCCAGCAATTCACGGCTAATGGTTACGCCGGATATCTCACCGGAGCGATCATTGCCCCTATCGACTCCTCCTCTGTTACTCACGCTCAATGGACTCTAATTGATAGTAATCTTCTCTCCACTGTCTCGCAGTCGATTTTACCTTATATCATCACCTCCACCACCACTCATGACGCTTGGATCGTTCTTGAACGCCGCCTCCAACCCACCAGCCGTTCTCGGGTTATTCAACTCAAGAATGAGTTGTATCGCATTCAAATGAAAGATCTACCCATTCAGCAGTACCTCATGCACATCAAAACCATTGTGGACAATATCACTGCCTCCGGTTCTCATATTGACCCCGAAGATATCATGCTTCATATCATGAACAGACTCCCTCCCACTTTTAATTCTTTCAAATCCACCATCCGCAATTCTTTGCATCCAATTGATATTGACACCTTTTACTCACTTCTGTGCAACGAAGACATCCACATTCAGCAAGAACTCAACCAAGATCAATCCCTCTCTGCCACCGGTACTGTTCTCTATGCTTCGTCTAACACCAACCCCTACTCTCGCAACAACACTAACAACAAACGGTTCGGCAAGTCCAAGAACTCCCAGTCCACTCCTAATCCTCTGGCTTACACTTACAATCAGCCTCCTAATCAGAATCCTGCCAGAACAACATGTCAAATTTGTGGAAAAATTGGCCATATTGCGCTAAATTGCTGGCACCGGAATAACCCCAAATATGCCCCCACTGATACTCGTCCGCCCCGGGCTCTTCTTGCGAATCAGAACACTGCCACCACCCACGACTGGGTTCTTGATTCAGGTGCGTTCGCGCATCTCACTCCGGATGCCTCCAAACTTTATTATCCGACGACTTACCAAGGATTGGACACGGTCTCAACCGCCAACGGTTCCACGCTTCCGATTCATAATGCCGGTCAGGGTCTTCTTCCTCTACCGGACACCACCCGTAAGCTTCATCTTCGCAATCTTTTACATGTTCCATCTTTAACTCACAATCTTCTTTCGGTATCTAAGCTCACAACTGATAATTCTATTTCCATAACCTTCGATGCTAATGGCTTCATTATGAAGGATCTTCGGGACCACCGTCCTCTTCTTCTTGGACAACTCCATAACGGCCTTTACCGTATTCGCATCCCTCCTGAGTCCCGTCACGCTGCTCTCACGTCCACTATCTCTTCCACTCACCAATGGCACTCGCGTCTCGGACACCCCAGCAAAGAATCCCAGACTGCTTTAGCTCGTCAATTTCCAAATTTAGCTCCTGTAAATTTTTCTTTTATTTGTGACTCTTGTAATCTGGGTAAAAGCCACAAGATCGTCTTTAATAAAGCATTTCTTCTACTGTTGCTCCATTTGATTTAATCCACACAGATCTTTGGGGTCCAGCGACACAAAATTCTATTGACGGCTATCGCTATTACATCATCTTCATAGATGACTATTCCCGCTTCTCTTGGTTATATTTTTTGCACTCAAAACAAGAAGCTCTTCCAATGTTTAAATCTTTTTGCAAAATGGCGCGAACCCAATATCAGAAAACTCCTAAAATTCTTAGATCCGACGGCGGCGGCGAATATACTAGTCATGCGTTCAGATCGTTCTTACAAGAAAACGACATTCTTCAACAACTATCTTGTCCCCACACTCCGGAGCAAAACGGTCTTGCCGAACGCAAGCACCGTCACCTCCTTGATCACACCCGTGCCCTTCTCCACGAATCCGGCCTACCTCACAAATTCTGGGCTGAAGCCATTTCTACCGCTCATTACCTCATTAACTTGCTACCCTCCAAAGCCATCTCTAATCAAATTCCCACTCAACGACTCCACGACAATCCTCCTGTCTACAATCACCTTCGCACATTCGGCTGTCTTTGTTACCCTTGGCTTCGTCCTTACGCCACGGATAAACTCTCGCTTCAGATCTGCGGCCTGCATTTTTCTGGGCTACTCACCAATTTAAGAAGATGATCTTCAGGCTGTTTGATCTATTATATTTAGATTGAACGGTTTTGATGTAGTCTACATGACTCTCTAACACTGCGCCCTATTTGGTGTTTTGTTCGGCTTGATATGGACCCTCCATTCCAAAATGCGTGGATTAGATGGCCTTTGTCCAAGCCAACGTGTTTAACTTGCCCAGCCAACTAACAGCCATCTTCACCGTGACCCAATCAAATGTCGCCGTGTGTAAATCCCTTATACAGTCAACGCCGCTATTTGGAATGAAAATAAATTAAAATATGAAATCTATTTTAAACTCTAACTCTTTGAAAATTCACAACTATTTCTATTTTTTATCAAATTTCAAAAATAAGACCTCTGTGGATTTGGATTTTTTAGGTCTATATTTTTAAAATAACTTTGGATCAAAATGATAAAATTTAGAGAATAGTTTGGCTTTTCTTAATTATTGAATTTCCTTTATAACTCTGTGAATAGTTGTCTAATCATGCTCAAATTTAAATGGGATAAATTGATTGATGTTTCTTACATATGGTAATTTTCTTAAGATCATTTGAGATCAATTTTAATCACACATGAATTTACAAAAACTTAGGTCATGATTTTACCTAGATTTTTTAAATTCATAGTTAATTTATTTCTCATCCAATATCTATATGCTAGGTTTCTATGGATTCCAGGTGATGGGCTCTTTGATTTAAAAATAGATTTAAAATAGAACTATAATTGAACTATGCATAGTTTGAGAGTAATTATCCTTTAATTGCCTATAGATTTGTATTTATTTCTCTCAAAATAGTCTTGATCTTATGCTCAAATTTGGAGGAGGAATATTTGATGATGTTATTTACGTCCTCCAACATTCTTAACCTAATTTTATACATGTATTTTATGTAGTTGAATTTTCAAGTCTATAGGTAACTATGTGACCTATAACTTTGATAATTCACTACATTCAATCTATAGAGCATTAGGACACCAAATTGATATGGTTTGTTCATATGTATACAATTGTTAGACACATTAATTTTCAAACCCAATTGAACCTCAGCGACATCTAAGAAAAATAATTAAGGTTTATGTCTAGTGGACTTCAGAAAATTTTAGAAATTCATGAACACATTCAATAGGGATGAATCTTTAAAATATTAAACTTAGACACATTACATACCCTAGAAATTAAATTCACCTTGATTTGACATTAATTGACCATAAAATTAAATTAAATAAAAGTTAGTCCTTAATAAAGGGCTAAGTCTTTCAAAAAATACAATAAATTATGTAAAATTAATAAAAATGCAAAATCATCTTCAATTAACTCTTAATCAATCCTACAATCATTGAAAAATAAAATATAGATCCAAAATTGATTAAAATTTAATTAATAATTAATCAACTCTTAGTTAAATATTAATTAAATCAATTCATTAAAAATAAAATATAAATCAAATTAATCTCAAACATTCGGAGATTGATTATCCCTTTTTTTAATCAGAGAGAATGACACCCTAAATGCAAGGTGCTTTAGTAAGCAACTTCTCAATAGTACAAAAAAAAATCAATAGTACAAAAAAAAATTAGATTTTTTTTTATATAATAAAAATAGACATGTTATGGCTCGTACATGGAGATATAACATAATTATCTTATAATGGCGCTGAGAGAGCAAGGCTTTATACCTTAGAATAAAATCAACTTGAGTCTCAAAGTGGAACTTTTTATTTGGTCCGGTCACATGACATAGCTCTACGTTCGGCCGCCAGTAGAATCGTGCCACGCGTTTTCATTATTTACCGCGTGCCCCGACAACATGACCCGGAACCGACCCAAGATTGCTGGTATTGCTCGGTATTGCTAGGTATTGGTCGATTTTGCTCCGCAATAACCAATACCGAGCAAATACATAGCAATACCGAGAAAATACCGAGTTGTACCGAGTTGTACTGAGTTTTTTCTAGCAATACCGAGCAAATACCTAGCAATACCGAGCAAATCCCGAGCAAATACCGAGTTGTAGAAAAACTCGGTACAACTCGGTATTTGCATGGTATTGGTCTTCACAGAGCGGTATTTCTCGTTTTTGCAAAGCAATACCTAGCAATACCGAGCAAATACCGAGCAAATACCAAGCAATACCGAGAAAAGCTCGAACATAGCATTCCCAGGTTCCGGTCCGGGTCAAGTCGTCGGGCTGCGCGGTAAAGAGTAATAGCACATGGCGACATGTTATTGGCGACCGAATGTAGCTCTACGTCCGGTAGGACGTAATAATTGTTCCTCAAAGTGCTTGTGCTTAGTATACATGAGGTTATGTATACTAACATGTTTGTGAGCATCAACGTTCCTCCTAACAAAGACGACCATAGGCTTTTCAAAAGTTTTAAGTGAATAAATGGAGAAGCAAAGCATCATTATTATCAATGTTATTATACAATGCTTAATACTAGGTAATGCTTGTGAAAATGGCTAGTATCATTAAAATGTGTAAAAGATGAAGGAAAATATTCCTTAATATAGGAAATTACTTCCTATTCATTTGAACAGAAGATTCTTCTTATTGGGCTGCCATTGTTTCTTTAACTTGTATCTCAACCATGGATGATGGAACGAATACGTTAGTTAGAAAGAGATGTAGAGGGAGGAAATGTAGAGGAAATAATATGAGCTACAACTAGAATACAAGTTGTAAGGGGAATATGATAATCTTCACATTTCCCCTTTCCTCTTTTTGTTGTGCCCCTTTTTCTGGCCCTGCCATCTCCAATGACTCGATTTAAACTTGATTTTTTCATAAATTTGAAGGTCTTCACAATCTCCATCAACATTTAATTTAAAATTTTATTCATAGAGTTTTCTGCTTTCATATTTTATGTTTAGATCTATAATTTTTCTCCAAGAAATCTTTGGATATGTGTTTTTTTTTTTTTCTTAATTTAAAAAATATGTTTAGCAGATATCTCTTTTTTTGTAAAAAAATATGTTTTTTTTTTCAGATCTATAATTATGCATTAGATTTACATTTTATTTCCGAGATTTAAATTGTTTTCTTACATTGAAGTCAAATCTATATATTTTATGATGTATAAGGTTTTTCATGATTTAAAATAAGGTAAATAATTTTTTTAGTAGATTTTTTTTTTCAAAATTTTCTATGTTAGATCTACAGTTATTTATTGAGTTATATATTTTTCTAGATTAGATCTTGCTGAGAAATTTATTTATGTAATATTAATTAAGATTTTATTTGGGATAACTTTCAAATCAACTTTTTGTAAAAAGATTTCTTGATTTGAAAATTTTTGTGATAGAAATCTTTTTAGAAAACAGTAATAAAGTTATCTCAAACAAAGCTTAAGTTAAATTTATTTGTTTGATTTAACTTATCTTTATTAATTATTATTAAGCTTATAAAAATAATTTTATTAGATGTAAATAATTTATTAACTTATTTATCTGTTGATTTTAAATTAAATTCATCTATTATTGTTTGTGAAATATGTTTTTGTTTAATCAAAATTGTTTTAATTTATTACGGGTAAGATTCAAAGAAAAATTTTATTTTGTTATATGTTCTTTATTTATGAAATTAATTATATGTAAGTTTTTAGTTAGATTTAATTATATATTTGTTACAGCAAGGTATTCTAGACTCTACCAAACTGTTATATGAATGTGCAAGGATTCCTTCTCATGTGCTATGCTACATGGCAGTACCACTTCTAACTAATTTCTGTTTTGGTAATTGTATTAGTCATCTATATATACTCTACGGTATTGCCATTCTAGAGCTAATGTTGATATGCAATAGACAAGTTCTCTACATTCTCTATTTCTCTTCTTAGTTACCTGTAGGTTAACATGGTATCAGAGCAGGAATTTCTGCATCTATACTGATTCTTCTTCTTCCTCAAACTGTTCTACAATGAACAACTCCTCAGAATCACATAGTGTGCAGTCTAATATAGCTGGCAACGTCAGTCTCTCAATAAACAACACTCTAATACTTTCTCAGCTTAAATTCTTGACGGCAAATGTCAAGAATGTCATTGCAAATCCCTTGACAGCAGAAAATTATCCAACGCGACGATCTCAAGTTCTTAAGCTTTTTTCGTGCAAATGGCTTTGAGGGCTTCTTAGACGGATCATACATGTATCCGGTTAAATAGATCATCAACAATGCTGGCGTTTCTACCCTGAATTCCCATTACAATACTTGGGTTTTGATTGATCAAAACCTTGCAGCGGCTCTCTACTCAGTCATCTCACAAGCATTATTACCCTCTCTTGATCACTGTGCGGACATTTGGACAACTATTGGTCGCCGTCTTCCGTCTTCTACATGCTCCCGTATTAGCCAGCTCAAAAATGAATTACATCATTGCTCCATAAAAGATCAAACGATGGCTCAATATCTTCTTTCTATTAAATCCAAAGTGGACTCTCTTGCAGCAGCTGGTGCTCACCTTGATCCTGAAGATATCATCCATTATACACTTAATGGTCTTCCTGCCTCTTACCAAGCATTCAAGATAGCTATTTGAAGAAATCTTCAACCGCTCTCCTTAGATGATTTGTACACGTTGTTATGAAGTGAAGAACTTAATTTGGCCCACGACGTTACTCGTGAACTCAGCTCACTTCAACTTACCGGCAATTCTGTGGCACTCGCAGCTCCTCGAGGCAGGGGTCGTGGCCACTACAATTCAGTTCGTGGATGTTCTGCATCCGGTTTCAAAAACCAGCAGTCTTCTATTTCTTACAATCATGGCAACAAAAATGTCCGTCCTGCTATAACTTGCCAAATATGCGATAAACTGGGTCATTCAGCGATCAAATGCTGCTATCGGCATGATCCATAATACACTACAGAGCCATCGCCAACTCTCTTCATGCCGGAAGCTGTGCCAAATTCGCCTAAATGGTATTTAGATAGTGAGGCGTCCTCGCATCTGACATCTGATCCTAGCTGCATTCATTCCTCCCAGCCGTACACAGGGTCTACTCAAGTCGTTTTGGGCGATGGCAAATAGATTCCCTTCAAAACACTGGTAAAGGACTTCTTCTGACTCCTGCAGGTACTCTACAACTTTCAAAACTTCACCATCTTCCAAATATTTCATTTAATTTGCTTTTCGTTCATCGGCTCACATATGATAATTCATGTGATATCTCTTTTTCTTCCGATGGTTATGTTATTAAGGACCGGAAGACACGGCGGCCTCTTCTTCAGGGTCCGTGTATTAACGGTCTTTATCCTCTTCGTGTCCAGCCAGTCACTTTGTCATCTTCATCTCCACTAGCTCTTATATCTGTTCAAGCTGTTCCCGACCTATGGCATCGCAAATTGGGTCATCCGTCGAACATCACTGTATCTAATTTAGCTAAAACATGTCCTACTATTTGTATTTCATTAAGTTTTGCTTCGTGTAATGCTTGTCATTTAGCCAAAAGCCATCGACTTCCTTTTCCTAGATCTCTTTCTCAATGTAATACAAGTTTTACTATTATCCATTCAGATGTCTGGGTTCCGGCCCCCTTACTGTCATTATCTGGTTTTCATTATTACATCTCCTTTATTGATGATTTTACCAGATTTACATGGGTTTATCCCTTAGTTAAGAAATCTGAAGCGCTCTCTAAATTTATTGAGTTTAAAAAGATGATTGAATGTCAATTTAATGCTTCCATAAAAATTTTCATGATGTATGGCGGTGGCGAGTATTTAAATACTTCGTTTGCCGTCTTCCTAAAACATTGTGGCATTCTTCATCAATTTACATGTCCATACACTCCATCTCAAAATGGAGTTGCTGAACACAAGCTTCGTCACATTATTGAAACTCTACGGTCTCTTCTCATCAATGCTCACTTACCTCAACACCTTTGGGTTGATGCTCTACTCACTTCAGTTCATCTTATAAATCGGCTACCATCTCGCACTACTCAACAGTCATCACCCTATGCGCGTCTCTATGTTAAATCCCCCACATATGATCATCTTCAAATTTTTGGGTGTTTGTGCTACCCTTAGCTTCGACCATTTAGTCCCACCAAACTTTCTCCACTCTCTCGTCCATGTGTCTTTATTGGTTATGCAACAAACCAAAAAGGATATCATTGTCTCGATCCATCTACCAATAAAATATATACTTCACGTCATGTTATCTTCAATGAATCTGTTTTTCCATTTCTTCAATTATCTTCCAATTCCACGGAATCTTCAAACATTCATACTCTACCACCTTTACTTCTAGTTCCAACATCAGCATTACCTCCAAAAATGTTCTCTGTTCCACTACAAACCTCTTTTCATTCACCATTTGTTTCTAAAACTCCATCAAGTATTGGTGATCTAATTCCATCAACTACTGCTGCTACCAGTCCTTTGCCAGTGTGTCTTGAGCCATCTCTGTCAGACGCTTCTCAGTCACCAATGCCTCCGTCTCATCATATGGTGACAAGGCTTAAGAGTGGAATTACAAATCCAAAATAGATTTTTAATCTGTTACATGATCTCCATCCAGTAGATCCAACTTCTTATAATCAGGCTTCCAAATTGGATCACTGGCGACGGGCTATGTCTCAAGAAATTCAAGCCCTCCAATCCCAAGGTACATGGTGTAACATCAGAATCTGCTCCAGAATCGTCCGGGCCAATCTGGATCGTCCCGGGACGATTAGTGTAAATTTTGTTCCAGATTATGTACAGAAGTTACAGGAATGATTTCCTGTAGGGATCGTCCGAGCCGATCTGGGATCGTCCCGGGACGATCAGTGGATGGCACAAGTCAGAGAATAGAGGTTTTTATCGTCCTGGAAAATTAATTATCGTCCTGAGAAATCGTCCCAGGCCGATGTGGATTTGTTCAGATCGTCCAGGACGATCGTGCGATCGGCCGGGCCGATCAGAGTAATTTAAAGCTGAAATCAAGTCATTTTGAAGAGAGAGAAAATCAGAAAATATCTAAAATTCAGCCAAGGAGAGAGAAGCTCGAGTGCAAATTTGGAAAAGTTGATTTTCGGGCGACGCCGGGCCGTTTTCGTCCGACAAGACTGTTGAAGATATTGCTGTACGCAAGGTAAGGCACATTCCTCCTTTCTCAATTTTCAGAACGGTGCAATTTGAATGAGTTTTCTGTCCGAATTTTGTTTTTGTTAGCGAATTTCATCCGTATTTTTCGATTGGTTCAGTTTTTACCGCGTAACTTTTGATATGTTTCTGAGGTGCCAAGTGTGCACATTTTGATTATTTTCTGGAGAATTTTGAACGGGTATTTTTGATTCCGCGATGTTTTCTGTCGACTGCAATTTTTCACGATGTCTAAAAATATTGTGGCAGTAGAATAAAAGTCTTGCAATGTCGTTGTGAACATTCTGTGCAAATTTGGTATTCTGTGATTTTTCAGGAAAATTGTGTAAATTCTGTATACAGCCGTTGTGCTGCCCGATTTTTGTCTGATTTCTGAATTTGTCCGGATTTCTTCTGAATTGATATGCTATCTGTATATGCTATACAAAGGGAGTTATAAGGGGTCTGTATCCTAAGAGATTAAGTTAGTGTCTAGAAAATTTGAAATGAGCTCAATCTGAAATCTGATATATATTCTGTTCTGGATCCGATGAATTCTGTTCTGGTGCTATAAGCACATCTGTTCTGGTGCCGTGAGCACAAAGGGAGGCATAAGGGGCCAGAATCCGTAAAGATTCTGTCAGTTTCAGGGAATTTAGCTATTAATTACAATACTATCTGATATCTGATTTGATATAACTTCTGTTTCCGTACAGTTCTGTCTGATCTGTTCCGTTTAGATCTGTTCTGATTTGATACATGTCCGTATCTGTTCTGATTTGATCTGTTTCGTTCTGATCTGCACGCTTTTGATATCTGTCTAATTCTGTTATGGTTTCTGTACGGATTTGGTTTGAAGTGTTTGGTTTTGGATTCTGAAAGTTTTGATTGGAGGTTTGTCACTTTGCTGAGCTGTTGAGCTCACCCTTGTTTTCTGTGTGGTTTTCAGGTTCTGGCAAAGGGAAGGAGGTCTTGGATTAGAGTTCAGAGTCTGATCAGTTATAGGTATTTTGTACTTTTTGATTTTTGTACAGTCATGGCTTTTCTTCTTTGTTCTTTCTGTCAGTCATGTACTGTATTTGTAGATGATTGTTTTGAGGAAAAGAAAAATATATATGATTTGTTCCGCTGCATTTGATGTTTCATAGTAGCTCTGTGTGTCTGTTTTGAGTTGAAATATTTGGAAGAATCAGTTCTGAAGCAAATTCCAAAGCCAGATCCTGGTCTGTCTGTTAGTTTGGCTGGTCGCGGCCCGGTGCGGGCGGGATCCGTCTCGGGTCGGGTCGTGACACATGGGATTTAGTTCCACCCTCTATGGAGTAGAATATCCTGGGTTCCAAATGGACATATCGTACAAAATTGAACTCAGACGGTTCTATTGCTCGCTACAAAGCTCGTCTTGTAGCTCAAGGATTTAATCAAGAACATAGACTTCATTACCATGAAACTTTCAGTCCAGTGGCTAAGATGCCCACAATACGTGTCTTCATTCTTGTTGCATTGCATCATGACTGGCCCATCATACAATTGGATATCTCTAATGCTTTCCTTCACGGCACCTTAATGGATACCGTCTTTATGCAACAACTTCCAGGCTTCTTGGATGCTGTCAATCCAACTCATGTTTACCGCCTAAAGAAAGCTATCTACGGTTTGAAACAGTCGCCTCGGCAATGGTATGCCACATTATCAACTCATCTTTACGAGTTTGGGTTCCAGTTTAGTGCGGCAGATCCGTCACTTCTTAGCTATCATTCTGGCTCTGTTTTTCTTTATATCCTCAAATATGTTGATGATATTTTACTTACCGAAAATGATCAACCCACTATAACTCATCTTCTCCAAGACTTACATAGCCGGTTCTCCATGAGAAATCTTGGGCAACTGTCTCAATTTCTCGGTATTCAAGTAAATCAAACATCTTATGGTCTTCATTTAAATCAAGCTCAATATGCACAGACATACTATTCCGAGTAGGTATGCAGAATTCTAAACTGGTCTCTAATCTGAGTTCTACTAAAAAGCAGGTGGTTGCCAGGGATCCAACTGTTTTCTCCAATCTGACTCTGTATCGACATTTGGCCACTCAGTAAGACAGAGAAGCTCTTCTCTGTTTCTAGGTGGAGAATGATTTCTATAAGCTGTTCTTTCCTCAAAAGGCCTAGACTCCCTCGTTCTACTTCCCAGCATGCCATAGATGCTTTCGACTTCCTTCTACTCCTTGTAACAGTGGATATGTCACTTCCCTAGCCTCCTTGACTAGTCATAAGTCTTTCATGCAAAGATTCTCTCTCTTGAGCTTCTCTCCAAGAGCTCCCAACACGAACCCGGGAGGACTAAGGTGTATGCTTATAAGGAAAACCGTGTGAACTATGATCTCCCTCACACAACCCATGATCCCCAAGGAAACTCATCTCAACCTCACTCTCTCTTCCAAGTAGTTTGGACAAGCTCTCACAAAGAAAGAGAATAACTTCCCTTTCTCCAAGAACACTCTCAAGAAAAAAGCATCTATAATGAATCTCTTGCCTTGCACACTATCCATTTAAAAGAACCAGAATTAGCTATATAAAGCAAACCCTAAATTTAACTTTTAGTATTTTTATCGTACATTATGAATTTTGGTCATACTATCCTATTAGTTCAATATAAAAATGACAGGTAATTTAAATTCTATTGTATCGAGCAGTTGTACGATATGAATCATATGGTATGATTAATTTAATCAGCTCAAGGATCATTGGGCTCATCCAATAAATATTTTGTTTATTCTACTATATGATTTAGATCATACAATATGATATTTAAAAACATTTGAAGTTGATTTGATTACATGATTCTTGGATTAAAGTAAGTAAAGTTTATTAATATTTTTACAGTACGATCAAGATTGTATGTACAATTAATTTTAAAATTAAAATTTGTCTTTTTCTGAAAATCAAGAATCTCGAGTGGATATTATCAAAATAATTGATTGTTCTGGATGATCAAAATCGTGCAGTACGATTAGTTATTCTATTTCTTATTTTTTTACTTTTTATAAATTAGTTGAAATAATTTCTATAACAACTAATCATACAATATGATTAAGATCATATAGTACAATTTAATAGGGAAATCAAGTGTTCAATTTTATTCTTCACTCATGAGTGTGTGTTCGGTTGTCTTGCCAACTTTTATTTAAAAAAAAAATAAAAAAAAAATAAAAAAATAAAGACTAAGAAATAAAAATACAGACTCGTATAATTACAAGTTTTGATTGTTCTTAGCTCTGCAATTCTTGAGCTCTCTCTTTTTGACTTGGCTTCTTGTATCTTATATTTAGCTTTAGTTCATGCATCATACCAGAAAGGTTTTTATAACAAAACAACCTTTATATATTGCATAAAATATTAAGTGAGTTCTCCAATATGAAATCATTAAAATCTTAACGACATATCTAGTTCATGGGTTTCAAAAAAATTTAGATGTTTAATTTTTGAGCATGGAAATCAAGCAATTTAATATCAGACAAAATTAGCGTAGATTTTTATTGCTGAGGATTTCAACCAACTTATTGATTTTGGACATTAAATGAATATTACTCACCTATTGATAAATACTATGCTACCTCAATAAATTATGAACCATCAAATAAGCTTATACTCGAATCGAACAGCTCGACAAGACAAATCCAACGAGCCCAAGATCGTCAAATTCTAACATCATTAAGGCCTTCAAATGCCCAACAAACGGTGCATGATCAAAGGATTCGATATCGGCCGTCCATTCAAACCACTCCTAATTCGCCCATGATCTCACGCCTATTTACGGGCTATGCCACTCCGAAAAAACTATAAATAGAGCCCTCATTCTACACAAAGGGGACTCAAGTGAAGAGAGTGAAGAAGAAGAGGAGAAAGGGGAAAAGGAGATTCCTCACCTCCTCGACCACCGCTGGAGCTCTTCCTACCGCCTGAAGACGCCGAAACTCTGCTGAATATTCGGGAGAACGCCAGAATACTTCCCAACTTCCATGGGATGCTGAAATTCTTCCCAATTTATAAGAGAGTTCCCTCCTGACACCGAAACTCCGCCCAAGTGAAGCCGGAGTTCTCCTTTTCCACCAAAGACGTCGGACTTTTACCCGACGTCGGACCTTCACTCTTCGCCAAGTTTCTACCCGACGTCGGACTTCTACTGGTTATCGGATTTTGCTGGACGTCTATGCGAAGATGAATTTCTTTCTATTGCTAGACTTCTACCTGACGCTGTCCTACTGATCTTCGTCGTCAGACTATAGTCCTTCCGACCTCCGTCGCCAGCCGACTACGGTCCTCCTGACTTACGTCGCCCGCCGACTACATTCTTTCCGACCTCCGTCGCCCATCGACTACATTCTTTCTGACCTCCGTCGCCCGCCGACTACGGTCCTCCTGACTTACGTCGCCCGTTGACTACAGTCCTCCGTCGCCAGCTGACTACGGTCCTCCTGACCTACGTCGCCCACCGACTGCAGTCCTTCTAACAAAGCAAATACGTCGATAGTAGTTCTTTGTATTTACATCATGTAATGTAATCCATAAGATGTACATCAAGCTAAGGCCTTCTCCCAAGGAAGGGCCTCATTTGTAATCGACTGCAAATACTAATGGATTCGTTCAAACTGGGCTAGGCCCCGTGGTTTTCCCCCCTTTTACAGGGGTTTTCCACGTAAAAATCTTGGTGTCTCATAAATGCTAGACCCTCTCTCCTTATCTGATTGCGTGCCGGATTTTCGTACAATGCTAAGACGTTGAATATGATATTTCTCTACCGCCGCGAATACTCATGGACGCAACAGTTTGGCACCGTCTGTGGGAAAGTAGTTCCCGACTGGGGGGCAACTTTTGCTCCAATCTCAAAAGATCACACATAGCATCAATATCATAAGAAGCAGATGCGGACTGGGGGGCAACTTTGACTCAAACCATGGTCAAGTAGATCCTCCAATACCTTCAACATCAAGTTGATATTTCAGGAATATCCGAGCAAATGTAAGGATACTTCAAATCAATTACAAGCTTTATACAGTCCCTTATTGGACTTCTACTCATTGGGCAAGGTCTTAACCTCGACCTCAAAAAGGTAGTAACGGTCTAAAGATAGACTTTCTTCACTTTTGATTCGGGATATACGTGGCGTTCGCCTCCTCCCAATCAAAGCAAAATCAATCCCTGGGGAATTCGATTCGACCTCTTCCACATAGGTTAACGTCGTCAAGCAAAGGCTCCGACATACAACCTCGGAAAGGTTTCACATCCTTGGTGAATTCTCTCGACCTCTTCCACACAGGTTAATGTCGTCGAGCAAAGGCTCCGACATACAACCTCGGAAAGGTCTCACATCCTTGGTGAATTCTCCCGACCTCTTCCACACAGGTTAACGTCGTCGAGCAAAGGCTCCGACATACAATCTCGGAAAGGTCTCACATCCTTCGTGGATTCTCCCGACCTCTTCCACACAAGGGTTAACGTCGTCGAGCAAAGGCTCCGACAAACAACCTCAGAAAGGTCTCACATCCTTGGTGGATTCTCTCGACCTCTTCCATACAGGTTAACGTCGTCGAGCAAAGGCTCCGACATACAACCTCGGAAAGGCCTTACATCCTTGGTGGATTCTCCCGACCTCTTCCACACAGGTTAACGTCGTCGAGCAAAGGCTCCGACATACAATCTCGGAAAGGTCTCACATCCTTCGTGGATTCTCCCGACCTCTTCCACACAAGGGTTAACGTCGTCGAGCAAAGGCTCCGACAAACAACCTCAGAAAGGTTTCACATCCTTGGTGGATTCTCTCGACCTCTTCCATACAGGTTAACGTCGTCGAGCAAAGGCTCCGACATACAACCTCAGAAAGGTCTTACATCCTTGGTGGATTCTCCCGACCTCTTCCACACAGGTTAACGTCGTCGAGCAAAGGCTCCGACATACAACCTTGGAAAGGTCTCACATCCTTGGTGGATTCTCTCGACCTCTTCCACACAGGTTAACGTCATCGAGCAAGGCTCTGACATACAACCTCGGATAGATCTAACGTCCTTGGTGGATTCTCCCGACCTCTTCCACACAGGTTAATGTCATCGAGTAGGGCTCTGACATACAACCTCGGAAAGGTCTCATATTCTTAGTGGATTCTCCCGACCTCTTCCACACAGGTTAACGTCATCGAGTAGAGCTCTGATATACAACCTCAGAAAGGTCTCATATTCTTGGTGGATTATCTCGACCTCTTCTATACGGGTTAACGTCGTTGAGAAAAAGCTCCGACATATAACCTCGGATAGGTCTCACATCATTGGTGGATCCAATATCGGTTAACATCATCGAGCAAAGGCTCTGACAAACAACCTCGGATAGATTGTACATCATTGGTTAACGTCACCAAAATACAGTCAATGGACTTCCATCGGACTTTTGCACAAAGTTAAATTTCTACATAATGTTGAATTTCTTCCTGTCGCTGAACTTTTGCCTTGCAGGACTTTCAATGAACTTCTACCCGACGTCGGACCTCTCATTGTCATCGGACTTCTGCTCGTCAGCGGACTCCTACTCGCCGTCGGACTTCTGCTCGTCGACGAACTTTCATCGGTCTTCTGCCCAAGGTCGTACTTCTACCCGACGTCGGACTTCTCCTTGTCTTCGGACTTCTGCTCGTCAGCAGACTTCTACTCGTCGTCGGACTTCTGCTCGTCGACCTACTTTCATCGGTCTTCTACCCAAGGCCGTACTTCTACCCGACGTCGGACTTCTCCTTATCGTCGAACTTCTGCTCGTCAGCGGACTTCTACTCGTCATCTGACTTCTGTCCGTCACTGAACTTTCATCGGTCTTCTGCCCAAGGCCATACTTCTACCCGACATCGGACTTCTTCTTGTCATCAGACTTCTGCTCGTCAGTGGACTTCTGCTCGTCGTCGGACTTCTGCCCTTCGATAAACTTTCATCAGTCTTCTGCCTAAGGCCGTACTTCTACCTGACGTTGGACTTCTCCTTGTCATCGGACTTCTGCTCGTCAGTGGACTTCTACTCGTCGTCGGACTTCTGCCCGTCTACGAATTTTTATCGGTCTTCTGCCCAAGGCCGTACTTCTACCCGACGTCGGACTTCTCCTTGTCGTCGGACTTCTGCTCGTCAGCAGACTCCTACTCGTCGTCGGACTTCTGCTCATCGACGAACTTTCGTCGGTTTTCTGCCCAAGGCCATACTTCTACCCGACGTAGGACTTCTCCTTGTCGTCGAACTTCTGCTCGTCAGCGGACTTCTACTCGTCGTCGGACTTCTGCCCGTTGACGAACTTTCATCGGTCTTCTGCCCAAGGCCGTACTTCTACTCGACGTCGGACTTCTTATTGTCGTCAGACTTCTACTAGTCATCGGCTTCTCGCTCGACTGCTACTTGCAACGCACACTCGAACTCTTTCCTTTGACTCCACACTCGATCGTTGAAATCTAATGGGCTTCAACTCGATCATCCATCGCCAGTAAACTTCCACTCAAATGACAATAAAAATCCTGTAACTTTTGCACGAGAGGAGGGACGCTAATTCGAGCAGGAGAAATTTCCCGCTCGCAAATAGCGGAAGCCTCAACCGCCAGAAAGCCGTGGGGGAAGGAAGAGAAATCCCGTAACTCCTGCGCGCGAGGAGGGGCACTAATTCGAGCAGGGGAAATTTCCCGCTAGCAAATATCGGAAGCCTCAACCGCCAGAAAGCCGTGGGGTAAGGAAGAGAAATCCCGTAACTCCTGTGCGCGAGGAGGGGCACTAATTCGAGCAGGAAAAATTTCCCGCTAGCAAATAGCGGAAGCCTCAACGGCCAGAAAGCCGTGGGGGAAGGAAGAGAAATCCCGTAACTCCTACGCGCGAGGAGGTGCGCTAATTCGAGCAGGGGAAATTTCCCGCTCGCAAATAGCTGAAGCCTCAACCGCAAAAAAGTCGTGGGGGAAGAAAGAAAAATCCCGTAACTCCTGCGCGCGAGGAGGGGCGCTAATTCTAGCAGGGGAAGTTTCCCACTCAAAAATAGCGGAAGCCTCAGCCGCCAGAGAGCCGTGGGGGAAGAAAAAAAAATCCTGTAACTCCTACGCGCGAGGAGGGGCGCTAATTCGAGTAGGGGAAGTTTCCCACTCAAAAATAGCGGAAGCCTCAGCCGCCAGAAAGCCGTGGGGGAAGAAAGAAAAATCCCGTAACTCCTGCGCTCGAGGAGGGGCGCTAATTCGAGCAGGGGAAGTTTCCCACTCAAAAATAGCGGAAGCCTCAGCCGCCAGAGAGCCAGAGGGAGAAAGAAAGAGAAGAGACAATTTTTCTAAAGGCATAGGGGGCCTATTTATACTTTTTTGGAGAGAAGATGGGAAGTTTCTAGAATTCTATAGCATTTTCGAATTTACCTAATTTTTCTAAATTTTTTCAAATTTTTTGGGATTTTTTTTCGGAATTTTTTGGACCCGAAAAGAGTAAAAAACACCTAATTTCGTGAATATGGGGCCCACTTGAGGCGGTGGGCCGAACGGCCTCCTCCCCACCGTCAAAACGGCGCATCCAGTGCACCAATCTGTGGGAGCTACGCATGGATTGCGATGTGTGCACACGGGAGCGCGACAACACACGCAAAAGCCGGCTGCGGCAGCGGCCGGCGCTAGCAAGCGGCAGTGGCGGGCGCCTACCCGCTGTAGCAGCGGCTGCCAGGCCGCGGCAGCACGAGGCTAGCCTGGGTTAGCCCGGGTGCGGGTACGGAGCACCGCGCGGGTCCAGCCGCGCGAGGAACAGCGCGCGGTCAAACCGTGCTCCGCCCGGTTCCGTGGGAGCCGCCACCGGCGTGAGGCGGCAGGCGGCGGCCGGCCAGCCAGCCGGCCGGTTCGGCCGCCTACATGTGTCCGGGCCAGATTTTCGGCCCGGACAGTCCGATTTGGACATTTTTGGGGTCCCCAGACACGTTTTTCGACGTTCCGGACTCGATTTCGACGCTTTCAGAACTCAACGAGGCCTCTACAATCAAGTTTGAACGAATGTTCAACTTTTAGAATGCAATTTTTTGCGATTCGGCCAATGTAAAAGTTTGGAACAAGTATTTTCGGACTTCTAAAGCTACGACGTTCGAAAATAGGGGGGCAACTGATACGGCATCACAAAAATTATCTTGATCGGGCATGAATCTCGAGGCAAAAGCTAGTTGGAAACTTCAAAAATTAATTTTGGGTGCACCCGAACTCCGATTTCAGCGAGCTTACAGTCAAACTGAGCGTCTCGGAAATACAAACCCAACGACACTAAGATCAACCCAATCCGAGCCCAAATGAATCTGAATCAATGGCTCAAAGCGCTGTTGGAAGGTTCAAACTGCAATTTGAGTTACTAAACGATCTCTAATTTTGACGAGCTTATACTCGAATTGAACGGCTCGATGAGATGAATCCAACGAGCCTAAGATCGCCGAATTCCGACATCATTAAGGCCTTCAAATGCCCAACGAACGGTGCATAATCAAAGGATTCGATATCGGCCGTCCATTCAAACCACTCCTAATTCGCCCATGATCTCACGCCTATTTACGGGCTATGCCACTCCAGAAAAACTATAAATAGAGCCCTCATTCTACACAAAGGGGACTCAAGTGAAGAGAGAGAATAAGAAGAGGAGAAAGGGGAAAGGAGATTCCTCACCTCCTCGACCACCGCCGGAGCTCTTCCTGCCGCCTGAAGACGCCGGAACTCTGCCGGATATTCGGGAGAACACTAGAATACTTCCCAACTTCCATGGGATGCTGAAATTCTTCCCAATTTACGAGAGAGTTCCCTCCTGACACCGAAACTCCGCCCAAGTGAAGCCGGAGTTCTCCTCTGCCACCAAAGACATCGGACTTCTACCCGACGTCGGACCTTCACTCTTCGCCAAGTTTCTACCCGACGCCAGACTTCTACCGGTTATTGGACTTCGCTGGATGTCTATGCGAAGATGAATTTCTTTTTATTGCTGGACTTCTACCTGACGCTGTCCTACTGATCTTCGTCGTCAGACTACAGTCCTTCCGACCTCCGTCGCCAGCCGACTACGGTCCTCCTGACTTACGTCGCCCGCCGACTACATTCTTTCTGACCTCCGTCGCCCGCCGACTACATTCTTTCTGACCTCCGTCGCCCGCCGACTACGGTCCTCCTGACTTACATCGCCCGCCGACTACAGTCCTCCGTTTCCAGCTGACTACGGTCCTCCTAACCTACGTCGCCCGCCGACTGCAGTCCTTCTAACAAAGCAAATAGGTCGATAGTAGCTCTTTGTATTTACATCATGTAATGTACTCTATAAGATGTACATCAAGCTAAGGCCTTCTCCCAAGGAAGGGCCTCATTTGTAATCGACTGCAAATACTAATGGATTCGTTCAAACTGGGCTAGGCCCCCTGGGTTTTCCCCCTTTTACAGGGGTTTTCCACGTTAAAATTTTGGTGTCTCATAAATGCTAGACCCTCTCTCCTTATCTGATTGCATGCCGAATTTTCGTACAATGCTAAGACGTTGAATATGATATTTCTCTACCGCCGTGAATACTCATGGACGCAACAATAATAATAATGTTGAATATCAAAATATATTTGAACATGCAATGTAAATATTTTAATCAGTTTGTTGAATTGCTAAAAGCATATAATCTTATAAATAATTTAGTTTTACATGATTTTTACATAACAAAAAAATTGATTTCTAAATTAGGTTTGAGTGCACAAGAAGTTGAGGGCTATATGTTATATTATATTAATGAATTGTGATGAAAATTGAATCCAAGTACTTCTATATACCCCAGTTCTAACAATATAATAAAAAATAATGTAAATAGAAGTGTTGGGTCCAGGAGTATTCACAGCGGTAAAGAAATATAAAGTTCAACGCCTTAGCGTTGTACGAAGATCCAGCATGCAATCAGATAGAAAGAGAGGGTACATCATTAATAAAAGACACCAAAATTTTTACGTGGAAAACCCTAAAAGGGGAAAAGTTCACAGGGCCTAGCCCAGTTTGAATGAATACACTAGTATTTGTAGTTGATTACAAATGAGGCCCTTCCTTGGGGGAAGGCCTTAGCTTGTTGCACATCATATAGACTACATTACTTGGTGGGAATATAAAGAATCACTATTGATGCGTTTGCTTGGTAAGAAGGACCATAGTTGGTGGGCGACGTAAGTCGAAATAACCATAGTCGGCGGGCGAAGGAGGTCAGAAGGACTGTAGTTGGTGGGCGACGTAAGTCGAAAGGATCGTAGTTGGTGGGTAACAGTGGTCAGAAGGATTATAGTCAATGGGCAACATAAGTCGAAAGGAATGTAGTCGGTGGGTGACGTATGTTGGAAGGACCGTAGTCGGCATGAGACGGAGGTCGGAAGGACTGTAGTCGGTGGGCGATGTAAGTTGAAAGGACTGTAGTCGGTGGGCGACATAAGTCAAAAAGAATGTAGCCAGTGGGCAAAGTAAGTCGAAAGGACTGTAGTCGGCGAGCGATGGAGGTCGAAAGGTCTGACATCCGATAGAAATTCGGTGACAGGCATAAGTCCAGCATTGGGTAGGAATCCAGTGCAGGGTGAAAGTCCTGTGTTGAATAGGAATCCGACGATGGGTGCAAGTCCGGCGTTAGGTTAAAGTCTACCGATGGACATAAATCTGGCGTCCGATAGAATTCTGATGAAAGTCTGGCGACTGACAGAAGTTTGACATCGGGTAGAAGTTTGACGTTGGGTAGAAATCTGGCGACGAGCGGAGGTCCGACGTATGGTAGAAGTCTAATGTTAGTCGGCGGCCTGGCAGAACTCTAGCTTTAGGTAGAAGTCCGGCATAGGGTAAAATCCGGCAACGAGCGGAGGTCTGACGTTGGGTAGAAGTCCAACGTTAGTCAGCGGCCGAAAAGAACTCCAACATTAGATGGCATTTAGGCATAATTCCGGTGTCAGCGTCGGTAGGCTGCCGGGTGAAAGTTTGGTAGTGGTCGAGGAGGAGCTTCTTCCTTCTCTTCATTTTTTCATCTATTATGATCTCCTTCTCTTCGCTTCTTCTCCTCCTTATTGTAATGTCCAATCATGATAACTTTTTTGATGATATATCAAGAAGGATGGCTTATATTCAAATAAAGATTTTTTACTTATATTGGACAAAATATTTCAATAAAACTATACATATTTAAATAAAGATTTTTACTTATATTGAACTAAATATTTCAGTAAAACTAACATATTTAAAGAAAAAAAAATTATTTATATTGAACTAAATATTTCAATAAAACTGTAAAAATTAGAAGGAATATCTCCTAATTTTTTTACTCAATGTAACACCTACAAATATATCTACCATATAAGTCAAGAGTTGACAACCCAATTCAATATTAATGGATGCATCCATTTCAGTGATAAATAACATCAGATGCCAGTTTAAATAATTATATGTCTGAACGTACTAAATTATTAATTCTATTGAAGACATTACAATAAAATCAAAAGAGTAGTTAAAATAAAACATGTAAAGGCTTTATTTATGAAGCATATCTAGCACAATGACCACACAGTTCTACTCCTAGTATATTTAGTAACATGTATAAATTAGTAAAACAAGAGTTAGATGCAAGGGTTTTAAAATCGGACCGGTCAATGAACCGGAAGGAGGGGTTAGTGGTTTAATGGTTCGACTAGGGTCGAATCGGGGTCGAACCGGATGATATAATAAATAATAAAATTAATATAGTAATATGATGATCTAACCTTAAACTTAAACACAAATTCAGCCTATCATACAAATAAAATATCTAAATTAAAAATAAGGTGGAGGTTATTTTATAAATAATATAATTCATATTTAAAATACGATTAGTTAACATATATATGTTTTAAATTTAATATAAATAATTTCTAATTTATTTTATATGCTTAGATATATTTTATACTTATGAAAAGTATACAAAATTTTCATTATAAGATTATATCTATATTTTTCATGTTATATAATTAATATTAAAATAAAGATAAAAATTTAAAAAAATATATATATTAGATAATTAAATAAAATGAAAACAATAATACATAAATATTAAATATTATTTGTATTATTAAATTTTAATTATATATAAATATATATATATAATTATAATTATAGTGTATGTATAGTGAACTTGAGAAGTGAGAACTTTTTTTTAGGTTTTAGTCCCACATCACCTTGACAATATATGTTAGCATTGTTTTTGTCTATATGAGCTTTTTGGCTCCTTTAGGAAAAGGCATATGATATGATGGGCCATGTGCCATGTCATAAAACATTTTTTATTCATGTTTAATTAAAATATATAAATTTTAAATTTAAATCGGTTTTTGAAAACCGGCATTGGTTCGTTGGTTAATCGGTTGAACAATCGATTCGATCAAGCTGGTTTGTGGCTAAAGTGGTTTTTACAAAATTTCGGACCGGCCGGCGGATCGGTTCACGGTTCAATTGGTTGAACCGATCGGTTCAGTTTGGTTTTTCAAAGCACTGGTTAGATGTGATACGTTGAAATAAAATTATCTTGATCAGGCATGAATCTCGATACAAAATCAAGTTGGAAACTTTAAAAATTAATTCAGAGACTAACCGAATTCTAATTTCAGCAAACTTACAGTCAAATAGAGCGCCTCGGAAATTCAAACACAACGACACCAAATTCGACTCAATTCTAGCCCGAATCAGTCCAAATCAAGGACCCGTAGCATTGTTGGAAGGTTCGAACCACAATTTTGATTACCAAACGGGTTTTAAACATAATAAGCTTATACTCAAATCGAGCGGCTTGACGAGACGAATCCTTCGAGCCCAAGATCACTGAATTCCGACATCTTTAAGGCCTTCAAATATCTAAAGAATGGTGCATGATGAAGGGATTCAACATCGGCCGTCCATCCTACCACTCCCAACTTGCCCTTGATCCTCCACCTATTTACGGGTCATGCCATTCCCAAAATCTATAAATAGAGCTCCCTCTCCTCTTGAAAAGGGACACCCCTAAGCCTAAGGAAAAAAAAGATAGATCGGAGATCGCTCTTGCTTCCTTGCCTCCTCGACCACCACCTTACGTCGTTGCTTCACCGGACCACCACTTGAGACCCTCACCTCCGCCGGACCACCGCCTGAGGCTGTTACTCCGCCGGACCACCACTTGAGGCCCTCACCTCCGCCGGAACACCGGCTGACGTCGTTGCTCTGTCGGACCACCACTTGAGACCCTCACCTCCGCCGGATCACCGCCTGACGCCGTTGCTCCGCCGGACCACCACTTGAGGCCCTCACCTCCGCCGGACCACCGCCTGATGCCATCGCTCTGCTAGACCACCACTTGTGGCCCTCACCTTCATCGGACCACCACTTGAGGCCCTCACCTTAGCCGGACCACCGCCTCAAACCGTTGCTCCGCAGGACCACCACTTGAGGCCCTCACCTCCGCCAGACCATCGCCTGATGTCATTGCTCCGCCAAACCACCATTTGAGGCCTTGAGCTCCACTATACCACCACCTGACGCATGGAGTTCTACCGAAGTACCATCCTTCTACTACGGTCTTCCAGACTTCTATCTCCTGCCGACTATGGTCCTCCCGACCTCCGTCGCCTACTATGGTCACTCTGACCTCCATCACCAGACGACGATCTTTCTGACCTCGGTCTTCTGTCGACTATGATCCTTCTAACCTCCGTCGCCTACTATGGTCCTTCCGACCTCCATCAACAGACAAAGGTCTTTCTGACCTCGGTCGCCTGCCGACTATGATCCTTCTGATCTCCATCGCCTACTATGGTCCTTCCGACCTCTATCAACAGACAACGGTGTTTATGACCTTGGTCTCCTGCCGACTACGATCCTTCTGACCTCCATCACCTACTATGGTCCTTTCGACCTCCATCAACAGATAATGGTCTTTTTGACCCCGGTCTCCTGCCAACTACGGTCCTTCTGACCTCCATCGCCTATTATGGTCCTTCCGACCTCCATCAACAGACAACGGTCTTTCTGACCCCCGTCTCCTGCCAACTATGGTTCTTCTGACCTCCTTCGTATACTATGGTCCTTTCGAACTCCATCACGAGACAACGGTCTTTCTGGCCTCCATCCTATCGACTATGATCGTGCCGACAAAACAGACACATATATTGTAACTCCCACAATGTAATGCACTCCATATGATGTACATTTATAACATTAAGCCAAGGCCTTCTCCCAAGGAAGGGCCTCATTTGTAATCGACTACAAATACTAGTGGATTTATTCAAACTGGGCCAAGCCCCATGGTTTTCCCCCTTTTTAGCGGTTTTTATGTAAAAACTTTGGTGTCACATATGAATGCTACACCCTCTCTCACTTATCTGATTGTGTGCTGGATTTTTATACTATGCTAAGACATTAAACTATATATTTCTCTACCGCCGCAAATACTCCAGGACATAACAGTTTGGCGCCGTTTGTGGGAACCTGGTTCCCGACTGGGGCGGCAAATTTTTCATGAACCTCAAAAGAACGTTCATGTCAACTTCCTGACATCAGTCATTACTTCATCAATTTCATGGAAATTAGATCCAGACTAGGGGGTAACCTTGACTCCAACTATGCTCAAAAAGATCCCTCTAATACTTCCAACATCAAGATGATATTTCAAGAAAATCTTAGCAAATGCAATGATACTTTCAATCAAGTATAAGCTTCCTACAATCCCCCGCTAGACTTCTATTCCTTGGGCAATGTCTTGATCTCGACCTCAAAAAGATAGTAACGGTCTAAAGAAAGACCCTTTTTTATCTTTGATTCGGGATACACGCGGCGTTCGCCCTCTCCTAATCAAGGCAAAATCGATCATGGGGGATCCAATTCGAGCTCTTCCATACAGGTTAACATCATCGAGCAAAGGTTCTAAAATACAACCTCGGATAGGTCCTACATCCTTGGTGGATTCTCTCGACCTCTTCCATACAGGTTAACATTATCGAGAAGAGGCTCTGACATACAACCTCGGATAGGTCCTATATCCTTGGTGGATTCTCTCGACCTCTTCTACACAGGTTAACATTATTGAGCAAAGGCTTTGACATACAACCTCGGATAGGTCCTACATCCTTGGTGGATTCGCTCGACCTCTTCCACACAGGTTAATATCATCGAGCAAAGGTTATGACATACAACCTCAGACAGGTCTTACATCCTTGGTGGATTCTCTTGACCTCTTCCACACAGGTTAATGTCATCGAGCAAAGGCTCTGACATACAACCTCGGATAGGTCCTACATCTTTGATGGATTCTCTCGACCTCTTCCACATAGGTTAATGTCATCAAGAAAAGACTCTGACATACAACCTTGGATTGGTCTTACATCCTTAGTGAATTCTCTCGACCTCTTCCATACAGGTTAACGTCATCGAGCAAGGCTCTAGCATATAACATCGGATAGATCTTACGTCCTTTGTGGATTCTCTCGACCTCTTCCATACAGGTTAACGTCATCGAGCAGAGCTCTGAAATACAACCTCGGATAGGTCTTACATCCTTGGTGGATTCTCTCGACCTCTTTCATACAGGTTAACATCATCGAGTAAGGCTCTGACATACAACCTTGGATAGGTCCTATATCTTTGATGGATTCTCTTAACATCTTTCACACAAGTTAACATCAACGAGCAATGCTCTAACATACAACCTTGGATAGATCTTACATCCTTGGTGGATCCTTTTAACCTAAGTCAAACAGGTTAACATCATTGAGTAAAGGCTCTGACATACAACCTTAGATATATCTTACATCCTTGGTTAACATCACCAGAATGCCGTTAATGGACTTCTATTGGACTTCTCCACAAAGTTAAATTTCTACCCGATGTTGAATTTCCTCCTGTCGGTGAACTTTTGCCTTGCAGGACTTTTGTCAAAATTCTACCCGACATCGGACTTCTGCTTGTCGTCAGACTACTACCTGTTGTCAAACTTTTGCCCGTCGATGGACTTTCATAAGTCTTCTACCCGACGCTGTACTTCTACCCGACGTTGTACTTCTACCCGACGTCATACTTCTACCCGACGCCGTACTTCTGGTCTCTCCAATCATAACCGCCCACCGTCAGGCGGGACGGCAGGATTTTCTCTGACCGCAGAATCTCTTGAAGGAAAATGGTCACCCGACATTACTCCAATATAGGGAGGGGCCCTGCTATTGGATAATGGATGCCAATGATCCAAGGGCAGAGGAAGGCCTCCCGTATAGTTAAGAGCGATGAAAGGCAGTAAGGGAGGTGGTCCGGACTCCAGTATAGGGAGGGGACCTGCTGTTGGATAATGGATACCAATTGTCCATGGGTAAAGGAAAGCCACCCATATAGCAAAAGTGCCGAAGAGAAAGGAAGGGGACTCCTCACAAAGAGGGGCCCTGTTGTTGGACAATGGATATCAATTGTCCAAGGGTAGAGGAAGGCCTCTAATGAGAGAAGAGAGGAGGAGAAGAAAGTGCAAAGATTTCATATCCCATAGAGGGGTATTTATAGGAAAAAGAGGGAAGTTGGAGGAGTTGGAGAACTTATGAAAAAAAAAAAATTTCGGACACGGCACTATAGCAATCGCACTTTAGCAACCGAAATGCGGTTGTTCAAAAATTCATTTTGTAGATTTTACTATAGCAACCAGAACTGTAGCGGAACACTGTAGCAACCGGGATGCAGTTGTGAGGGAAAAAAGAAAACAGCTTGCAGATTTTACTATAGCGGAACACTGTAGCAACCGAGAGGCAATTACAAAAAAATTCATTTTGCAAGAATACTGTAGCTATTGAAAAATACTGTAACAGATATTTCTAGCTCAATTTTCGGCTCGGACGGTCTAAATTCAACGTTTTTGGGGTCCCTAGGAACGTTTTTTGACGTTCTGGACTCAATTTTGACACTTTCAGAGCTCAACGGGATCTCTATGATAAAATTTGGGAAAGATAATAATTTTTGGAACACAATTTTTTGCGATTCAGCCAATGTAAAATGTCAGAATAAGTATTTTCGGACTTCTAAGGCTTCGACGTCCGAAAATAGGGGGGCATCTGATACGTCGTAAAAAAATATCTTGATCGGGCATGAATCTCGATACAAAATCAAGTTGAAAACTTCAAAAATTAATTCGGAGACCATCCGAACTTTGATTTCAGCAAACTTACATTCAAACTGAGCGTCTAGAAAATACAAACCCAACGACACCAAATTCGTTTCAATTCGAGCTCGAATCAGTCCAAATCAAGGACCCGAAGCTCTATTGGAAGTTTGAACCACAATTTGGATTACCAAATAGTTTTTAAACATAACAAGCTTATACTTGAATCAAGCGGCTCGACGAGACAAATCCAACGAGCCCAAGATCATTGAATTCCAACATCATTAAGGCCTTCAAATGTCTAAAAACTTGTGCATAATCAAGGGATTCAACATTGGCCGTCCATCCATCAATTCCCAACTTGCCCTTGATCCTCCACAAATTTACGGGCCATGCCATTCCCAAAATCTATAAATAGAGCTCCCTCTTCTCTTGAAAAGGGACACCCCTAAGCCTAAGGAAAAAAGAGAGAGATCGGAGATCGCTCTTGCTTCCTTGCCTCCTTGACCACCACCTGACGTCGTTGCTCCACCGGACCACCACTTGAGACCCTCACCTCTATCGGACCACCGCCTGATGCCGTTGCTTCGCTGGACCACCACTTGAGGCCCTCACCTATGCCAGACCACATCCTGATGTCGTTGCTCTGCCGGACCACCACTTGAGACCCTCACCTCCGCCGGACCATCGCCTGACGCCGTTGCTCCGACGGAACACCACTTGAGGCCCTCACCTACGTCTGACCACCGCCTGATGCCGTCGCTCCTCCGAACCACCACTTGAGGCCCTCACCTTCGTCAGACCACCGCTTGAGGCCCTCACCTCGGTCGGACCATCGCCTGATGTCATTGCTTCGCTGAACCACCATTTGAGGCCTTGAGTTCCACCAGGCCACCACCTAACGCCCGGAGTTCTACCGAAGTACCTTTCTTCTACTGCGGTCTTCCAGACTTCTATCTCCTGCCGACTATGGTCCTCCCGACATTCGTTGCCTACTATGGTCACTCCGACCTCCATCACTAGACAACGGTCTTTCTGACCTCGGTCGCTTGCCGACTACGGTCCTTCTGACCTCCATCGCCTACTATGGTCCTTCCGACCTCCATCAATAGATAACGGTCTTTATGACCTCGGTCTCCTACCGACTATGGTCTTTCTGACCTCCATCACCTACTATGGTCCTTTCGACCTCCATCAACAGATAACGATTTTTCTAACCCAATCTCCTGTCGACTACGATCCTTTTGACCTCCATCACCTATTATGGTCCTTCCGACCTCCATCACGAGACAACGGTCTTTCCGGCCTCCATCACGAGACAACGGTTTTTCCAGCCTCCATCCTATCGACTATGATCGTGCCGTCAAAACAAACACATATATTGTAACTCCCACCATGTAATGCACTCCATATGATGTACATTTATAACATTAAGCCAAGGCCTTCTCCCAAAGAAGGGCCTCATTTGTAATCGACTACAAATACTAGTG
The DNA here is from genome assembly GCA_022539455.1 of Dendrobium nobile. NCBI lineage: Eukaryota > Viridiplantae > Streptophyta > Magnoliopsida > Asparagales > Orchidaceae > Dendrobium > Dendrobium nobile. The sequence goes on from CM039731.1 coordinate 25,364,858, forward strand.
GATTCATTCAAACTGGGCCAAGCCCCGTGGTTTTTCCATCTTTTTAGGGGTTTCCACGTAAAAACTCTAGTGTCTCTTATGGATGCTACACCCTCTCTCACTTATCTGATTGTGTGCTAGATTTTCATACAATGCTAAGACGTTAAACTATATATTTCTCTACCGCTGTGAATACTCCAGGATGCAACAAGATGCAATGATGATATTGATGGTGGAAAAGCATCTCGATCATCATTATTTATTTGCTAAGTAATGAGCAAACCTTCAAGTAAATATATCAAGATATTTAAATGACAAGAAGATGACTACTGCAATGTTATATGCAATGTTAAACTATGGGACGTGCAACTTTTCATGCATTAAGGCTTTGTTTGAGATAGATTTCTTATTACTTTTTAAAGTTATTTTTTAGTACAAAAATTTTTAGTTCAAGAAATTTTCATACTAAAAAAACTATTTTAAAAAACAGTAAAAATTAAAGCTGTTCCAATTGACGCCTAAGCTGACTAAGTATAGAGTAATCTTATTTAATGTGATTAAAAGATAATACCTAACTTAACTACATAATAATATCTCATTTAACTAGTTTTAATAATATTGATAAAAATTTTGAAGATAAATTTCCAACCTGATTTACCCTTAATTTAAGACAACTTTCTTACTATTTTTAAAGCAGCTCTCTAGCATAAAAAAATTTTAAACTAGAAAGCTACTTTAAAAAATAGTAAAAAAGTTATCCCAAACGAAGCATTAGATTATACGTCAGCTTCTCCAATCTCAAAAAATTATTAAAAAAAAATATAAGTTTTATAATCTCTAGATTTTAACATTGTATAACATCATTTGATAGGTTCATGATAACTAAAATGCAACTAAAAAATGGTAATTGGTTGACCTTGCTTGGAACCATAATGACATGGCCCCTTTTTGTATTAAATGGTTTCATATTCCATATTAGTTCATTGTATGAAGATATAAAATAGATAATAGTGGTATAAGTGTTAAAAGAAGTACATATAGAAAGAATGAAGATGACTATTATGGAATTCTCTAATAAATAATGCACCTATAATATCTTAGTGGGCATATGAAAATTTTGCTCCTATTCAATTTTGATTGATTTAAAATTTTCACAATAGAGGCATAAAAGTGCATAATGCTAACCTCATGGTAACTAATTAGTATTAAAAAAAAATTATGATAATAAATAAAATTTATTTTGAGTCAGTAGAATTTATATAGATTTAAGAATTTTTTCTATGAAGCTCATAATTCAAGAATATTAAGCTACCCCATGATCAAAGCAACTCAAGCTAGTTCATAAGTGATGAAATTCAAACTTGATAGAATTATTTAAAGATAGGTGGTTTATCGCTCAAAATATGCTTTATTTTTTTTAATATATATATATATATATAGATATAAGAATTTTTTGTTAAGATAAGGAGATCTTATAATTAATGGAAATTAATTTCAATGTCATATTGTACGATATATATTGTTTTGTACAATATGCCTAGTTTGGGCGTTATTATATTTATATTAATTAATGCAATTCAAATTTTAAACATAAGCATATTATCTTTATCTATCTAACAGTTTAAGTTACTTTAATTACGTTAATTTAAAACTTCAAATATTCATAGTATATTATGCATATCATATTATATGAAAGTTTCATTAATTTAATTAAGCAAATAAATTAATAGGATATACACTTAAAATAAATATTATTATCAAATTAAATCTTTAACATGAGAGACACTAAGAGAGAACAAATGAGAATAGAGAAATAAGATTTCATGAGGAAAACTCTTTAAGCCCTATTAGCAAACCTTAGAGAGAGATTTCTATTGATTAACTACGTCTTTTCTATATCGTATGATCCTCATAGTTTAAAGATAACGTTATTTTGAGAGCTACTATGTTTTATTTGTAAGAAGTCATAGATTTCAAAAAGCTTTGGTGAAGGCTTGATGCATCTAGTTAGTGAGCCAGAGTAGCATTCTTATAATTTGAAGTTGAAGAGGATTTAAAGTTTCTCCAACACACTTGAAGGAGAGAAGCAGCTTCTTCTCCTTATATGGTCAAAGGAGAAAGTAGTAAAAATCTCAGGAGGATGACTTAGGGCGTGAATATATGTCATTGGTGTTTAATCATGATAAATCGATTTACACTTATTTTTGTTTCCACACTATTACTTTGCTTTAGTTTCATTACTTTCTTGTTATCACTACTTGCGGTGTGATGGAAGATATGGTGGTATGGATGTTGCATGTTATAAAAATTACTTAAGATTTTGCTAGAATAAATTTTTATCTTGCATATTGTATAAGTCACTTCAGAAAATTTCTAGAACAATTCTTTGATTCAAAATACTTATGTTATGAAAAGTGTTTTGAAAGGTCAAAAGAAAGATTGCTCTCATTATTCTTGCTAGATTTGAATATATAGCTTAAAGATAATTTACTGTTTCAAAATAAAATAAATAGGAGTTATTTAAAACTATTTTTTTAAATTTACACACTAATTCACCCCCTTCTTGAGTTTTTCATACCTTTTAATTGATATCAGAGTGAGTTTCTTTTCTTAAAGGTTTCACAACCTAAAGTAGATCTACATGGCATACTCTAAAACTAGAAGCACCAGAGAAGGGTGTTATATTACCTGACCCCCAATTTTTGATGATATTCCTTATCCCTTTTGGAAAGTTAGAATGACAATCTTCATACGATATACTAACTATCATATTTAGAATTTATTACAAGTAGAATACACACTCACAATCAAATTTGAAAATGGAAAAAATGTAGACATCCTTTTGATGAAAGGATGCGAGAAGAGCAAGAATTAGCATAATGAAATCCTAAATATTTAAATTATCTTTACTATGCTTTGAAGTGTTACAATTACATTAGTTATATCTACTTGCAAGGTGGTAGAAAGATATGGGACATAAATTTTTGTATCACTTATAAACACATGGATGTAGTAAAATAATTCCACATTAACATACTTATGATATATGAATTATTTTTCTTGCAATCAAATGAAACCTTTTCTACCATGTACATAATCTTTACTAAAATCATCACATCATTGCATGCACTTAGTAAGGAGTATTCAAATGTATAGAAAGTAAAAAAAAAAAAATCTTAGATATATGCCTAATTCCAAGGATGCAAAATTTATTAATATTTTTTAGTCTAAAATATTAGCTGCTTATGATTTTGACCATTTGCTTGGTTCTCTTATTGTATAAGTTCAAAAAAATTAGCCAGAGAATCAAAGTCATGACTAATAGGAAGAAAGCAAAGCAAATAATACTAAAAGATTGCAAAATTGACAATAGTGAGACATAGCATCAAGTGATAAAGATATTGCTCTTATTACTAAAAAGTTTAACTCATTCCTTAGGAGCAAAAAAAAAAAAAAAAAAACATAAAAAACAAAAAAAAGAAAAGAAAAAGGAGGTATGAGAAAAGTAAACTAAAATTAAATTTCATATTGACATCATTTATTTTAAATGTATGAAGCCAAGTCAGTCAAGTGGAAATGCCAACATATCAAAGGCTTACATTAAACAGAAAAATCCAAGGATGACGATGTGGCTAAGAAAAAAATAATAATGAGAAGGCTTTTTGGATGAACCCAAATTTAGATTCATCAGCTCGTAAACTAGTAGTGGAGATTAATAATGTACGCTTGATGGATTAAGAAGAACCAAGGAAATAACACACCAATCATGTATGCCTTCACAACAGGATCGATAATGGTATTTGGCACATAAACAATAGATGCTTGAGACATAGGACTAGCAACAAATCAAAATTTTTACCACATGACTCCAGGGAAGATGAGAAGGAAACGCTTGGCTATAAAACTACATGGAATGTGATAGGTATTGGAATATTAGTAAGAGAAATCACATTATGATTCGAAGCACAATGCACTTTGCATTAATAAGTATTGTGATAAAAGTTTTAAAATTGAATTTTTAGTTATTATGTGCATGTTAAATAATGTATAAATAATGTATACTTTCTTGACATCAATAAAAGACACAAATGTAGTAAAGTTTGCTACTAAAAAATTACACTAGATGAATCTTGATTATGACACAGAAGACCGTGTCATGCTAGATTGCACACCCTTAAGAAAATCACTAATAAACACTTGGTTTGTAGAGTAGCAATGTTGGAGATCGAGTACCATTGGTCAACTCTATAATGCATATTAGTTAGACAACAAGTCAACGAAACTTTTCATACTCATAAAATAATTATAACATATAGAAAATTAAAAGCAAATGAATTTATTTTAACTAATTAATATTATAAGTCTAGTAGGAAAATCCTATGGGTTTGTTATAGTAGATGACAACGCTATATTTACTTGAGTTAAATTTCTAGCACAAAAGAATGAATAATTTGGCCAATTTAAGGCATTCATTATATGATTACAAATGCAAGTAAGCTATCTAATTTCTAACATTCATAGTGATCTTTTTGGTGAATTTGAAAATAATAGGTTTGAGACTTTCAATAGAGAGATAAGGATGGCATATAGTTTCTCTACACATATAATACTTCAATAGAATGTAATAGCTAAGATAAACAACATAACCCTAGTTGATGTTACTTGGATGAGCATAAGTTATCGCCTAAATATGTTATATCTTAAATAGAGTAAACACCTAGCTTAAGTTAAATAGAACATCTTATGATTCACTAAAGAGGAAACCACCGAACTTAGCCTAACTAAATGTATTTTGATCCTAGTGTTTTACACATTACAATGAAAAATCAAATATGGTCATATTTGATGCAAAATCTAATGAGGTGATATTTTATACAAAAAAAATTATCAATAAAAGAGCTTAAATTATATAGAAGTCTACAAATGTTACTTCTAATATTTTCATACGTAAATTCTTATCAAAGAATGTGATATATATGAGAAAGTTAAAAGAAAATGGAGAATCTTGAGTTAAAAGATAATGGATATACGCCTCTAGTTATCACAAAGACCAAATAATAAGAGACTTATCTATAGTAGTAAGGATTAGAGTTACATTAGGAAAATAAGTGAATCACATAATTTTTATGTCTTTGATTAAACCAACTAAAGTTTAGGAGGTATTATCTTATGAGTTTTAATTCACATCCATAGAAAAAGAATTGAATCAATTTATTAAAAAGGATGTGTGGGAGTTAGTGCCTAGACTAGCTAAATAGAATATCATAGGAATATTTAGGAATAAATAAAATGAATTTGGGCTAGTAGTTAGAAGTAAGGAAAGATTAGTTGCTAGATGATTCAATTAATAAAAAAAAAGAATTAACTTTGAGAAAACTTTTGCATCAATAGCAATCTCAAATCCATTAGATTATTGTATCATTTATATGTTTCAAGGTATTTAAGTTGTACTAAATAGATATTAAGGATGCTTTTTTAAATGGAGTAATAAAAGAGGATATGTATGTAAAGCTACCACCCAATTTTGAAAGCTCAATATATCCCAATCATGTGTAGAAATTAAATAAGGCATTATGTGGTATGAAGCAAGCCCATTAAGTATAATAGACTTTACTTTCTTTCTTTCTTTTAAATGGATTCATTAAGGGCATGGTTGATGCCACATTATTTATTAGGAAGGATTACTCAAAATTTTTAAATATTCAAATTTATGGTGATGATATATTACTTGAATTTATAAATAATCTAATGTGTCAAAAATTTTCCAAAAATGATGAGATAGGAGCTTGAGATGAGTATGATGGGAGAACTATTATTCATGTATTTTTTGGGTGTCAAGAAAAGAAAAAAAAAAGGAACATTTATATGTCAAATAAAATATGTTAAATAACTCATTAAAAAATTTGACATTGAATGATATAATAGTATCAATAACCCTATGAGCCAAAATAAATAGCAAGATTGGTATCCCAATGTGAATTCCATAGTATAAAATTATATCAAGGTGTGATTGGACCACTATTTTATCTTATTGTAAGTCGAATTGATATTATGTTCAATTTACATTATTTTTGCATGATTTTAGGTAGATATAAAAGAATCGCACTTAATGGTAGTAAAGCTTATTTTTAGATAACTCATAGGCACCCTCAAGTTAAGAATTCGATATCTTAGAAATAACACATATTTTAATCATATTAGTATTCATATTCAGATTATTCATATATAAGGCTGATGTAAAAAATACATCTAGAATATTTTAGTTTATAAGACATTCCCTAGTCTCGTGATCAAGCAGGAAATAAAATTCAACTTTTTTTCTCCACTTTTACAGTAAAATATATAACACAACATATTTATATCACTTAGGTCTTATGGCTTAAGCAATATTTGGTTGGATTTTAGAATTTTGATGAGAATATAACTATTATGTGTGGCAAAAGAGTGGCATATGCATAATGAAGAATCCTAAATAACAATATAAAACTAAGAACATTAATATTCACCATCATTTTATCTAAGATCATGTGCCAAAGATGATGTGGAAATTTAGCTCATCAACACATAGAATAAATTTACTATATTCAAGAAACCATTAGGTTGTGATAGGTTTAGTATCTTAAAACTAAATTGGGTGCAATAAACAAAGGAGCTTAAACACATATTGTGAGGATTGTTTGTGTTTGTTAGCTTGTATATTTATTTACTTATTTATTTATTTGTGTGCTTATTCATTTTGATTTTTATTTATCTATCTGCTTGTGTTTGTTTATTGATTTCTTGATGTTTTGTTGACTTTGAAGAAAATTTTCATGATGATATAAAGTGGATTTGCAAATGATAGATGATAAAAGATCCAAATAGTAAACTATAAATTTTAATTATAAATTATACAATCTTCATATATTGCATGAATCACTTGATTCTATATGATCCCAATTATATTGAATGAATGATAAAAATAATCATTGTTAATCTTTTAAAATAGACATGCTAATCCAATTTATAATACTATACAATCCAACTCATACTATGCACTTGATCTTCCATCAAACTATCCATTTTCTAGTGTTAGGATGATCTGATTGTGTTGTACGATATATATCATATTATATTATTACACAAATCCTAATTTGCTAATAAACAACTCTCATGTCTCAATCATTCATTTTGTTAAAAGTTTAATATGAGGTTGATAAATCTAGTTGAACTACAATAGCATACCAAGAGGGGGGTGAGTTGGTATTTTTGTAAAATTTACTTTTTCAAGAAACTCATAATGATAATTTTAAAATAAATTTCCTTAAGCAGAAGAAAATAATAAAACGATCTTTTAGAAAAATGAATGTCAATTTTTTTTTTCTTATATATATATATATATATATATATATATATATATATATATATATATATATATATATATATATATATATATATTGTTTAAAAAAACTTAATAAAAATATTCACAATGTTATAATCCAGATTTACAAGAATGTAATATGCAGGAAATAAAAAATGCATAAAATAAATTAAAAATACACTTCAACCCTTCCATAGTGCGGCGAAGAAGTCCAATCCCTTTCACCAACCCTTTGTCATTCATCTAGTACGATCAACATCGTATAGTACAATCGATTATTATTAATTAAATCATGATTTGATTGACTAATCAAAGGGTTAATTTTAGCAAGATTTCAAATTTTTGTACATTACAATTTGCATTGTACAGTACGATTTGTTCAAAATATAAATTTGAAAATCTAACTTAGATTAATCTGGTGTCTAGGGGTTTTATAATGAAATGAATTATATAGTACGATATATATCGTATACTATGATTAGTTTATAGAACATGAGATTTTAATTAGCTGTTGAACCATTCTTTATAAGAATTGATCGTACAGTACAATTTTTAATCGTGCAGTAAAATTAGTTCAAAAAATTTTATCTCTCCCCCTATGTATGTGTGCATAGCCACACAATTACATACACTCTAATGGGGCTTGAGTCAGGATAATAGAAAATTAAAGAAAATAAAAATATAAACTCTTTTGACTTGACATCCTAACCTACCCAATGTTCATTCTTTAGTCTTCTTAAGTATTATACTTGCAATCGTTAGTGCACAAGACAAAAATAATATCCAACATATTTCCTGAGAATATATAATTAAATCAATAAGATTTGTCATCATTAAAATCACTTGCTAGAGATCTTAGATTTGCAACAACCTCCTCCTTTTTTATAATGAAAAATAAATTTGGTTGAAATATAGGTTGAAAGATTTTTAATCTTAACCTCCCACTTACGAAGTAAAAGATGTTAGAAAGTAGGGGATGTCTGTCTCTTTTTTATTTTTATTTATTTTTTATTTTTGTCAAAAATTGAAAAGAAAAATACAAAATAAATAAAATAGGAATTTCTAATAAATAAAAATAAGCACACATACAACAGAGCAAACATATAATAAAAGCTAAACAACTAAACATTTTCTCCCTCTTTTGACATCACAAAAAAGAGGAGGTATATAAAAATAAAGAAAGTAGTACAAAAAAAGAAAGACACAACAAACATAGACTACTTGAAAGTTGGATCTTGATCAAGTGGTGGTGGTGGTGGCTAAAAGAACTAATGGATGGAGGAAAATTGATTATCTATTAAGGTAAATCTTTCTCCAAACCATCACATGTCATCCTCATGCTGCTGGTGTTATTATTGGATATGGTAATCCAGTAGAGTTTTTAGTTGCTCGAGCCACTAAATAATATCATCCTGAGGGTAGACAAGGTCGGCAGGTGCAAGTGATGGCATTGGTGGTGGTGGATGTCCTCCTGCAGGAGTAGCTTCCCCTTCTTCATCAAAATCTAGCTCAGCGTGCTCTTACCCCTGATGAAAAAGGATACAAAAAGAGGCATTTGTATTGAAAATAAGTACATTATCGGGTGGACCAGGAAATGTGAGATGGTATTTGTGGTTATGGATATAGCCTATAATGTATCCTAAGGCTACATTTTGTTTTCTACGAGTGTTTGGATGTCGAATATGAGTCATGTTATGGAAATAATTATGAATCAGTTGGGCTTCATCAAATTGAGTATTTGACATTATGAGGTAAGTGATGACGGAGAGGAGTGGGGTTATTTTTACCCGGTTTTTAGCTTTGGGTATAATAAAAGTACGAAGTACATGCTAAATTATACGAGCATTTTGATTTAAATTTTATACAAGGGGAAGGTATATAATTGAGGGCACACCTAATGGTTAAGTTAATAGTAGTCTAGTCAAACTCATGGGAAATTAGGGATTTAGGGTGAGGTCCTACAATAGAGATACCTATGTATTCTGCTAAATTAGCTTTCGTAATCTCTACATTTTGATGGAAACTAAAGGAGGTCATAGTAGATACATCTAGATTTATCCTAAGACTTTCTAAGAATTTGTACAAAAGTTTATAATTGAAAGAAAAACCAAGGGAAAGGAGGAATTGAAAGGAAGTGGAGGCGAAAAGGCTCATCACCTCGTAATTTAAGACAGGTTGGTTTAACATTCGAGAGGGGTAATTTTTGACTCTTTATATTTGTGATACACATCTTCATCCCGTGTAGAGAGGAAGCGATCATAAATATGATGAGAGTTGATAAATGTTTAGTACAATACTTGAAGAAGAGGACTCCGGGGAGTATATGTAGGTCATGATTTTATCAAACCACTATAAAATTATGGTGTGCTCATTCTAATTTTTTATTTTATGTATTTTACTTTTCTATAATTTATTTTCTTAAAAATTGCATGATAAAAAATCTATGATTGATGTTAGATTGACTTGATTAAATTATCATCACCATTATGGTAATTGTTGTTAAGTTTATTAGCTTTCATAGGGGGTGATCAAATTATTTATTTTAAATTATTGAAAATTTTCCAAAGGATCATTTTGTGCTAAATTTTTTTTAATTCACACCCCCCCCCCCACCTCTTGGTCTATCTAATGTAGTTCACCGAGGTCTTACAACCTTCTTGAAGTTCAGGTTATCCTAACAAGAGATTTGATGTGTGTGCTAAGTTGTGTGGCTTAGACATATTCTTAATGGATTGATGATTAAGTTATTTACAAGGTATTCATGAGTTGTAGACCAAATGATTTAATTTAAGTTTAAGTTTTATTACTTTACAATTTATTTATGACTTCTAAATTTTTATGTTGTTTACTTTATATTTTAAAGAGCCATATTAATTAACAACTTTAATTTTCTTTGAAGTCCTTAATCAGCAAGTAATAGGCTTCTAAATGAATGCATTTGTTTCTTTCTAAAGAATAAATCAAACACAAAGCTTTCATTTTATTTTAATGATTTATTCACTATAGGTTTTTAAGAACAATGTTAATGAACAACATCAATGTGCTTTGAAGTCATTATTCAACAAATTATATTGTTTGTTTGGAGTTCAATATAATTGAGTTTATATTTTTAGGATTTTTATTTATCAAATTATGAAATTTCCTAAAACTAGCTTATTATATATTTATTTAGTGAATAATTTTGGATATTTTTTATTTTTATACCATATCAACTCCTATTAACATGAAATTATCATCAATGGTCACAAATGGCCTAATGTGAGACCTTAAAAGTTTGAGGTCATTTGGACTTTTATTTAATTTTAATTTATTTTATTTATTTAATTATTTAATTTTCTTGATTTATTAATTACTTTTATTATTAGGGTTTAAGATGGATTTTTTATTTTTCTTTTATTTCTTTAGTAATTTAATGATTATTGCAATGTTGTTCATATTTTTAAAATGTTTAGTTATTTATTAATCTTTTTTTTTTTAAGAATGTTCACTTAGATTTTATTTATTGAATTTTATAGGTTACTTTTGTGCTTAAAACTATGGTTAGATAATTAACAACCATATGGGTTCCAAATAACCTAAAATTTAAACTATGGGTTAGTGTTGACCCAATAATCAAACCATATTAATTTAAGTACATCAAAGTTCTCCTAAAGTTTTAAACAAATTTTCAAAGTAAAATCACCTATACATTCAAAATTTTAATTAGGGCTATTTAACCATTACACTTGAAACAATCAATGGCTAACTAACCATGAACATGCTTTCTACAATATCCATAAGTTTCATGTAGTAATTATTTATATTTTAAATTTCATGAATTTCTAAATACTTAGGTTAATTTTTTATTTAAATATTTGAAAATCAAATACAATCCATAGGAGGATTCGATTGGCCCTACGAAAATTCAAGGTGATTGAGCATGCATTGAATTATAATTAGGCCAAAATTGAACCTATTTGGAATTCCATTAAGCATGCAATTAACAAACCAAATAAATTATTATTTAACTAAATTCTTTTAGTCTACCCCACCTCTGCCTTAAGATTGGATCCATTTGATAGAGCACTCAATTATGAATACATAGAGGGCACATTTTCCTAATTTGGTTCAAAATTGAGAGATATAAGAATTTTAGAAGATATATTCACTAAATTGGGTTTTAATCAAATTAATCTATCTAGTAAGAAACACTTTAACAAATGGCACACTAATTGGGTACTTAAACATAGGAGGGTCCCTCAACTAGTGCAACATTATTTTAAGCCTTCCGATCTTAGATTGGATGACTAGTATTAAAAGACCCAAACTATGGACTCGATTGGATATATCTGATCCAACAAAACCAGGATCATTCGATAGATTCAAAGAGAATGAATGCTCCTTTTTTTTTTCTTCTACCTCCAGTCGCAAATAGACAATGTCCAATGTGTTTTGCTTAATTCACCCAACTCGCTAAACAAATATTAACCAAACTTATCCAGTAGGATCTACAGATGAGGAACCTTCAATCCAATAGCTAAATTGTTATGGATTGAAGGTTTCTTTAAAAAATATCCACCCCCTTAAAATTAAGCTCAAGTTTGTTAATTATCTTAAAATAATGGAGGATTCAAGTGGATTTCGATTCAGACAAGTTTGTCTAGTCCTATGAAACACTTCTACTTTAGGTTGAAGGAGCAGTAGAGAGAAAGATTGGATTTGTAGTTTTGACCAAAAAGGGGGCTACTGGAGCTTGATCAAACTCAGACCTAAAGTTTATTGGGAGGCTCAATAACCTTACAGGAAGCTAAGTGATGAAAATTCATAACCCTTCTTCATAGGAAATAAGATTATTTATAGGAGTTTTGAAAATGAACATAGCTAGAATTCCAACCAATGGTGACCATACCAAGTCATTTGGTATATTTGGAAAGGTCTAATGGTACTCAATCAACTCATTTGGAGGAGATAACATGCGTGTGATGACATAATTTGGAAGTTAGAGCTAAACTAATGGAATTTAGGTCATTAGAGGATTCCAACCAACTTAAGCAAGGCCAAAACTTGAGATTGGTTGGGCATGTTTGATAGGGTCTAGAGGAAATGTTTACATGCATTGACTTGACCAAATTAGGCCTAGGTTACAAATTGCCTAAGGGAAAAGCCATTTTGAAGGCTTAAGTCAGCCAATTTTGCTATCCCAAATTAACCCATGGGCTGGGCTAATTGAGACAAACCTAGGGGACATGTAGGCAGATGATACATGTATTGGCTTGGTCAAATTTAAAATAGATAGTGAAATGCTCATTAAAATCACTTTGGGTTCATTTGGGTTAGCCTAATTGGCTAAAGTAGGTGGGCCCAAGCACTAGGCAATCTCTTCAGGACCTAATGGGCCTATTTGCATGCTTTTGGGGTCTAGGGTCCATAAGAATTAATTAAATTTAAAGGTGATGCCCATATGGGCCATTCAATCAACTAGGTTTGACCAAGCCCAATGTATCGCCATTGAGTTGGAAATGATTCATATGTCTGAATGCAGGAGATTTGAGGGCAAGTCAAGGTCTATATGACTGAAATGCATGAAATAGTCTTTTAGGTTAAAATGCCCTTGATGGACTTTTGATCAACCATGGCTCACCATGAGCTCCAATGCACTTAAAAATATTTGAGTGATTGGTTGGAAGGTTTAACATTCTTTCAGTGAGCTTGAAATAATTTGTATACAAAAAATAATGTTTCTAGGTTAAAGGAAATCCATTTGGTCAAACTTGGTCAACATGGTCATTAATTATCAATCATGGTTAACTATGGGGTCCAATTTGGTTTATGCAATTTTAGTATGTCTAAAGATCAAATTTAGGACTTAGATCAATACATATAATATATTTCATGCATATGATCATGGTTTAGGGATTAGGGGCTTCTTTGGTCAAACTTAGTCAACATAGGTCAACCATGGACTCCAATGGGTTCCAATCATTATGATGATAATTATGAACATGTTTAAATTATTTCTAAAGGTCTAAAAGGATGTTTTAACTAAGATGGCATATGAGTTTCATGGGTTTTAAATATTTGAAAGTTTTGAACTCATGCTTCAAGATTTAGCTTTTAGGGTTTGGAAGGGTATGAGGGTCTTCTAAAGAAGGTTATGGATGATCTAAGGAGATGATTAATTAATATCCAAATGATCAAACCACATTCCAAATGCTTCACCTAGGGTTTTGAGCAAGCTAAAGAATCCCTATTGAAAAGGAAAATTCAAAGGCTATAGATTTTACAAGTTGAACTTGAAAATTGAGTTTAAATTTTGAAATTAACTTATGAATATGGACCTTCGAAAGGACACCACTGGCTATAGTGTGTAGAGGGTATACGACTGCATTATCCTGAGGGATAGAAATAATTATAGGCCTCCGCGCTCCTCATAAACGAGCACATGGAAGGGCAGATGAGGTCGTACATACGACTAACCATTAAAGATAGCGGCTCTCGCCAGCGCACCCAAATGTGGACCTCTGAAAGGACACCACCGGTTGCAGAGTGCAAAGGGTATACGACTGCATTACCCTGAGGGATAGAAATGATCGTAGGCCTCCATGCTCCTTATAAACGGGCCAATAGAAGGGCAGATGAGATCGTATATACGACTAACCATTGAGGATAGCGGCTCTCGCCAGTGCACCCCGATGGGTAGTAATATATATGACATGATCTTAACAATGGGTTTCCCCCACCCAATACATCAACTCGAGTGGGGTTTATTTGATGGTAGAGTTCCATTTCCCACTAGCGTAAGCCCCCATGTTTAATTACTTCTCGAACCTAGAACCTAAGAAAACTCTTGATTAATGATTAGATATTATTCTTCCCAGACAAGGGGATTGAAACACGGAAAGGAGACTAAAAAGTTCCTACACAAAAGGAAATAAAGGGCTCAAGTGGGCTTAGTCAACATGCACGGCTCTGGAGGGACTAAGGCATTAAGAAGAAAGTGGAGAAAAGAAATCATGCACTCAAAACATACAGAGAAAAAAGATAGATGCGACGTCATCCATGTGACACAGATAGGCAGGATTTATAGTTCTTAAAAAAAAAGGAACTTACCCACCATTTAGGTATACTACGAGGCACCCAATGTAGTAGCCTTGAATTCTTGGTCTAAAGTGGGTTTATTATTCTATCCAATACTAACACATGTGTCCTGATTAATGCCCCTGGGCTTATATCCTACCTGAAAAGGAAAGCCAGCTAACCACCTAAGCGCATAAAATTCATGATGTACAATCTTTATGAAAGATGGGTAGGTAGTTTATTTTTTTAGAAGTAGGGCCGACATCTAGAGAGTTTCTTAATTGGCCCTAGACTTATATAGGATGAATGCTTCTAAAGCTAATGCAACTAAATTTTTAATATGTTGGTTTCTTATGCAATGCATGCTGGTTAAAATGTCCAAATCATGTATGCATAAGATTTCAAAAATAGGCTTATATAAAAATAATTTTTAAAAAAGACTGGGCCCCCCTAAGTCCAGTACTTTATCCTCATAGGCCAGATTATCCAGACTCTACCCGCAGATGGGAAGATGTCTTATCAGAAGGATGGAGAGAGTTGCAATAATATGTATGCGAGTCCAGATGGTTCTGGCTATTCCCTAGGTCATTAAGTTTCTAAGTTATTTAGACCTTAAAATTTTAAATATTAATTACAAGTAAAAAAATATTTTTTATTCTAGAGAGGCTAGCAAAAAATTAGGCCAGACACAGGCAAGAAAGAAACCTAGAAAAAGTATGTTATTTTAATGCACACTCAAAATAAATACAGTAATAAAAATCCACAAAAAATAAAGTCCAAAGTCCACGACAAGTGACATATAAGTACAACATAGGGTCAGTAGAAAAGTAATGGTGGCCAGGCTCCACCGACAATAACCTGAATTCTAATCCTAATGAACGACGCAAGTCTTAAAAGCCAGGCATTTCATCTTCAAGTCTCCATCTTTGAGTGGATCGTCCTTCTTCGTATCATCTCCCTTTGGATCGTCTCATTCGGGCTCCATCTGATTCGTCCTCTAGAAGGATACCCAAATGACTTAGAAATTCCCAATAAATGGCCTTTCTTATTCTCTTGGATACCGAGTGATTGAAATGCCAGATTTTTAACGACTTTCACAACTCAATGTATAACAAATTACATTATATTATAAAAAAAAATTAGACCTGGACTCCTACATGGTTATCCTAATAAACATCAAAGCAATTCATATATCACATACAAGCAGTTAATATATATACAGAAAAATAAACACTCTTGGCCATGCTTTTTTAATTTAAAGGGGGCTAAACAGTCTCTGGAGCATATGTAGAAGACAATGTTAGTATTTAAAGCTTAATTACTAATGCCCCCTTTATTTTAGCGGTGCATGAGCATGGCAACCTACATAAGACTGGATTAGTATAAAAGCAGTCCTAGCCCATGGGCAATCTAATGCACAAATCACATCATAGAGGAAATATTATAGTAATAAAATAAGATATCACACCAATCATCAAACATCAGGGCAATCAACCAACACTCATGCCACACACAAGGCATCATAACATAAAAAATAGAAAAAGAAAGTAAAGCACCTGCTCTAATCCTTGAACTAGAAGTGGTGCCCTAACAACCAATTCTATGTGTGTGTAGTAGGCTTGTGTGGCTTTAGATAGCTCCTATGTCAGGTAATTGGTTCAAGTTATATAGAGTTCAAGTTTGTTGGAGGCCAAAAGGAAAATTTTTTATTAAAGTTTAAATAGTAATGGATTGGAATCTATTTTAATTAATTTAGTTTGTTGATCCATTTTTAATGTTTAGTGCAGGGATCTTTGAAGTTTAAGTTATATTAGCCAATTTTGAAAAGTCTCGAATCCTCGTACATGCTAGACTATGGGGGGTCCAAAAAATCACTATGGGAAATATATTAGTTTTGGAAGTTTTAGAATTTTAGTTAAATATTAAGCCTTACAAGGAGTAGTTAAGCTTTGAGTTTGCTAGATTTGGAGTTTACTAGGCCATTATATGAATTTTAAAAGATTTCAAGCAATTATGGAATTATTAAAATTATTTAATAAGGGATGATTTAGGAGTTTTGATCCAAATTAGTTCCAAACTAATTGGAATCACACACAAAGGTCAAATGACCTAAAAAGATGTTCCCAAGTATTTAGAGAAAATTTGGGATTTTTTAATAATTTTTAATTATTTAATTAAGATAAAAGGGTAATTTTTATATAAAGTTAAATTAAGGCTTAAATTAGAGTCCAACTACGTGATCCTAATTTTTTGGGGCTAAGGAATAAATTTTGGAGAGTTTGAGATATTATGGGTGATTTTATGAGTTAAAATGGATTTATTAGAATTTTTTGAAGTTATCGGAGCCTAATTAACGAGTAAATTAGGGTTTGTTAATTAAAGAGTCTAAAGGCTCCTAAAAATTCCTAGAAAATTCTGGGAGGTTTATAATATCACTAAGTTTAAGTGTGAAAAGTTTCATGTCAATCAAGGATCTATTCTAGCTCCTAAATTTTTTATTAATTATTATCTTTAGGGTGTCACTAGGTTAAATGGATTTTAAATTGAGTTTTAGACTAACCTTTAAGGAAACATGCAATGGATACATAAAAATAGTAAACACACCAATTTCTAGGATCTAGGAGGACATATGCTAAGTGTTCGTGCGTCCTACACATGTAGAAGACCATAAAAAAAAAAGATAAGCGTGCTTAACGGTGCGATTTATGGATGATTGAAGCTCAACCATCCACTAATACTCTCACCCATGAAAGCTATTTATAATGAAAATCTAATTTTAAAATTTCATGAAGTGGATCTCCTAAAATTAGGGATTTAAAATATATGTAATTTTAAAATACATATAAATTTTAGAAAATAAGATAATTAAAAATAAAATAATTTATAATAAATAAGTATTGGGGAGATCCACTAGCCACCGAAGGAGATTTCAAAAGGGGTTTGAAAATAATTTTTAATTTTAAAATAATTAACATATTATTTATTTAAATAATATTTAAATAATATAAATAATTGAATAATACAAAAATAAGTTAGAAAAATATTTTTTTAAAATCTAAAAATATTTTTAAATTAAGTAACTTTCTAAAAATTTAGAGGTATTATACTGAAAAATCTGATAAATAAAATACATATGAATTTTTTAAGTTTAAATCATAAAAGGTATTTTAAATAATTTAAAATACTTATTATTTAAAAAATAATCATTAAATAAAAATAAATTAATTATTAGAGCTTCTGAAATTTAGAATAAATTAATCAAAAATAATTTTATAATTTTAAAAATAATTAAAATTTAAAATTAATTAATAATTTATTCAATAATTTAAGTAAATAATAACAGTAAGAAAATGATTAAAATAATAATGATTATAAATAGTTATAATTAGAATAATGATAATTAAAATAATAATAATAATAATAATCAAATTACTATTTTAATAATATTTTAAATATATATATAAATTATTTAATTTAAATTAATTTTAAATTTAAGAGGATTAAAATATGCTTGATTTGATATATCATACATATTTTTATGATTAAAATTATATTTTTGGTAAATTTTTAATTGAAATTTGATTTTAAATATACTTTAAAAAACTTAATTAAAATTAATTTAATCAATAATACGGTGGCAGGCGATGTGGTGTACACTAATTTGCTCTGCGGAACCGTGGTGGTGGCGCCCAATCATGGGCAATGATTGGCGTCGCTGGCAATCATTGTATGATGATTACGATAGCGAAGGGACCCATGCGACTTTTATTTAAATGAGTCAGCCATTTCATAGAGCGTCTGATCTTCCATCATTTTGAATGAAAGCTGTGATGCCGCCGAACGAAGAGCGCAGCGAAGGATTAGACCGCGGGAGTTGATGTGGAGGCAAATGCGACGAGATCCAAACTGTTGATCATGGGATCATAGTCTGAAACTCGTCTTGCCCATACACGCCTAAAATCAAGAATCCTAAAGTAATAATCGCCTCGTTTGATCTATAGGGTGGACCAAACACAATGAAATTTTAACCATGATATCTATGTATGAAGAGCATCTATGGGAAGGTAAAATTATGCTCTAAGACGCGGTGTACAAAATGTTATTTAAGTTTAAGTGTCCTAAGCTAGGGTTAGGATTTTACCTCAATCCAATGGATGGATTCGGATGATATTGGGTTCTCTAAAATTGTAGACTATCCATGAGTAAATTTGGAGAAGAAACCTCAAGCTCCCAATGCCTGGATCAATTGCAAATGGCTTTGGAGGATTTGAGGTCTTGGTTGGCCGAAGATCTTGTCGTCGACGGGTGTTTGATGGTGGATCTAGGTGGGGGAAGGTGAAAAGGAATCCAAGGAGCTCACACAAGCAAAAGCTCGGGCTTGGGGCTCCTGGAAGAAAGAAATTAGAAAAAAAGGTCCCCAACATAAACCCTAAACACATTTTTTATAGCCCTAGGCTTTGAATGAATGGCCTAGATCTACTCTAGGGTGAATTAGGAGGGAGAGGAGGAGATTAGCGCGGGATTTGGCTCTATAGAGCAAAAGGAATGTGTTTAAATGCATTTAATAGGTTTAAATTAACTTAAATAGGTCAAGTTTGACCATATAAGACTTGGTTTGACCTGGTCAAAGGTTGACTCCGTCAACATGGTCAATTTGACCTAAGGGGATCAGGGATTGGGCCCAAGGAAGTTTGGAATTGAATTAAAACTTGAAATAACCCAAAAGAGCCAATTGGGTCAACGTAGGTTGACCTAGTCAACCATGTTGACCTAGGGCATAGGTCTAGGACCAATAGGTTGGGTCTGACCCATTGGGTTCAGTGGTGGTGAGAATCGAATGTAAGAAGCTTTGGATTTGATTTGAAATAAAAAGAAATCATATAGGTCAATTTGGGTTAACCCAGGTTAACCTGATCAACCAGGTTGACCCAAGGCTTGGGCCTAATCTCAACAAACTTGGTTTGACCCACTAAACACAATGGAGGTGGTCTTGGGACCTAGCCTGGTCAATTTAACTAAGTCAACTCCTTTGACCAGAGGTGTAGAGAAAAACAAGGTTAACAATGAATTAGAACTTGACCTCATAAAAAATGAGGTTAACACATTGCTCGATGATATTATCCTATGTAAAAGAGGTCTAATTGAATGCCCCTGTGATTGATTATACCTTGATTAAGAGAGGGTGGAGGCCACAAATCCTAAATTGAAGTTAAAGATTGGTCTATCTTTAGATCGTTACTATCTTTTAGATGTTGAGAATATGACATTTTTTAAGGAGTAGAAGTCTAGCTTGGGATTGTATAAAGTTTGAGATTTACTTAAGCCATCTTATATTTATTAGAAGCTTTATAAAAGATAGTTACCAGCAAGATGTCTTGGACGCACAAAATATTGAAGAGATTTACTTAATAACAATCATGTATAAGAATATCTCTTTGTGGTTACATCCTAAGTTACATCCTAGGACGCACAAAATATTGAAGAGATTTACAACTAGTTGGTGAAATGTCTTATGATGGTAGTTGGTAAGAAAAAGTCATGTGGTGGTAGTCGGGCGGAGGTCCTATGGTGGCTTGACAAAAGTCTGACGATAATTGCCGGGTGAAGGAGGTTTGGCGGCAACAATTGATTGATGATAGTTCCCATAGTAGCAGTTGGGCAATGATTTAGTGGTGGCTGGAAAAAGGTCCAACGGTAAGGGTTCTTAAGTGGTGGTGCTCAAGTGGAGCTTCAAGATTGTTCAAGCCTCAAAGTTCTCTTACCTCTATAGTCAAGGGTTCAAACTCCCCCTCATTCAAGGAATAGGGACCTATTTATAATATATTTTTTTATGAGTGACATGCCTCATAAATACGGATAAGATCTAAAGCAAATCGGGAGCACTCCATTAAATGCCCTATATTAATTCCCTTTATAAAAAAGTTGTTTCTTTAGCATTTATGTGACTAAAGGGTGTCAAAACCAAGCAATCTTCTGCTTGTTGGATTTGTCTCATTGAGCCGCTTGATTCAACTATAAGCATGTCTTTTTTAGAGACCATGTGGCCATTCAATTAATATTTTTTAAGTTTCCAAATATACTTCTAGTCCTTGATTTGGGCCCATTCTGGCTCAAATTTGACAAATTTTAATGTCGTCGGGCTTGTCTCGTCAAGACATTCAGTTCAACCATAATTTTGCTAAAATCGAAGTTCAGATGATCCAGAATTTAACTTTGAAGATTTTCAAATTAAATATGCCTCGAGATCTGTCCCCAATCAAGATTATTTTTGTTCCATATCAAGCATAATTTTTTGCTAATGATATTCTTCTTGTTGATAAGACTAGAGAGGGAGTTGAAGGTAAACTCGAATTATGGATGTCAACTTTAGAGTCTAAAGGTTTTCACTTGAGTAGATCTAAAACTGAATATATGGAGTGTAATTTTAGTAGCAATAGACCTAGTGATGGGATTGTGACTTTGGGCGATCAAGTCATAAATAAGAGTACATGTTTTAGATATCTTGGATCTATTGTTCAGAGTGATGGTGAAATTGATGGGGATAGTATCAGCATAATTCAAGTTGGATGGTTGAAGTGGAGGAATGCATTGGGCTTATTGTGCGATAGAAAAGTCCCCCTCAAACTTAAGGGAAAATTCTATAAGATGATGGTGAGACCTGCAATGCTTTATGGTGTCGAATGTTGGCTAGTAAAAGAGAAGCATAATTCTAAATTAAGTGTTGTAGAGATGATGATGCTTAATTGGATGAGTGGCTTGACCCTTAGAGATAGGATACGAAATGAGCATATACGTGAAAAGGTTGGAGTAACTCCAGTGGAAGATAAGATTAGAGAGAGTCGCATTAGATGGTTTGGTCACATTAAACGGAGGCCTTTCAATGACCGGGTTAGGAAAGTTTAGGCATTAGATTTGACTTATGTTAAGAAATGTTGAGGTAGACCTAAAAAGACTTGGTTAGAAAATATTAGAAATGATATTTCTTTATTAGATTTAAATGAGAATTTGACTTTTAACTGGACACAATGGCGAAAAAGGATTCATGTAGCCGACCCCACGTAGTGAGACAAATGCTTGATGTTGTTGTTGTAGTATCAAGCATAAGTAGATACCTATGAAACTAACTTGCATTTCATACTATAATATACTAATTCTATGAAAAATGCTTTTTCATCCAATATGTCATTAGATTTTAAACATTATCTCCATCTTTAATATATATATAATTTAATTTTAATGAATAATAAATAGAGCATTTAAAAACATATATTTATATTTATTTATTTATAAGACATTTATGTAAAATCTAAAGGCTCTTAGGTCCACCACAACTACCCACCACCAAACCCTAATATATGCAGCCTCATTTCTAAGTTCTAACCATACCCCCTTGCGACATTATTTAAAAAAAAAAAAAAAAAAAAAAAAAAACCATACCTCTTGCGTGTACTTATCCACGCAATGTTGCCCCATCATTAATCAAAATAGTTTTTCAATGAGTTGTCAATTGAATTTACATAGAAAATTTAATGTATTGCACAATCATCCAATTATTATAAACTCTCTCTCTCTCTCTCTCTCTCAATTAAAGTAGACAAATATTTGAGGCTTTGAATTGATAATAATAGCTTTTTACTGATTAGATTTACAGTCAATCATCTCTTACATTTGAACAGAGAATCAGATTGCAATTCATTTATCATTATAAAAATCAGTGTAGGATCGATCACTCAGCACATCATATCGGTCTCATCCAAATGTTGTAAGATAAAAGGTAATTAATCGCCGAAATTTCATTAGAATTTTCATCTACCACTGACATGTAGAGGCCCCCCACCTCCACTCAATCACACTATATACGCTCGTCACCACCCCCCTCCGAATTACCCTCACCTCAAACCATCCACGACGATCAACATCCAAACCCTAACCCTAAAACTCGATGTCGCCGGCGACGATAGCTTTCGTCGGAGTGATCGTGGTGGCGGCGATCTATTGCGGAATGAATCCCTTCAATCACGGCGCGATGGCGGGTTTCCCGGGGTTCGAGACGTACAAGGTGGAGCTCGCGCCAGCGACGGCGGTGCCGTCGGTGGTGGACTCGGAGAACCGGCTCACGGCGGCGGAGGTGCGGTTCATGGATCAGGTGCAGGGGCCGGAGAGCATTGCCTTTGATCCGAGCGGCGGAGGGCCGTACACCGGCGTCGCGGATGGAAGGGTTGTGGTTTGGGATGGCGAGAAGTGGAAGGATTTTGCGTTCACTTCGCCAAACAGGTCAGATATCTTTCCTTTTTCTAGCAGATGAAGCAGTTAACATTTCTATTTATTTTTTTTATTCGAAATTTCTGAATTTCTGTGCAAGGTAGTATTAAAATTGGCCTCCGATCTGCTTCTGTTGTAGGAATTTCCGTTTTGGTCTTTTCGATGGTTACTTTTTTATTTTATTGTTATTTTTATAGTTTAAAATATTTTAAATAATGAGGGATTTGCATAAATGTCATAAGAAGTTTATGTATTTATAAAATAAATATTTATATTTTAATTCTTAATTATATAATATTTAAATTTTAAATCATTCTAAAAATATCACTAATATTCATTTTTTTTATAATATTCTGTAATATGATATAAATCTCTCCAAAATGTTTTACACGCATATTTTTAATTTTAATATAATTATATATCTAACATTATATTTTTTTATAACTAAAACACATAAAAACTAGTATTTATAATTGTTTTTATCAGTTATAAAGGATTATATAAATAAATATAATAATTATAAAGTATTAGATTTGTAAATATAGAAGAAAAAAGTGGTATGTATGTAAATCAGATAAAAAAAGTAATTTGTTTGTCTGTAGCTGTGTAGCAGGTTAACCAGGTGCTGCGGTTGGATAGCATTGGCATATTCTCGAATGTTTTATTTGAGATTGGTTAATTTACTATTTGATCTTTTCAAGTTTTTTAGTTCCACTTTAGTCTGCTCTTAATTTTCTTAATTTTTTCATTTTTTAAATCTTTAGATTATTAGGGGAAAAAAAATGGTGTCGCTCTAATTTTTTTTTCTTGTGATTTTTTTTTGCAAGGTTTATAATTTGGTATCTATTTTTGCTCGTGGTAGAAATTTGGATAAGATGCTTTTATGATGATATTTTTATTTAAATTTGACCTTTTTAAACTTAAATTCTTAGAGAAATCTTTATTTTAAAGATATAAATTTTGAAATAAAATTAAAATATTATTTAAGATAAAAACAAAATGGCCCTAAACTTTTTATGAAAGATCATAATGATTTCCGACTATTTAAAAGTCTCATTTTAATTTCTTGATTTTTTAAATAGTAACCTAAATGATCTCATAAAAAAGATTAATTTAGGCTTGGTTTGGGACGGCTTTCTTATTGCTTTTTAAAATATTTTTTAAGTATAAAATTTTCTTTAGTTCTAAATTTTTGTGAGTAAAAAGCTATGTTAGAAAATAATAAGAAACCAATATAAAATGAAGCCTTAGTATTCACTTGGGACAACTTTTTTTGTTGTTTTTTAAAGCAATTTTTTCAACAAAAAATTATAATTAAAAAATATATATATAATAGAAAGCTGCTTTTAAAAATAGTAAGAAAGCTGTCTCAAATCAAGCCTTAGGCTTCATTTGGGCCAACTTTCTTACTACTTTATGAGCAATTTTTTAATGCAAAATTATTTTGAATTTAAAATGTTTGTACTAAAAAATCGTTTCATAAAACAGTAAGAAAGATATCATAAACAAAGCCTTAGGTTTTCCTTTGGAATGGCTTTCTTACTGCTTTTTA
Source organism: Dendrobium nobile (assembly GCA_022539455.1). Lineage (NCBI taxonomy): Eukaryota > Viridiplantae > Streptophyta > Magnoliopsida > Asparagales > Orchidaceae > Dendrobium > Dendrobium nobile. The sequence continues at coordinate 25,389,067 of CM039731.1, forward strand.
AAACAGTTTTCTAATATAAAAATTAAATTTTTTGTACTTGAAAACTGCTTTAAGAAGCAATAAAAAGCGGTCTCAAATGAAGCCTTAGGCTTCGTTTGGGACGGCTTTTTTATTGCTTTTTAAAACGGAGTTTTAGTACAAATTTTTTTATTTTTGTACTAAAACTCCGTTTTAGAAAGCAATAAAAAAGCCGTCCCAAACGAAGCCTTAATCTCTTTTAAAAAGTCAAAGATTTAAATTGGTGCTTTTTATAAAATCAAAAACTATTTTGTTCATCCAAAATAATTAGGAGACCAATTAGTTGCTTTTTCAATACTATATATTATATAATATTATATCGTTGGATGAGTTTCATTTGAGTTTTTATGATTTCGGAACTTCAGCCTAATTTCGAAAAAAAAATTTATCCAATTGCTGTCCATTTCTTATAGGTCTAGATCAGATAAGTGTTATATCATTCCAAAATAAAATAATAATTAAAAAAATAATTCCAAAGATTTTAGTCGAATTTAGAAAAAAAAAAATAACAGTGATATCATGAGTGGTGTTAATTGTGATGTCCCTGGAGTGGGGAGCATCCATTTCAGGAAGCTTTAAATGATGGTCTCTGTCATCATCATAAAGAATCAATGGGCAACAGACATCAATGCGATCTCTTCAGTTCAACGGCCATTTTTAAGAGCGAATTACATCTTTCTGACATTATTTGGTTGGCTTCCTTTCAAGAAATAAAACACTGGCCCACTCCATTTGTGGATTTGATCTAACAACGGCCCGCATATATGGGAAGATTCAGGAGAATCAGCCACGTTAGTGTCTATATTTATTGTTCTGTATTGTTGAAATTAAATTTGCTAGCGAGTAGCATAGAAATTTTACTCAGTAAGGATGATGGAGTAACAACAGATAAATTAACAGAGGGAGGAGATTTATAAATTATATGGCATTGTTTAATGAATGCTTGCAATAAAATGAATATTATTGCATGCTGTTATTTGGTTACATCAAATGCACATTTTGATTCCCAATCAGTACTGGATAGTGTGAGTCGCCGGCCGACTCGGCCGAGTATAGGTGATTGGCTGCATTGCCAGGCTTTGAGTTACTTGGCTTAGTAGCCTTCGATATATTTGTTAATGATAAATTTTTAACTCTCATTGATTAATTATTATATATAATTAGGATATAATTATCTGAGTATTCAACATGAATAATAATACTGAAACGTGTCATAATTATTTAGACATAAAAACTTCCGAGCAAACCCATAGAAATGAAACAAAAGAACAAACGATTTTATTAAGGTCTAGATGCCTATAAGTTTTGTACTAAGGGTGCTAAATTTATCAACTAATATTTGACGCTAATAAATTGAATGTCTACATCACCCTTTGATATATGATCTCTAATGAAATGATAAAAAATGTCAGTATATTTAATTCTTGAATGTTGAATACAGGTCTTTTTAATGCAAATTGTATTAGTATTATCACACATAATGAATATAGCGTCCACATGAAAGCCAAAATCTAGAAGTTATTGCTTAAGCCATATGACCGGAGCAAAACAACTTCTAATAGCAATATACTCAACTTTAGCTATGGATTGTGCAATTGAATTCCATTTTCTACTGGACCATTAGATTAATGAATTTCTAATGCATTAACATGTTTTAGATATACTCTTTCTCTTGATTTTAGATCCTACAAAATCTAAATTAGAGTTTCTTATCAACTCAAATATAGTGCTACTCCTAAGATACTTTATTCCTATTAGATATATGAAGATTCTCTTAAAAATTATTTTTAGTTTAGCTTGGAAACATGTACAGAGGTATACATTAAATATAGTATTAGGTATACTAGTAATGATATACAATAGTGACTATATCATTACCCAATATTTCCTTAAATCTATTGAATTTTCACAGGGATCTTTAGCTAGTTGATTAGTGGGGCTTATAGGGATATTTGTACTTTTATAATCTTTATAGTTAAAATCTTTTATTAATTTTATTATCTATGAGGGAAATGTTCTATTTAAAAGTTTTTGAGGGGTATGAAATCTTAAAGAACTAGTCCCGAGGCTAAACAAGAGGGGGGGGGGTGAATTCATATTTAAAAAATTCTTTATCAATGAAGAAAAATCTTTTTATAATTTATTGTAGAAACGAATTAAATTCATAATAAAAAGATAAATCAACGTTTTCACCCACACAGTTAATTGCAAGAAAAATAAATGCAGAACTAATAAAACCAAAGAACACACCACATTTATCGTAGTTTGATCCAACTTGACCTACGTCCACTCCCCAGAACCTCTCGTTCCAGGTATTGCACTAAACCTTTAGTGACTCTCATTTAGCCTCCACAGCTAGGCGGAGAAGCCCTCACAAAATCTTTCCACCAACCCAGTGCGCAAGAGAACTGAAACTCCTTTCACAAGAAGAGAAACTTGACTCCTTTTTCTCCCTCTAGGAGATGGCAGAGAACCATGAATCCCTTTCACCTTCGCCGGGTCCTTTGACACCAAAGAGATATGCTTCTTCTCAAAACTTCCCTCAAGAAGAACATTGAATCTGATGGTACTAAGGTACAAGCTTGCCGGAGTAACCATATGAAATCCCCTTCACACTCCCTTGAAACCCCCTCCAAGGATATTCCCCTCTCAAACTTCACCATTTCCTCTCTCTCTTTCAAGTTCTCTCTTCAAGTTTTCTCCAGAAGAACGAAGACACAAAGGCTGCCAAAGACACTTACCAAGTGCTTTGAGAAAGCTTAAATAGAGGGCTTGAAAAACCCTAGAAATTTAATTATGCCGACAAAGATATCATACAGTACGATTCTTGGATTGTTCTGTATGATTAGTACAAAATAACCCTTTTGCGTCCAAGAATATTCGCGACGGTAGAGAAAACTAAAGTTTAGGGTCTTAGCGTTGTACGAAGATCCAGCACGCAAGCAGAAAGAGAGAAGCAAAACACCCGATCTTTTTTATGTGGAAAACTCGAAGAGGGAAAAATCACGGGGCCTCGCCCAGGTGAAAAGATTCCACTAAACTTGAGTGAATTACAAGGGTTGACCCGTCCCTCAATTTAGAGGTGGTCAGATTACAGTAATTTAAAGAGCTAGTCAAAGGTCCAATGATTGTCGAACGAAAATCTGACAGCTTTTGTGCAGAAGTTTGGCCTACAAGGAATGATTCGACGAAGGTCTGGCGGTGAACGGCAGTCGTGCGGTGGTCCGGTGATGGTCGGCGGCCGGGCGGTGGTTCGACGAAGGTCGGGCTGAAGTCAGGCGATGGTCGGCAGCCAGGCTGAAGTCCGGCTGCGGTCGGAGGCTGGTCTGAGGTTCGACGATAGTCGGAGATGTGGCGGTGGTCCGACGAAGTTCGGCTGAAGTCCAATGGCGACCGGGCGGTGGTCCGACGAAGGTCGGGCTAAAGTCCTGCGGCAGTCAACGGCCGGGCACAAGTCTGGCGGCGGTCGGTGGCCGGGCTGAAGTTCGGCAGCAGTCGGTGGCCGAACGGTGGTCCGGCGGCTGTCGGCTGCCGAGTGGTGGTGCTAGAGTTCTTGAAGCTTTAGAGCTCTTCCCAATCTCCAGCAAAAGATCCCCCTCATGTAGAGAGTGGGGGTCTATTTATAGATTTTAATGAGTGGCACACCCCGTAAATTTAGAGAAAATCCGAGGATGTTTCGGAGTGCTCCATCTGATGGCTCATATTGATTCCCTCGATCATAGAGAGTTTTTCAACTATTTTTGTGCCTTAATGATGTCAAATTTCAGAGACCTTGGGCTCATTGGATTCGTCTCGCCGAGCCGCTCGGTTTGACTAGAAGCATGCCATATTTGGAAATTATTTTATTATCTAAATAATACTTTAACCCTTCCAAATGTGGTCCGGGCCCCTGATTCGGACCCATTTGGGCTTGGGTCGGACCAATTTTGGTGTTGTTTGGTTCGTCTCTTTGAGATGTTCAATTTGACTATAAGTTTGCTGAAATTGGAATTTAGAAGATCCCAAATTTAATTTTGAAAGTTTCCAACTTGAATATGCCTCAAGATTCGTGCTTGATCAAGACAATTTTTGAGGACGTATCAGTTGCCCCCCTATTTTTAGATGTTGAATTTTACAGTCCAAAATTTATCCGTGGTTTTAGCATTCTGTGAAGTCAGAGCATTAATCAGAGAAAAAATGTCAAAAAAGTTTACTCCAAATTTTTTTTAAATATCTCAAAACTAATCATAGAGACTCTTTTGAGTCTCAAAAGTTCTTAAAATTGAGTTGAAATATTAAAAAAGAATTCCGCATAATAAAAATGTTCAAATCGAATTTTACTAGAAAAAGAAAAACATAATTAATTACTTAATCAAGTAATTAATACTCATTATTAAATCTGAAGTAATTATTATAGTTAATCAATATATAACGTATGTCATTATTACATTATATATATAATAAGTTATTAACTATTACACTTTAAGAAAGCTAGTACATATATATAAAGTATTTATTACAGAATTCGGCTACAGTAGCCGCCGCAATTAGGCGGGATTTTTTTTTTATTGAATTTTATTAAATAATTAATTATACCTTTAATAGTAAAATACTATTTTTGGCTCAAATAAATCCAAAAAATTTTGAAAAAACCCTTTAAAAAATCCATGATTTTTTCCTGAATGGAAACAATTAATTTCTTGAATATTTATTTTATTTTTAAATAAAATGCTCTTCATTTATTTCCTATTTCATTTTTTCAACAATTGGAAAGTATTTAATTTTTTGGGCATTAAAAATTCCGAAAATTAATTAAAATTTTAGAAATTTGGCCCTCAAACCTCCTTTGAAAAAACTATAAATACCCCCCTCAGGGGCTAGAGAGAAGGCACCACCTCTCTTTAGTCAGTTCAAAATTTCTCCTACGATGTTAGGAGAAGTCGGACTGGCTAATAAAAAATTTTTGGGCGGCGGCGATCAAGGCCGGATACTGTTACGCAGGCTCCAGTTCACTCCCATTGGGGGAAAAACTATCCGGCAAGAGTTTAAATACCGGAGGCGGCGATCAAGGCCAGGTACTCTTATGCAGGCTCCAGTTCACTCCCATTGGGGGAAAAACTGTCTGGCAAGAGTTTAAATATCCGAGGCGGCGATCAAGGCTCGGTACTTTTACGCAGGCTCCAGTTCACTGCCATTGGGGGAAAAACTGTCTGGCAAGAGTTTAACTACCGGAGGCGGCAATCAAGGCCCGGTACTCTTACGCAGGCTCCAGTTCACTCCCATTGGGGGAAAAACTGTCTGACAAAAGTTTAAATACCAGCGGCGGTGATCAAGGCCCTGTGGTTGCAGTTTTTCCTTGTTGGGAGGCGAATGTCATCCGCCAGGGCCGAAGGTGCCTTGAATGGTATACAAAAAGGTGGTCATGGCGCATATAATAGGAGGGGAGCTTCAAAGAACCAAGAGGATCTTCCAGGCATATTCTTTCTTCATTCTTCTCATTTTCTTATCCTCGTCGTATTAATCCTTGAGCATTATTCATTCATTTATGTATGCCCCTCCAGGCCACAGGTCGCTAGATGCGTTAGATGTTATTACTTCTACCCGTGAAGTGATTGAGCCGGCACGAGCTCCTCGAATTGCCCAATGACTTAGTGATGGATGCTCCTAAAGAGTCTAATCGACCACGATATCCTCCAAGTGGATTTATCACCATGTATTAGATGATGTTGCGGGCGGCAGTCGGTCAGAAGCCTGACAAAATTCACGCGATGGGCAGAAGTCCTGTGATGGGAGGAAGTTCAATATCTGGCAGAAGTTTAGTAAGGGTATATCGACGGGCAGTGGAGCATATGTTAATAGAATCTGCCAAAGATATATGACCCATTTGGGGTTATATGTTAGAACCCTTGCTCAATGATGTTAGCCCATATAGAAGAGGTCGAGAGAATCCACCAAGGATGTAAGACCTATCCGGGGTTGTATGTCAGAGCCCTGCTCGATGACGTTAACCCGTGTGGAAGAGGTCGAAAGAATCCACCAAGGATGTAAGACCTATCCGAGGTTGTATGTCAGAGCTTTTGCTCGATAACGTTAACCCGTGTGGAAGAGGTCGAGAGAATCCACTAAGGATGTAAGACATATCCAAGGTTGTATGTCAGAGCTTTTGCTCGATGACGTTAAACTGTGTGGAAGAGGTCAGAAGAATCCACCAAGGATGTAAGACCTATCTGAGATTGTATGTCGGAGCCTTTGCTCAATGACGTTAACCTGTGTGGAAGAGGTCAAATTGAATCCCCCTAGGATCGATTTTACCTTGATTGGGAGGGGGCGAATGCCAAGTGTATCCCGAATCAAAGGTAAAAAATGATTTATCTTTAGACCATTACTGCCTTTTTGAGATCAAGATTAAGACCTTGCCCAAGGGTTAGAAGTCCAGATATGGATTGTATAAAGCTTGTAATTGAATTGAAGTATCCTTACTATCGCTAGGATTTTTCTGAAATATCATCTTGATATTGAAAGCATTGGAGAATCTTTTTGACCATTATTGGAGTCAAAGTTTCCACCAGTCCATATCTGATTCTTATAAAATTGATGCAACAATGACTGATGTCAAGAAGTTGACTTGAATGACCTTCTGAGGTTAGAGTAATAATTGCCCTCCAGTCGGGAATCATGTTCCCACAGACAGCGCCAAACTGTTGCGTCCAAGAATGTTTGCAATGGTAGAGAAAGATAAATTTTAGGGTCTTCGCGTTGTATGAAGATCCAGTACGCAAGCAGAAAGAGAGAAGCAAAACACCCGATCTTTTTTACGTGGAAAACCCGAAGAGGGAAAAACCACAGGGCCTCGCCCAGGTGAAAAGATTCCACTAAACTTGAGTGAATTATAAGGGTTGACCCGTCCCTCGATTTAGAGGTGGTCAAATTACAGTAATTTAAAGAGCTAGTCAAAGGTCTGATGACTGTCGGATAAAAATCTGACAGCTTTTGTGCAGACGTTTGGCCGACAAGGAATGATCCAACGAAGGTCTGGCAGTGAACGGCGGTCGGGCGGTGGTCCATTGGTGGTCGGTGGCCAGGTGGTGATCCGATAAAAGGTTGGGCTGAAGTCCGGCTGCGGTCGGCGGCCGGGCTGAAGTCCGGCGGCGGTCGGAGGCCGGGCAGTGGTTCGATGATAGTCAGCGGTTGGGCGGTGGTCCGACAAAGGTTGGGCTGAAGTCCAATGGCGGCCGGCGGCCGGGGGTGGTTCGGCGATGGTCGGCGGCTGGGCGGTGGTCCGACGAAGGTCGGGCTAAAGTCCTGCGGCAGTCGGTGGTCGGGCGATGATCCGACGAAAGTCGGGCTGAAGTCTGACGGCGGCCAGCGGACGGGCGGTGGTTGGCGGCCGGGCAGTGGTTCGACGAAGGTCGGGCTGAAGTCCGGCAGCGGTCGGTGGCCGGGCTGAAGTCCGGCGGCGGTCGGCGGTCGGGTGGTGGTCCGATGATGGCCGAGCTGAAATCCAACGGTGGTTGGCCGCCAGGCGGTGTTCCAGCAATGGTCGGCGGGCGGGCGATGGTCGGGCGAAGGTCGGGCTGAAGTCTGGTGGCCGGTCAGAAGTCCGGCGGCGGTCGATGGCTGGGCAGTGATCCGACGAAGGTCGGGCTGAAGTTCGACAGCGGCCAGGTAGTGGTTCAGCGATGGTTGGGCTGAAGTCCGGCGGCAGTCAGCGACCAGGCGGCGGTCCAGCTGCGGTCGGCGGCCGGGCGGTGGTCCAATGAAGGTCGGGCTGAAGTCCTGCGGTGGTCGGCGCCCGTACGGTGGTCCGACGATGATCAGCGGCTAGACGGTGGTCCGGCGATGACCGGGCTGAAATTTAGAGAAAATTCGAGGTTGGTTCGAAGTGCTCCATCGGATGGCTCATATTGATTCCTCCGATCAAAGAGAGTTTTTCAACTGTTTTTGTGCCTTAACGATGTCAGACTTCAGAGATCTTGGGCTCGTTGGATTCGTCTCGCCGAGCCGCTCTGTTTGACTATAAGCATGCCATATTTGGAAATTATTTTATTATCTAAATAATACTTTAACCCTTCCAAATGTGGTCCGGGCCCCTGATTCGGACCCATTTGGGCTTGGGTCGGACCAATTTTGGTATTGTTTGGTTCGTCTCTTTGAGATGTTCAATTTGGCTATAATTTTGCTGAAATTGGAATTCAGATGATCCCAAATTTAATTTTGAAAGTTTCCAACTTGAATATGCCTCGATATTCGTGCTTGATCAAGGCAATTTTTGAGGATGTATGAAACCCTTTTAGCTAGTACGATTAGCATTGTCTTGTACGATCAGTTCAAGAATTTACTCAGATCATCTGGGACGATTAGTTCAACTAAAATACAATTCATCCAGGATGAACCCTGGGATGACCAAAATCGTATATACGTGTAATTGTATAGTATGAAGTGAATCGTACAGTATGATCAGAATATCAAAATTGAGCAGATTCAATTGGCTAATCACAGGATCATTTTAGGCATGATTTTCAAAGATCGTCTAGCTAATACTATGTACATCATCCAACTTGATTAGAACAAAAAATAAAATTCAAAATCATGCATAAATTATGAATTGGCGGCTATTTTTCAATATCATAACAGATTGTCTTGGACAATCTAAATCGTTCAGTACAATTAGTTTGATAATCTGATCGTACAGTACGATATAAATCGTGTAGTACGATTAGTTTAAATATTGAACTTCTGGGTTTGACTCAATCTCACTTCCCCTGAGTGTGTGCGCGCATAGTCACCAAGCAACCCTACACCCTTACAGGACTTGACTCGAAAAATCAAAAACACATCAATGAATATTATAAACATCTTTATAGCATAACCTATTCTCCCCAATCTTGTGCCTTGAATCTTCGTTGGATGTTACGTGGCATTCCTGAAATATTAGTACACACACAAACAAAAATATATTACAAATACAAGTAGACAACATGATTTGAGCTGCAATATTTGTTATCATAAAAAATATAAACTCATGAGCTTGAGTTGCAACACTAATTTGTGTTTTTTTTTATGTTGAAGCCTAAAAAGTATGGCAACTCACTCATCATGCTCATTTTAAATTCTTGGTTCATCATACTTTAAAAATTCTCATATAATAGCTTATATGTGGCTCAAAATATTTGAAGCCAATAATAAATAGATGTGATAGAGTTGATGTTATATCTTTTAGGAGTTCATACGGAGTTTTATTCAAATTAGGGAAAATGTTCACTCTATTTAGTGCATAACAAATAGTATTAATAGCCTAATACAACAATATTTACATAGTTTATATTCATTAAGCACAAAATGGGAGCTTCTATCAATGTCTTATTATTTCTATCCACCACTCCATTATTTTGAGGTGTTGTAACTGCGAAGTAGTGATCTATTCCTAACTCATTATAGAAACTTTCAAATTTCTTATTTTTAAATTCTGATCCTATATGGTCAATATAGGCAACTATGTTTTTATTTGAATCCACACACACATATTTTCAACTAGTTGAACAAGTTACTCTTGTATGAATGACAAAATCAAAAGGCTTCCTAAACTCACTTTGTTGACTGGGCTAAACAAATCCTTGTATAAGATTTTTAATGATCTAGATGTAATTATATTTTTTAATGAATTGAATTGATGCCCTAACTTATTTTTCATGCTGACATGCATCACATTAATGGTTATTAGTGAACTCTACCTTGGGTATTCCTCTAGCTAAATCTAGGTGAGTGATCTTCTTAAGTGTGCTCATACTAATATACCATAGTCCTTATGCACAACCAAGACTTATCTATGGTTGTTTTCAAACAATGAATACGCTTAAACTCACTTATGCCATTAATGTTAAGGATATAAATATTATTCAACCTAAAACCTTCTAACACAGTTTTCCAATTTAAAATAAATAAGCATCTATTTTAGAGAAATTTTATATAAAACCTTTTATCATATAATTAATTGATAGATGTTAAGTTATATTTAAGACAATCTATTAAGAAGACCTTTTCAATACTAAAGTAATCAATCTTGTTGTCTTTACCATTCGCAATTACATTCTTCATCATTTTGTTGCCAAGAGTTACTTTACCACTGCTACTTGGATTGATTGTAATGAATTTTGATCTATCTCAGTCATGTATCTTGAGCACCCACTAACTTCGTAGCATAAACCTCCATCGGTCTTGTTGTGAATGCATATCTAAAAATATATTCTATGTGATGATTTTAAGCATCCAGGCCATCGATCTTGGGTTCCGTAGTGCTGATGGATGGATTGCTTGGTATGAAATGATATAGCCTGTTCATTTGAAATTAATACTCTTGAGTGTTTTATGAATGCACATGCCTGATGGATGACCTGACATGCCACATGAATAATATAAAATGTTGAGTCTAAAGTGCATGAATCTATCAAAAATAACATAAAATGTTGAGTCTGAAGTGCATGAATCTATGAAAACTAGACCTCTTCTTCTTATGAGAAGAAGATGTATGATGATGTCTCGTCTTGACTGGGTATGCACATGTGATACATTCTTGAGCCGTCTCTACTCCACAACTTCGTTTCCTAGACTAGATGCTAATGACCTTAATTTCACATGTAATTCAAGTTCATCTTTATGTAGTTTCCAATAGTTATGTTGTAGGTTATTCGTTTTTTCAAATTCATTGCATAGATTCTTGTTCTGCTAATACTTTCCTAGACCCCACTATATCATGCAATAATATGTTATACTTTTTCTCTAATGCTGCAGATTTATTTTTTAAATTAGAATATTTTTTCATGAAAGATTTAAAGCTGATATTTAATTTCTTAGTCATACAAAGTAATTCATCATAAAATAAGTCTTATATCTTATTGGTGTTTGAGCCACCCTAGCCATCTTTAGCCATTAAGCATTAATTGTTCATCTCTTCTTAGGGCTCACACGTGGATCATTCTGTATTCAGTTGATTCCAATGAGCTTTCCATATCCTTCTTTTGAGCTACAAGTTCTCATCTTCCTTTGCATTTTTCTCTTTCTTACTATAGCCTTTCATATTAGGGCACTCTCATTTTATGTTATCTGATATTTTTACATTCAAAATAGATAATGTCAATCGCAATTTTTAAATTATTTTTACCTCTTTCTTTTCCTCTTTGTATTTCATTTCAATTCTTTTTTTTTCTAAGGAGAGTGAAAGATATATGTATAAGTTAGCCAAGCAAAGAGATAAAATAATTAAGGATTTAGTTCAAGTGAAGTGCATTAAGAATGAAGATCAAAAAGTGCTTTTATTAGAAGAGGATATTGAAAAAATATAGATGAGATATTTTGATAAGTCTTTCAATAAATATTGTGTGGGCTTCGAAAATTCGGCCCCGGCCTCCCCGCCGCGCTTTTCTTCTTTTTATTCGGCGAGGGAGTTTTAACGAACTAAGTTCCGGGGTAAATTTTGGAAGGCAGATGGGTTTGTAGATAAGACATTACCCAGAGATTTCGCCCTCATTTTGCGAGGACTTTATGATCTGAGTTCTGGTTTCCTATAGGCGCAAGCCCCTATAGTTAATTACCCCTCCCAATAATGAGAGAGAACTTTCGATTAAGGCTAGTCGTCAATCAGATACGTAGAGATACGTGTAATCTGGCATAGAGTAGCAGCATGGGTATGGAATATTGGTAGAAATTAGATTTGGAAATTGGGTTTGGATTTGGGAATTTGGTAATGTTTGGAAAGTTTGGAAATAGTTGTGAATTTGAGAAATCTGATATTTGAAAATTTGAAGGTTTTTGATATTTAAAATAGAAATTTTCACCATCTCATACTTAAAGCGGATGGTGGGGGAATGGATGATAGACCCGATCAAGATCCCATGGTTCCGTCGTCCCGAGCAATCGTGGTCCCTGGTCTACTTAGTCAGAGGAGGTAGTCGACCCAACCTGACAGAAGGATCCTTGTCGGCAGCCATGGGTTGCTTCGTCCAAGGGGACCTTGTAGACCGGGGTTGAATATTTGTCTAAGGGGACAAATTTGAATCCACCTTAGCTTACAGAGGGCTTTGCGCCCTATCGATCATATCCTATTGATTCATATCTCAAGGATTTGATGCCAATAAGGAACGTAACGGCGATGGTCATAACCGGTATCTGTGGTGCCATTTGGCGGCAAAACCACTCGGTTCAGAGGGCCCCGGGTCATAACCGTTTATCCTGCGGTGCCATTTGGCGGTCAACCGCCGGTTAGAGGACACGTACCACGTCCTTACTGGCAGGAGACTGTTTGAGAATGGATCCTAGTGATATTTTCGACTAGGCATTTGGCTCTTTATGAGCTGAAATAAACTTTAACTTGTCCACCTCGGCAAACTGTTGCGGAGGGCGGATGGACTTTGCTTTAAGTGTTTTGATGGATTTATTTCAATTTTAAATATTTTCAGATTTTAGGATTTTTTATGATCTTTGGAATTTTGGATTTTTGGATATTTGGAAGACATTTGAAAATATTTGGGAACCCCTCCGGTTGAGATATGCATTCAACACGGCCATCATCGAGGTGTTCGAGGGTCATTTTCATTTAAAACTTGAACCTTGTCGACTCTGTTTGGTTGTGGACAGAGGATCGGGTTTCATAGGCTTTATGCCTTAGAGAGTGAATTCTTTTAGTTTTAGGCTTTGAAGGCCTAATATGAATGTATTAAAACAAATATTCTGGTCGCCACAATCACATTTTTATTTGTTGGTTCGAACTTTGTCGACTCCTATTGATCTATATAGAAGGATCGGGTTCGAACTTGAATTCACTTGTCAACCCGCGCAGCATCCCTAGACGTCACGTAGGTATCAATAACACGCTCGTCGGGGCCCATGCGGGTTTGGATTGTGTTTTCCCCTTTTAGTGTACCTATATGTATACAAATTATTATGCACGTGCGGGGATATTCTTGGAATAGACGCCTTCTGTCTGCTTGTAGGAATGCTGTAGATCCGGTGGCGTGGCGTAGCAGCTTCTGAATAGAGTTGTTTGCTACTTCGTACAGGTAGACTCTCGTGCACTATATGTACGATTTAAACAGGTAGATTGTAGTACACAAACTAATCTCCTGCTTTCTGGTCGTAGAAACTTACACTTGTCGTGTTCTCCATGCATTTTGTTGTGGTATTTGATCTTTACATTACATCTATAACTGCTACGTGTAGGTAGGTAGATGTCTTCATTTATAGGTTGAAATTGACTTCAGGATACTGCATTTACTGAAGTCCTTCTGCATCTACCCATAAGTGGCATATTATACATACATCCGTATTTGCAAAGAGAATGTATGTATTGCAGATAGGGGTGTCAATATTTGACACGACACGAAAACCCGACCCAGACCCGACCCGGAAAATTCGGGTTGAACCCGACCCGATTTCAAAACGGGTCGGGTTCGGGTTCCAGAAATTAACCCGTTTAAAAAACGGGTCGGGTTCGGGTTGACCCGGCGGGTTGCCGGGTCAACCCGCCAACCCGTTTAATTTAAAAAAAATCGAATTCCTGCCCCCTGCCCGAATGGGCGAATCCCGCGTGACCGGCTGCCCCGCTGCCCACGGTCCGGCTGCCCGCCTGCCCGCGGTCGCTTCAATCCGTGACGGCGTGACGCGGTGACGGGCCTGAGCCGCCTGACGGCTGCGCGCTTCGGCGAATGAGCGAATCCCGCGTGCATGACCGCTGCCCGCTTCGCGTGACCGCTGCCCGGGATGCTGCCCGCTTCGCGTGACCGCTTCGCGTGACGCCTGCCCGGGACGCTGCTGCCGCCGGTTGTCGATGCCGCTGGACGCCGGACGTCGTGGCCGTTGGACACCGCTGCTCGTTGCCGCCGGACGCTGCTGCCGCGCTGAAGCTAATCCCGGCCTTGCCGTGTCCGCGGGTCGGGTCGGGTTGACCCGAACCCGAAGCGGGTCGTGTTCGGGTCCGGTAAATCGACCCGTTTGTAAAAACGGGTCGGGTTCGGGTTGACCCGAATAGTGCCGGGTCATTTCCGGGTTCGACCCGAACCCGACCCGTGACCCGAAATTGACACCCCTAATTGCAGATCTTCTGGTTCTTGCCTACAGAGGTCTTGTGTATTTGCTTATACCCTTTTTAATCCTCGTAGCAACTCCCACTTGTATCTTCAGGATACTATAAGCTTTTGTCAGTACTTGCAAATGAATGTATTTTCTTGCATTTTGATGTTGAATGCAAGGTATCGTTGCACTCTTCATCGATCCTCCCATACAAACTAATCAGTGAACTATTATATCACTTGTCATTGATTAGTAAATTGCTATATTCACTTGCGCCTTGGCTTTCAGTGTACATTTGAGACTGGTATGCTTGCTTGCATGGTTCATGTGAATGTCGCAAATCGGATGCATCGTTTGTAGGTGCTATATTTGTTAAAGATCTTTACTCCTTCAATTGCGGTCAAATTATATATCTCCTTTGATTTTTATTGCTTGTGAAATTTGGATGCTGATGAGTTGTTGTATTCTCTTTGGTTTCTATTGATCAATGCTTGCAAGTAGATCACATATCCTTCATCTTTATTGATGATTGCTTGCAACCAAATGATTATTGAATTCTTGCTCACCATGAGTTCCACATCCACTCATTCTCATTGATTCTCAATATGTGTTACAATATGTGTAGGGGCTTAAAATTTAACATTTGTTTGATATCCACATTCCATTGAATATGAAGACTTGTTATGCCCATTACACATCAAACCCTTCTAGTATCATTTGATTCCATGAGTCTTTATCATCATTTGATTAGTGGATGATATTTGCAAGTTCTGTATTCACCACAAGTTTTGTGTACCCTTCTTCTGCATTTAAATTGTACTTTGTCATCTCAAAAATTATAACTTTTATCTTGAATATTATATTATTCTCCTTGTAGTCCAAGTCATGTCCTCTTGAGTTCAAGATCATGTTCTGACTCAAATCTTCGTTATAACTCAGTTGCAAGTTCAAGAATGAGTTCCCTTCCTTGTTCGAGTTCAAGTAACAAGCTCAAATCCAAGTCAAATTTGAGTCCTTGTTGAAGTTCAAATGAGAGTCCAAATTATTCAAATTATGACTGCTTGAGTTTGAATTAAGCTTCTTACACATTTTATTTGGGTTCAATTGTTTTAGGTTTGGTTTTAATTCATTGCATATTTAGACTCAAATTCAATGTCAAAGTCCTCTGCTGTTCAAATGTGCCCAAGTGATCCTTGTAGTTGTTTCAAACTACAATCTCAAGTACAAGTTCTTTGCATTTGTTCTTGCATGTCATCCAAGTGCAATCAAGTCCAAGTGTAGCATTGCGTTCACCCGAAATTTCGGCAGCCTTCCGGCGTCTCCCCCGTTTAGGGAAAAACTACGGAAAACTGGGCCTTTCCCACCACGCTAAGAAAAGCGTGTATGATAGGTGCCCTCTTCCGAGGACACCGCGGCCGTGTATTTTTCGATCCCCCACCACGCTAAGAAAAGCGTGTATGGGTATTTTGCAAAAAAGTTTTTTTTTTTGAAAATATGTTTTGCAAGAAAAGCACAATTATTTCCCCGCAAGCGGGTACTTATGGGTATCCCCGCTTCGTCGTGCGCATCGCACCGGGCTCCCTTCCCACCATGCTAAGAAAAACGTGTATATGCGGGTTTTCAAGGCAATACGAACATCAAAGAAGGGATTTTAGGTGATTACCCGCTTCGCCGCAAGTGTCATGACGCACTTCCTCCCACCACGCTAAGAAAAGCGTGTATAGGTGGTTGTTTTGTCTCGACGCATGCGTTTAAACGGGTTCTCGGAGTTTTAGGGTTAGAGAGTTATACCTTGGCGGTCGTCGGCACGAGGTAAGAGAGAGAGAGAGGCATTTTGCATTTAATTATTAATTATAATTAATTACAATTGATTATATTTTAATCATAATTAAGAATAATTAATTAATAATAATTAATTATAACTATTTATAATTAAACATAATTAATAGTAATTAAACATAATTAACAATAATATTTAATTAATTAGCTATAATTAACTATAAGTATATATAATTAATCATAGGTAATTAAATACTTATAATTAAATATAATTAATAATAAATTATCATAATTAAATATTATTAATAATAATTAATTATGATTAATAATAATTAATCATAATTAATTATGCTTAATAATAAATAATTATAAAAAAATTTATGATTAATTATATTTAATTATAATTAAATAAGATCTGAATAGATCTGAATGAGCTTTAGAATCAAAATAGGACTAATGCAAGATTTGAGCCTGATTAGTCTCACAGAGAGCTAAATCCTCTATTTCCTTTTATTTGCTCTTCACTAAATCCCTCGGTTCGGCATCTTTAAGGGATTTGGCTGAAGAGGCGTGCTAAAGGGAGAGCATTACCTTTACAGGGAGCTCCTGTCGCTACTCCCGATCGAACAAAAGGGAAAGTCGTCGAAGGAGATGGACTCGGCTTGCAAGGGAGGAGGTAGGCTGGTCTTTCTCCTTCTCTCTCTCTCTCTCTCTCTCTCTCTCTCTCTCTCTCACGGGATATGGTCGAAGGGGTGCGAGAGGCAGCGACGGGTAGAGGAGATGGGTTCGGCCGACTGGAGGTTCGGTCGTGCGGGAGGTGTTTGGCTGAGTGGGGATCGACGTCGGACAGGGAGGTCGGTCAGGAGAGAGTAGCAGTGGGAGAGGAAGACGGGATTCTCGTGTGTGGAAGAGCAGCGAACGAGTGTGGGATCTCGGCTTCTATTTAACGACGCCTATGGTCGTTCGATCGAGGCGGTCGCCGCAGGATTTGAGAAAAAATCGCGGAACGGCGCCGAATGCACAGTGATTCAGCGGGATTTGAGCGAAATTTCTGGAGGAGTTCGGCACGTTTCGTGGATCGGTCGGGTATGAGATGTATACGTTGGATTTTCACTTTGCTTTCTCCTTTCTTTTGTTCCTTTGGATATTATATGAAGGTCAACATATTGTGATAATACAATAGAATTTAGTGACCATAGCACCTTGATTAAAAATCGAGAATTTTGTTTTTTATTGACATATTAGTAAAACTGAAGTTAGGAATGCTTTAAAAAAAATTAAGTGTGGAAAAGCTATTGGATCTGATTATATTCCAATAGAGGTGTGGAAATGCTTAGGAGATGAAGGAATTTCTTAGCTTACAAAACTTTTTAATATCATTTTGAAGACTAAAAAGATATCAAATGAGTGGAGAAAGTGTATTGTTTCCGATTCTTAATAATAAAGTTGATGCATTATAGTGTATGAATTATAGAGGAATTAAGTTAGTTAATGTATCATGCTTTAAAAGTATGGGAAATAGTTAATGAGCATAAGTTACGATGTGATACTAATGTTTCTCAAAATCAATTTTGATTTATGCCGAGTAGTCCTACTATGGAAGCTATACATTTATTGGAGGTTTGATGGAGAAGTATAAATAGAATAAGAAGGTTCTACATATGATATTTATTGATTTAAAAAAAAGCATATGATAAATTTTCAAGAGAAGTGCCTTAGAGAGTTCTAGAAAAGAAAGTGGTTAATAATACTTATATTCAAGCCATTAAGGATATATATGCAGGAGTTATTACTTGCACTACAGGAAAATATCTTATTAATGGGGGAAATCCGTCAAAACTTTTGCTTTTTCGGTGAATTTCCGGCAGCTATCCATATGACGGTAATTCACGCGTCGAAAAGTCTTCATCGGCGAAATGTTCCTGCTAGATTTTCCAATGCAATTCTGGCAAAAAAAAAATTGAGGCACGTCATTTTCTTCGAGCAAATTCCGGCGTTTTATCTGTCGATATTTTCGGTGAAAATGTTGTGCCAGAATTACCGGTGAATAATCTGCCACCGTGCTCCACTAGACTATTATCAACGGATAAAACTGGCAGATTATTCGCCAAAAATATCGGGTCAATGAATCCACTAGAAAAGAAAGTGGTTAATCAAAAATATTAAACTTATATACTTACGTAGGCTTTCTTTGCTCGCTCATCAACTTATTGTTGGTCCTCCTGCCGCCTGTGAATATGATTATGCAATTCAATAGGGGTTGGTTCTCTACCCAGAACCTCTTTCTATAATAGACTTACATTAGTATTCATATTAAAGTAAATTATTGAAATCTTTTAAAATTCCTTACCAAATATCATCTGTGCTCAGTATATGAAACTGAACCCCTAGTATGAAGGGAACTATCCATGCCCCCAACATCAAAATCTTTATTCTCTCTATTTTGGTCCCTCCTCTTATACTCTGGGCTACCCCAATCACAATTCAACTCAGCCCATACACTCTCACCAATCCAGAGTGGTCGCTCTCTTGATTTACAACGATTTTTGTCTACCCATAAATTTATTTTGACCTCTAAAAATAGTGGTGTAATACAATAAAAGTCTTAAAACATCATTTCATATAATTTCTGGTATTTTAGTAATTTTTTGAAAAATGTGCATTTTGCTTAATAGGATTTTTTGTTTTCTGCCATTTTGGCTCTTCTTAGTTAAGCTCAATTATGTATTATTTATTATAATGCATTGAAAATGGATGTGAATATATACTTGAGTAATAGATGATCGTTATTACTGTTATAGTATATTGATAATACTAAGCATGTGTGAAACAAACAAGTAAAGATTGGTTGACCCATTGGTTGGAGATTAATTGACCTATACAGGATGGTGGGCCAACGGGATTTCCTTTAAATACCATGGTTTTTTATTATACTCTATTAATTCACGTGATATACTGATTGAGAGTTATAAGGAGATCATTACTGTGCTAACGGGCAAAGAGTGATGACTCTATTTACTGAGCCAACGGTTTACTACCACTCATACTAACACTAAAAAATATCGTGATAGCTAGAACTTCTTACTTGTTTAATGTGACTACTAAAATGCATGTTCATGAGGCATTGTTCTTATTATTGTATAAATTTATTATTACTGTATGGATTTACTATTTTCGCATTATTTGATTGCTCCTGTCACTCTATTATTACTGTTATAGATACTAGTATTATTTGATATTATTGATTCGCTATACTGATATTATGCATGCGATATATTGAGCACGTAATATAAAATAACTCTATAGCATATTTATGCTCATACATAATTTTATTGCATTGATTTGATTTTGACAATATTTATTTTGATTTGATGTTTTATTCGATTATACAGACATAATTGTTTTATATATTTGGCACTCGTACTGGTTTACTACTTTACTGACTTTTGTTCTGTAGTGTTTTACTATTTACAGGTTCTACTGCTACTGCATTTGAATTTTACTGTTTCTAGTAGAATGCTACTATTATAATTTGACTATTGACATGTATATTACTCATTTGACAGAGGGATCCTTGTTGGCAGCCATGGGTTACTTCGTCCAAGGGGACCTTGTAGATCGGGGGTGAATGTTTGTCTAAGGGGACAAATTTGAATCCACCTTAGCTAATAGAGGGCTTGGTGCCCTATCAATCATATCCTATTGATTCATATCTCAAGGATTTAACGCCATTAAGGAGCGTATTGGCTCTGGCCATAACCGCTAGCTGTGGTGCCATTTGGCGGCAAAACCACTCGGTTCAGAGGGCCCGGGGTCATAACCGTTTACCTGCAGTGCCATTTGGCGGTGAAACTGTCGGTTAGAGGACATGTACCACGTCCTTACTGGAAAGAGATTGTTTGAGAATGGATCCTAGTGATATTTTCGACTAGGCATTTGGCTCTTTGTGAGCTAGAGTAAATTTTAATTTGTCCGCCTCGGCAAACTGTTGCGGAGGGCGGGTGGATTTTGCTTTAAGTGCGTTGATGAATTTATTTCAATTTTAAATATTTTGGAATTTTTGGGATTTTGAGATTTTTTGGATTTTGTGGAGTTTTTGGGTTTTGATAGGCATTTGGAAAATATTTGTGAAACCCCTCCGGTTGAGATCTTCATTCAACACGGCCATCATCGGGGTGTTTGGGGTCATTTCTCTTTTCTGGATTGAACCTTGTCGACTCTATCTATTGGTCGATAGAGGATCAGGTTTCGTAGGCTTTATGCCCTTATTAGTGAATTCATATTGTTGTAGACCTTGAAGGCCTAATATAAATATTTTAAAACAAATATACCAGTCGCCACAACTTTATATTTGCTTAATGGTTCGAACCCTGTCGACTTCTATTGACCCGTATAGAAGGATCGGTTTCGAACTTGAATTCACTTGTCAACCCGCGCAGCATCCCTAGACGTCACGTGTGTACCAATAACACGCTCGCCGGGGCCAACAACCCGCGCAACATCCCTAGACGTCACGTGTGTCGAATTCTATCACCTGTTCCTGTTGTTTGCCTCTGGCGTTCTCCACCACCTTGATAAGTTCGTGGCTTATCGTTTCCCCCTAGTATCAACTTCGGTTGGGGGTTGGGGTTATAGACTTGCTTAGGCTTTTCTTGATATTGCATCGATTGTTTGCCTTTATCTACATTATAAATCATCTGTTTTTCTCTATTAGCTCTAGAGAAGAACGTAGAGTCGGCTTCACCTCTTCTAGCACCTGGGGCCTTAGCCTTCTTAGGCTTATCAGAGTGATTGTCTGATCTGGACAAATTCAGTTTCTCAAATTTGGCCACTCTGTCGAGCAAGTCTTGAAATGTTTTGATTGTAGCCATGCACGGGAAGGGTTGCATCTTGTCATCAATGTTTCCCATTAACAACTGTACGGCATGCTCTTCTTCAAGCTGTTGCTCACACTTCATGCTCAGGTTGCGCCAGCGAGTGATGTATTTGGTCACTGATTCTTCTCTTTTTCTCTTATCAAGAGCGAGGTCAGCGATCGTGATCTTCTCATTTGCACTAACAAACCTCTTCACGAACATAGATTCTAACTCTGCAAAGGTCTTTACAGAGTCATTTGGCAGCTCAGCGTACCATTCGAAAGCAGTTGCTGTTAAACTACTAACGAACTGTCGGAAGAGTAGGGCGTCATTGCCTCCTGTGTTCCCGTAGGTGGCTTTAAACTGTGCCAGGTGCTATCAGGGATTATTAGTACCGTTGAAAGTATTGAACTTTGGTACAGAATATCCTTTTGGATATGGTACTTGGTCGTATTCAGCAGGATACAGACGACCTTTGCCCACCAACTTTTCTGCTTGATCAACGGCTATAATAGCCTTGATCTTTTCTGTGATGATTCCTTCCAATTGTGCAGGAGTCACTGGTTCAGAAGTACTTGCAACATTTTGTGGGGTGGGCTGACGGATGACATTATGAGCCTCGTGACCATCTTCAGGAGTACCCCGTACTCCTAAGACTTGAGGCATTTGAAAGTTTGAAGGATCCGGAGGAGGATTGGGCATGGCACCAACAACAACAGTTCTCTGCATCAACTGCATCATTGCCCCCATCTGAGCCATCATCTCAGTCATCTTTTCATTCAACTGAGAGATTTTTCTATCTTTGGCTCTCATTTGTCGCCTTATATGTCTTTGCATGTCTGCAAGTGTGACATTCTCGTCAGCGAAGGGATTCTCCTCGGCTTCCTCTCTTTCTTCTTCAGCTTGGGAATGACCACCTCTACCAGTGGTGGACCCAACCTCACGACGACGTTGATAAACTCGCCTAATCGGCGGTTGTTGATCATCACCATCTTCATCGTCATCATAGTAGGCTTCTTCATTAACATTGATGTGCCTCACCATATAGACAACTTCCATGTCTAGAGTGTTATTTATTTCTTGCATTTTTTCTTCTAGATTTTCCTCTAGAAATTCATCAATATTTTCTTCTAAATTTTCCTCCATAAATTCATCAATGTTTTCTTCAATATTTTCTTCCCCTTCAAGGAATTCTTCCTCCTCTAGATTTTGATCATCTATATTTTCTTCAAGTAGTCGGATCTCCGAGCGACGACGCCATTGGATTTCCGGTTCTTGATCAGGCACGGGGACTTCTTCGATCAGTGGGCTGCAATCGAAGTTAGTCTCTTCCTTTGGAGGGGATGGAGGGCGACGGGAACCCCTGGAGGATTCTCCAAGGTGTCTACCGTCTGGAGGAATGTCATTATGGGTCCTTTTTGGGGCCCACTTCTGACGTTGTTTGTAGATGGGGGCGGATCTCCGGGAAGCCTCACCAGATGTCACGCCCAGATCAGTTCCTCTTTCTCTTCTATCTTTCTCATTTCTTCGAGGCTTTGGCCTCCAGACTTGTTTTCCTTTCCACCGGGACCTTTCAGCAGCGGATCCCTGAACATATGGTTCAGGTGTCACGCCCCGATGTTCATCGCGTGGAATGTACTGTCTCTCTCTTCTTTCTGTAGCAAAGGACAGACACTCCCTTGGCGGGGTTCTTCTAGTCTCGATCTCTAAAGGTCGTTGAAACTTCTTCTTCAGACCTTTATCCTTTACAGTCTTCAGGACCCGATAGACCCGGGCTGAGAGAGTCTCAGGTTCTTTTCTCTTTGGAGGGATTGGAGCTTCAGGCCGTCGATCCCAGAAAGATTTCTTTAGCTCTCCAGTAGAGCTATTTCTTTTGACCCACTTCAGATTTGCAAACCCATTCCGGGTTGGAATGTTAGCTTCAGACTCTTGGGCCGGCAGATTTGATGGGTGGACTGGGAGTTGTTGATGCTGAGCTCGGAGTTCAGCATTCATCTTTCTCATTTGCCTCCTTGTTGGCCTTCCTCCAGATGAGGAGGCTTCAGCATCATACTTTCCAAGCGCAGATAACCTGGTCGGCAGAGTAGTGGTGTTGGCAGTCACCACGGAGACTCTTCCACTGCTCACAATTCTTCTAGTGGTCAGGGCCTCAAGCTGTGATAGCCTCTCGAATACGGAAAGCCTCTTGGGAGGATCTCCAGCAGTAGGTCGTGGCACTGGCAGATGCGCACGACGGGTGAGAGCTTCAGTAGCGTTGAGTTTTCTGGCAGACTTCTCAACATTCCTACCATTCACAGGAATGACGACATTCCTTGCAGCAATCGCCGGGAAGTCAACGCTACCAAACTGGATGGTAGCTCCGGTGTTTCCGGTCTCAATAATAGTATTAGCCAGATGATCCTGGCTCCTTGTCCCAACTGGACAGTCATCGGCGTGTTCTGTAGATCCATCTGCATAAATGAAAGGCAAGAGTTAGTAATCAGAATCTGATACATCACCCCGCACTTTCAAAATGCAGAGACTTGCACAGAACACAAAAACACAAATAGACAAAAATCATTAGCATAAGCAATCAATAAAAATAATTTTAATACTCTGCGAAATGCCAAATAAATTTGTTGGATGATCATTTTATGAAATTCAGAGTTTTGAATCATTAAACAATCATTTTGAAAGACTCAAAAATTTTGAGTACGGATTGAAATAACTGCTACTATAACACTGAGATGACTAGCCAAAGATGGAAAGAGAAACCAATTCCCAGCGGAGTCGCCAGAAATCTGTGGGCTCCAAAAATTCGGCCTCGGCCTCCGCCCGCCTTTTCTTTTTCGGCGAGGGAGTTTTAACGAACTAAGTTCCGAGGTAAATTTTGGAAGGCAGATGAGTTTGTAGATAAGACACTACCCAGAGATTTCGCCCTCATTTTGTGAGGACTTTATGATCTGAGTTCTGGTTTCCTATAAGCGCAAGCCCCTATAGTTAATTACCCCTCCCGATCACGAGAGAGAACTTTCGATTAAGGCTAGTCGTCAATCAGATACGTAGAATATACGTGTTATCTGGCATATAGTAGCAGCATGGGTTTGGATTTGAAAATTGTGTTTGAATTTGGATATTTGGAAAAGGTTTGGGAAGTTTGGATATTGGAGAATTTAGAAAGATTTGAAAAGTTTGATATTTAAAATAGAAAATTTCACCACCTAGCACTTAAAACGGATGGTGGGGGAATGGATGATAGACCCGATCAAGATCCCATGGTTCCGTCGTCCTGGGCCATCGTGGTCCCTGGTCTACTTAGTCAGAGGAGGTAGTCGACCCAACCTGACAGAGGGATCCTTGTTGGCAGCCATGGGTTGCTTCGTCCAAGGGGACCTTGTAGACCGAGGGTGAATGTTTGTCTAAGGGGACAAATTTGAATCCACCTTAGCTAATAGAGGGCTTGGTGCCCTATCAATCATATCCTATTGATTCATATCTCAAGGATTTAACGTCATTAAGGAGCGTATTGGCTCTGGCCATAACCGCTATCTGTGGTGCCATTTGGCGGCAAAACCACTCGGTTCAGAGGGCCCCGGGTCATAACCGTTTACCTGCAGTGCCATTTGGCGGCGAAACTGCCGGTTAGAGGACACGTACCACGTCCTTACTGGCAAGAGATTGTTTGAGAATGGATCCTAGTGATATTTTCAACTAGGCATTTGGCTCTTTGTGAGCTAGAGTAAATTTTAATTTGTCCGCCTCGGCAAACTGTTGCGGAGGGCTGGTGGATTTTGCTTTAAGTGCGTTTTTAAATATTTTGGAATTTTTGGGATTTTGAGATTTTTTGGATTTTGTGGAGTTTTTGGGTTTTGATAGGCATTTGGAAAATATTTGTGAAACCCCTCCGGTTGAGATCTTCATTCAACACGGCCATCATCGGGGTGTTTGGGGTCATTTCTCTTTTCTGGATTGAACCTTGTCGACTCTATCTATTGGTCGATAGAGGATCAGGTTTCGTAGGCTTTATGCCCTTATTAGTGAATTCATATTGTTGTAGACCTTGAAGGCCTAATATAAATATTTTAAAACAAATATACCAGTCGCCACAACTTTATATTTGCTTAATGGTTCGAACCCTGTCGACTTCTATTGACCCGTATAGAAGGATCGGTTTCGAACTTGAATTCACTTGTCAACCCGCGCAGCATCCCTAGACGTCACGTGTGTACCAATAACACGCTCGCCGGGGCCCATGCGGGTTGAGAATATATTTCCCCCTTTAGTGTACCTATGTGTATACAATTTATAGTGCACGTGCAGGGGGTATTTTTGGAATATTTATAGATGCCTTATGTCTGCTTGTACGGATGTTGCAGATCCGGTGGCGTGGCGTAGCAGCTTCTGAATGGAGTTGTTCGCTGCTTCGTACAGGTAGACTGTCGTACACTACTCGTTGCCTTCTACAGGTGGATCGTGGTGTACCAACTAATCTCCTGCCTTGGATCGTAGGAACTTGCACTTGTTGTAGTCAATTGGTATTTTGCTTGTAGGTGACATATTCGATGTATACATAATCACTATTCTTTTTTGACAATTACATCTCATTTAATAAGAAAGCATTGGAGTATTTGTAAGAAATTGAGTAGTATTCGGTTGATGTGTTGGTCCACTCATCGATTGCTACTAACAATAATCAGAATCTCCTTCAAGAGATTTTCTTCCCTTTGCTTATGGATCTAGTGTACCTCTCATACATGTGTTGACTGTATATTTCTTGTCGCCGACTCCAAGCAATCATCGATGTACGACATATCTTTTCCATCACATCGTCATTGGACCCATGATGTGAGTAACAACATTAGTTCTATTTGTCGATTGAAAATTTGCACCTCGATTGGCATGACATTCATGACCCAATTATGACACCTACTAAAGGTTCCAGATTGTAGTTTGTAGGTAGATTGTCATACCCTTCATTATAGATGATTTATTATGGTCCAATGACCTACTCCTCATATCACAACTTTTTATGTAAAAACCACATTCTTCATGCTTTCTTGCTATTTGCAATTACATTTGCAAATTCCTTCTCCTTTCTCGTAGCTTGATGATTGAACATGTCAATTTGCTTTAGTTCATTTGAATGTTTTGAATCATTGCCACCTTGATTATTTCATTCAAAGTTTGGCATAAGTCCTTTGTTGCCACATAAAAAGGACTTGGATCAT
Source organism: Dendrobium nobile (assembly GCA_022539455.1). NCBI lineage: Eukaryota > Viridiplantae > Streptophyta > Magnoliopsida > Asparagales > Orchidaceae > Dendrobium > Dendrobium nobile. The sequence continues at coordinate 25,414,967 of CM039731.1, forward strand.
GCGTGATGAGATTGCTTAAATAAGCACTATACCAAAGCTTGTATTGACTTTTGTGTGTGAGCCTTTGCTTGAAAACAAGTTGTATCACAAGTTCACTTATTCATCGACGTTTTCTTGAGTGTGCTGAAGGCTTGTTCATCATGAGTCATTTTGCTTGATTGTTGATATCTATTTCAATATTCTTTCCAAGTTCATTTTCATGTATTGGGATTTGTTCTAAAATTCTCCACAAATCCATTTGACACTTGCTTTAGAGAAATGATCCTTTCTTAATCTTTATTAAGAACTTAGTCTTATGATTCAGATTCAAGCTTCAAGTTAATGTCATTTGGTTTAAGTCAAGTCCAAATGTTCAACTAGCAAGCTTAAATCCTTGCTTAAATTATTCAAATAAAATCCTTTGTAGTCTTTTGAGTTCAAAACATGTTCGAGTGTAGTCCTTGTTGTTTTATGATTTGAGTTCAAATCCGAATTCAAATAATAGGCTCAAGTCCCATATCCATAAGTTTGAGTTTGATATCAAAGTTCACTCTGTTCATTCATGCGGCGAGTCTAAGTTCTCACTTGGTTCAAACCAAGTTCAAGTTCATTATGCTTAAGTTATGATTCATTTAGGTTTGAATTTAATTAAATAGATTGAATCAAGCTCATTTTGTTCAAACGAGTCCAAGTGCAAGTTCATTTATTGAGTTAAAGTCCTTTGCATCATTCAAATTAGTGTCCAAATATTGTTCAAAGTTCTTGGATTTTCAATCCAAATTTCGGCAGCCTCTCGGCGTCTCCCCTGTTTAGGGGAAAAACCAAGAGGCAACCTTTCCCATCGACGCTACGTGAGCGCTTCAGGTAGGTGTCAAAAATGACACCGCGGTCGCAAATGAAAATTTTTATCCCCGCCTGCTACGTGAGCATTTAAGGATTTTTATGTTTGTTGATTATAAGAAGAAAACAAGCGTTAGAAATAAGCAGGGTTTCCCCCCTCTGCACCACGTGGGCGTTTGGGGGTATTTATATAAAAAAATACAGAAAAAAAAAATATTTTTTATCCCCTTCGCCGCAAACGTCGCACCGGTTTCCCACCGTAAACGTTACTTGAGCGCCTCGGGGGTTTGCCGGCTCGTTGCAAGCTTTGAAGAGGGATTCTTAAATCGTCGCGAGCATCGCACTGGTTTCCCACCCTAAACGCTACGTGAGCGCCTCGGGGGTTTGCCGGTTCGTTGCAAGCGTCGAGAAAAGAACCACTTTCTCATTCATTTATATATATATATATATATATATATATATATATATATATATATATATATATATATATATATATTATATATTAATATATAACATATATAATTATATATATACAAAGATAGGGATATAGAGAGGGATCGGGCATGGTCATGCACGGGTGAGGGAGATCGGGTAGAGCTGAGGCTCGGTGCGGCTGTTGGCTGCAGGCCGTGAGATCGACACAGGGGAAAATGTCGGGTAAGGGGCGGATCAGGCAGAGGAGTTCGGCTAGGAGCTCGGGTAGAGAAGAGGAGATGGAGGGGGGAGTTCGGCTATGGCAGGTTAGGGAAAACAACTCTCTCTCTCTCTCTCTCTCTCTCTATTTTCTCTCTGGATCGAAAGCTGCAAAGGGGAGCGGCTTCCTGAGTTGGATCGGATAGAGAAGGTGACGGGAGCAGGCAGTGGAGGTCGGGATTCGGTCGGAGAGGGTGGAACGAACAGGCGGAGAGCAGAGAGAGCGAGAGCAGCCGAATGCTTCGTTTGGGTCGGTATTTAACGACGCGAGCGGAGCTACGGATCGCAGAATTTGAGCAGGATTTACGCCTGATTTTCGGGATACGACGCAGACGGCGCCGAACGACTGGATTTGCGGAGGAATTCGTGGATCCAGCGGTTTTACAGGTATTTTAATTTGATTTTTTTTTCTGCTGGGTTAATGCTTAGAGGTCAACAACCCAAAGTAAGGATCTCTTTGTCTTCTTCAAGTTTCTTCCCATCTCCTCTAGAGGCACTTGAGAGAAGATTATCAACATTGTGTCAAGGTTCTCTGCCTTCACCAGGAGGGTGAAAAAGAACGATGTTACTCTGCCTTTACCAGGAGGGTGAAAAGGACGACAGCACTATGTCTTCACGAAGAGGGTGAAAAAGGGCATGATGGTACGCTGCCAACTTGTAGAGTGTAAAAGGCGTCGGTTCTCTGCCGCATCGAGTTGGTGGAAGAGAGTTTGTAAGGGATTCTTCGCCTTGTTGTGGGGGCAAAAGTGGAGTCACTATTGTTTAGTGCAATACCTGGAGGAGTCTCAAGAGAGTGGATGTAGGTCTAGTTGAACCGAACCACTATAAAATTTGGTGTTCTTTTGTTTTCGTTTAATTTTTCCTGCAATTTTATTGTTATGCAATTAAGATTTCTTTGATTGAAAAATTTTGTGATAATTTTTTTTAAAAAACTACATATTTCAGGATCAGTAGTTTAAGTTTTCTAAAATGGTTTTCAAATTCCAATAAAATTTTTAAATAACCAATTCATCCCTCGCCCCCCCTCTCCATTAGCCTTGTGACAATTCTATTAGGTCTAACAACCTATACGAACTTTCAAATAGAACCTTGCAACGGTTCTCATTCATTATATTGCTTTCAAAAGAGCCATGGTTTGGATTACTACATATTTATCTTAGAATGAACTGCTGGTTTCGTCATAAATCATTGAAATGTTTATATTATTAACGTACTCAGTTCATTTTTCATTCCTCATTTGTATTGCTTCCTGCAATTGCAAACTTTCCTTCCAAGGTTTTTTGAATGATGGCTCGATAACATTAAAAAGCTCCTGACACTGCCATGCCATGTCAGCAGATTTATTTTCTATTTTTGTTTTTTTTTCCTTTTTCACCTTTTAACTCTCTTTCTATGTCTTGGACTACCATGTTATATGCAGGTCCGCTATATGTGATCCAAAACCATCAGCCTTAAGTTATGTGGAGAATGAGCATATATGTGGGAGGCCATTGGGTCTTCGGTTCGATAAGAAAACGGGAGACTTATATATTGCTGATGCATATTTTGGGTTATTAAAGGTTGGGCCCCAAGGTGGTTTGGCCACATCACTGACCACAGAGACTGAGGGTGACCCCTTTAAGTTCACAAATGACTTGGATATAGATGAAGAAGGAAATATTTATTTCACTGTCAGCAGTAACACATATTATAGAAGGTATGTCTTCATAATTAGCCCTGTAAATATTTGAGGCTGGCTTTATGAATACTCGTTTTTTAGTCATTCATATTGATGGCTGCATTAGATATCAAATTTGTACTGAACAAATTTTGTCTATGCTTATCTTATATTTACTTCTTTTCCTTTTTAGTATATCGTTATTAATTTTATTTTTCTATATAATGAAAACATTTTCTAACATTCGTTATATGTGGGTAGAAAATTCCACACCTGGATCATAGGGTAGTTCAATTTTGTTATAGAATTTACATAGATTTTTTGGGTTGCTAGCTTTTTGTAAGTGTTACTTCATATGAGATGCATGAGATCAAATTGCATGTTAATGCCTGCAAATTGTGTTATGCTACAGGCCAGTAATTCTTTATTTTTCTAAATTCGGTTCTGGTGAATCTAAATGGAATGGCAAACTAGTCATCTCAAAGAAACCATGCATAATGTCAATTTGGAGATAAAACTAAGATTTCGTTTGGGATGTCCTTTTTATTGCTTCTTAAAAAATTTATACTAGAAAGTTGCTTTAAGAAGCAACAAGAAAGTCGCTTTAAGAAGCAACAAGAAAGTCGCTTAAAACGAAGCCTAATTTGTATTGCCAGGACTGAGAAAAACAATAATAATTCACTATCATGAGTTATTTCAATCTGATGCCATTTTAGGATGCTATAAAACATTCTAATCTGCTTATCTGAACACATAGGCTTATTTTTAGATGTTTCTGACAAAATAAATTAAATTTTGTAGAAATTTCCTTCAGTCAATATTTACTGGCGATCCAACTGGAAGACTACTGAAATATAATCCTGTTACAAAGGAAACAACTGTACTCCTCCATGGTCTTCAGTTCCCAAATGGTGTCTCTCTAAGCAAAGATGGATCCTTCTTGGTGTTCTGCGAAAGTTCGCGCAATAAGCAAGTCTCCTTTTTCTCCATATTCAAAAAATGTTACTTTTCTTTTCTCAAAAATATGTCTCTCATCAATATTTCCAATGAATCCTCTGCAGGTTAACCAGATACTGGCTCAAGGGTGAAAAGGCTGGGACACCTGAGCTCTTTGCCATTGTACCTGGTGCACCTGACAACTTGAGAACCAATGAGAATGGTGAATTTTGGGTGGCGATTCACTGCCGTCGCCGAGTGTTTACATATTTTTTTGCAATGTATCCTAAGATAAGGAAATTTTTCCTGAAGCTCCCAATTCCAACCAAGTTACAGTACCTGATACACACGGGAGGTAAGCTACACGCCTTGATCATGAAGTATGGACCTGATGGTAACTTGTTAAAAGTTCTGGAAGATAGACAAGGAAAGGTAGTGAGAGCAGTCAGTGAAGTTGAAGAGAAAGATGGCAAGCTTTGGATTGGTTCTGTTCTTATGTCATATATTGCAGTTTATGCTGATGGAGACTAGTATGTAATCCATTTGTAGCTTGTAGAGTGAGAAATGCTTTGCTAGTAAAATAAGAAGCCGAGGAGAATCTTCAGGATCATTGGATGGATGACATGTGGTAGTATGTGGCATGTGAACACCATGTGTCATTCATCCAATGACCTGAATACTTTTAAGGCTTTGTTTTGTCCATTGCAGTATTAGTCTTAGGTTTTTATGGACTAAGCTTGATGTACATAGTTATGGCTTGTTATGGATAATTTATTTTTAATGTTGATTGTTAGTTTGTATTTGAGTTCATTTTATGTACCTTTTGTTTGTGTGCTATTATTTTATGACTCAAGCTCATGCCTAACCCATGAAGCTTGCGCTAATGGAGAAACTAAAGAGTGCTTGATATATACAATCTTATTCTCTTTTCGGCTTGAAGTTCTAACCTGAAAGGTATGTGGAGGTCACTTGAGCGTGTACTTCTCTTGGCTCTCCTTTTAAAAAGCCCATCTCAACCACAATCTTTTTTGTGTCATAATATAGGGATGAAGCTGACTTGAGTTCGAGCTAACATGATTTTTACTCCAGCTTAAATTATCGAAGATTGATGAAATCTTGTTGTTCAGGCTCCAAATGAATTGATTTTGATTCAACTTGAAATAGTTTCTAGTTGGTACAAAAAATTCACATGGTTTGATTCCAATGAAGCTTATTAAATCAAAGCAAGCCCAAAATAACTTGAATGTAACAAACTTAAATCAAAGCTTTGCTCTGCTGGAAGATATTATATGCTTTACAAACATAGAAACTTACAAGGTTGAAAACTCCCATGTTACCAAAGACGTCTCTCCCCAAATTTGATCTTAGGCTCTTAGCAACTTATGAGATGCATGGACATTGGCAGGGAAGTAGCCTTTGTTCTTGGAAAATTTATTAGGTATACTGATGTGTATTTTGTTTATGCATTATGCCTACTAAACATTGAAGTTAATGGACTTATGCTCTATATTGATTTGGGCAAAACAGTTGAATATTCTATAATATGCAATATATAGCAAATATAAACTTAAATAAAGATATAAAGATATAGGATGAAGTTTTTTTATCAGATTATTCCATATAAATTGGAAGGCAATAAGAGGTGATTAAGGATGCTAATTATATTATTAAACCTCTACATTCAAACTAAAATAAGTTGTTCAAAAAGATTGAAATTTATTTGAAACTATGCTTATTGGATTCTACTCATTTTTTAAATCAAATAGGATTTATTTGTCAAATTTGATTAAGGACAATATCTATGAATTTTCATAGTTTTATCATTTTATTTTGTTTTTTAATCCAAATATCCATTACACAATCAACATAGCTGATTGTATCAGTGCTTTACATAGTCTTAAATTATTAATTGCATTTAAATTATAAGACTCACATCTACCAAGTAGAAAACTCTTTTAGATATCTCAGATCCGATTTAACCAAATCATCACCATCCATTTCAATATATGTGAAATGGACAATGATCATATCATCCTCTTTCTCAAACAAAGAACAAAAGCTATCTACATTATTGTCTTTAATTTAGAATGATCTGGAGGGTTTTATTGATCTAGTGGATCGAGAAAGCTTAGATCATTAAAATCAAGTGATCCAATAGTCTGATTGCCATGAGGTTCACCTTTAATTAATAATGTGTGAAACTAAAAAATTTGATTGGGGGAAGCTTTATATATCTATATACAGTGGATTTTATATTAATTGGATTGTTGTGGTGCTTCAAAAGATCACGACAAGTAGGTTTGATGAAGTTTGCTTCACTTGAGGATGGTTGGATTTCTTGAAATGATTCCATATAATAAGGGCTGTCAAAGCTTGGAGTTTACACTTATAAAAAAGGAGCTAAGGGACGAAAGAAGTTGAGAACCCTTAGGAGTACAATGGGAAAGCTAAGTGGGTTCTTTTCACAAGCCAAAATTGGCATGAGTAGGTTGTATTTATAAGAAAACCAAAATTGCACCTAGATGAGATTCTAGCTATTGGCAGTGATGCCAGCTTTAAATGTCGCTAGGGATTATCCATTGGGAGTAGGAAAAGTGTCCCTGGACCCTAGTCGTTCTCATGGATTAAGGGTGCTTGAGCAAGTGATTAGATGTAATATGTTATTTTAATATTATCGACTATTCAAGCTGTTGCTAGTTGGCCTACTAACTAGAGTAAACCAAATACTAGCTAAGGAATGTAAAGGGTTTAACTCACTTGGGCTAACCAAAGTGGGTTTGGTCACCTAGAGCGGCTTCTTAATTTAAGATCGTAGCTTGGCTTAAGCAAAGTTTGAGAGGGTTTAAACTAGTTTTTCTTAAGTTTGGTTCAAGTGAACCTAAGGCAGGCAACTTGAAACTTTTGGTAAAACTATGGTTGACCATGGTGGGTCAAGCACATGGTCAACCATGATTCTGAATATTATTAGGATGGGTTAAGACCATTTACACAAAATACAAAGGCCATTGAGTATAGATTGGTTGATTGGTTTTAGATTTAGGAAATTTAAGGTTAAGGAATGATTTTAGTGAAACAAACTTTAACCATTAATCAAATAGATTGATCAAGGATTTTTGAACCATGGGGTGGGTCCATGATCAAGTCAAGGGTTTTTTGTGGTAGATAATAGGGACATGGACCACCTAGAGTACGCTTTAAGGTATGTGTCATAGGGTTTAGGAAATATTGCTCATTTAAGAATTTCTTAAGGGTTTTGGGTTTGACTTAGGATTGACCTAAGTATGATATGGTAGGGCCTAGCACCTTTCTAGGATAACTAGGAAATGTCCTAAGGTCCTTGCGCAATATTTCTTTTTTATTTTAAGCTTTGAATTTGACTTTAACCATTACAAATGGATTTTTAAAGGGTTAACAAAGTTCTAAAGAACATATAAAATCCTAAGGTAGACTTGTAAGAGTCATAGGCATGGGATATGATGTTGACCTAATCTATAAATTTTAGAGGTCCAGCATAGGATATGTGGTATCATAGGGTTTGGGATTTTTTCATGGCTAGCCAATGCTATGTCATTAGGAATCCATCTAAGAGGGTCCTGTGGGGAAGAACCTTTACTTAATAGGATCCTATGAGCTAAGGCTAGGCACTTGAAGGTTATGGCAACCTCATTAAAAAATAAGATCAATAAATAGCCCACTAGTTAATCAATCATTTGATACTAAACATACAGAACCAACTCACTCTTTGATCATTACATGTCTTGCTAGAATTACTCCCTCCAAATCTAGTTGTCAAATTAGTGAATATCATGATCTTTAAGGAATATTTTTCATTAGGCTTGTAAGCTTATAAATGCAATAGAGATGCATGAACTAAGGTCTAAATTAAACCAAAAATTGCCAAAATCAAATTTGAGAGCTCTTGGAGTAGATAATATTTATGTATAGATATAGAGGAGTTGGCTATGTTGTACAAACACTTCATGTTAAAGGGGTATGCAGTGCCTAACAGGTATTGGGCACTAACATGCGTCCAACACATGTCAAACACAATTGTCACACGTCTAATTAAAAAAAAAAACTAAAAAAGAATGAACACATATGTCCTAGCTAGAAACCTGATTAAATTTTTATTTAAAAACCTACTTCTATTTTTTTATTTTCCTCTCAAGCACTTATCTTGCAAATTTTCTTACCCTTCCTTTTTTTTATTAATTTAAATAAATAAACATTTTTCTTACCCTTCCTTTTCCTTTCTCACATGTGATCACTAGGGTTTGGGTTGACATTTTCGGATCTACGAATTTAGCCACCAGCTTCCAAAGCTCAACTCTACTATGCTCGTCTCCAAGATTTCTCTCTCCTCTCGAAACCAAAGCTCGATGCCAAAGTTCAATGACTAGCAATATTCTTTCCCCTCTCGATGTCAAAGATAACCCCAAAGCTCAATGAGACGATGATTGACATCCTCTCCTTCCCAAGTTGAAGCCTGAGGTTATTCAAATAAATACTAAATAATAAAAAAAGGAGATGTTCATTCATATAAATAATCTTTAAATATAACATCATAAATTTATTATACAATAAAAAATCATTAATAAAAGAATTTTCAAATAAGATCAATGTCATGCTATAATTTTGTGTGTCGCTTGTTAAACTTATGTTATTTAATTTTTTGTATATATAGATTTAATAATCTTATTTCATTTAATTTATATGCAATATTTTTAATTCTAAAAATATAAATATTACAACACCAACAATAAATGTGTCATGTGCCCGTATTGTATCATGTCTATCTCCATGCATCCTAGAGATGTAACTATTGTAATTTCTTCCTCTCTCTCTCTCTCTCTCTCTCTCTCTCTCTCTCTCTCTCTCTCTCTCTCTATATATATATATATATATATGGTTTTAAGTAACCATATCATCATGTTTAAGTTATGCATGACTACTGTAGGCATGGCATAGTTTCTTTGTATGTTTATCTTCCAAGCATTTTTCTTTTACTATATATACAACCACCCAATAACATGCCTTATGGTTTTTTCCCTCAATAAATTAATGGAAAGAGACACCTAATCAGGTCCATAGAAATCAGCAGGAAAATTGCCAACATAAACAATAAAAAAACTAGGCAAAAACAGTAAAAAAAAAAAAAAAAAGAAAATAGCAAAATTCATGGCCGGTTACCATTGTTAATTTCAATATATCAAGCTCATAATTATTAATTGTTTGGCTCATAGATAAAAATGACTCCTCATCTGAACTTTTATTTCTTCTACTGTTCTTTTCTGTAGATCTTATTGATTACTTGAACTCAGAAACATTTTAATTTGGAAACCTGAAAACAGAGATTAGCCATATTGTTCTTGTTATTAAAGCCAACAAATTATAAGTGGCAAAATGGTAAATATCACATGACTATTCTATAAGAATAAATTTTATGCTTCGTTTGAGGCAATTTTCTTTCTGCTTTCTACAACAGTTTTTAGCATAAATTTTTTTTGAAAGCTGTGGGAAAATAATGACCAAATGTTGTCCCAAATAAAGCATTAATTTTCAGCTTAACATAATTAAACGAATGTAATATGTCAATAGTTTGTAATTTCATAGTCATATTGATTGTGTTCACATTCTATGTTGAAAGAGTAATTGATTTCTTTTTTAATTTGGCTATTCTCATTAATGCTCTTTCTCTCTCTCTCTATCTTCCATATGAATTTTTGTACTAGTTCCTAACTTCATTAAGTTTGTTCCTTTTGTATTACAAACCTATTAAATATTTTAATGTTTGGACTTAATTCTTATAATAATTTGTTTTTTTTTTTGTAAAAGGATTATTTTAGTATTTTTTAATTTTTTGAAAAATAAAAAAATTTAAATGCTTTCTAAGTAGGAGGCTGTTTGATTCCCTAATAATTTTGATGTCATGTAAATAATAAAACTCCATTTAATTCATTGGTGTTGGGAGATTATAGTTTTAGTAGATCTAAAATCAAACATATAGAATTTTAGTAGTAGTAAATCTAGTGAGGGTGATTGTGACTTTGGACGATCAAGTCATTAATAAGAGTACATGTTTTTGATATATTGTGTCTATTGTTCAAAATGATGGTGAAATAGATGGGGACATTATTAGTAGAATTCAAGTTGGATGGTTAAAATGGAGGAATGCATTATTAGGTCTATTGTGTGATAAAAAAACACCTTTTAAACTTAAGAGAAAATTTTATAAGATGGTGGTGAGACCTGTAGCGCTTTATGGCATAGAATGTTGGCCATTAAAAGAGACGCGTAAAATTCAATTAAGTGTTGCAGAGATGAGGATGCTTAGGTGGATAAGTGACTTCACTCTTAGAGATAAATTGTGAAATGAATATATACGTGAAAAGATTGGAGTAGCTTCAATGGTTGATAAGATTAGAGAGAGTCGCCTTAGATGGTTTGGACACATAAAATGTTAGCCTTCCGATGACCCAGTTAGGAGAGTAGATATGTTGAATTTGACCCATGTTAACAAAGGTAGAGGTAGACTTAAAAAGATTTGATTAAAAAATATTAGAAATGACATGTTTTCATTAAAATTAAATGAGAATTTGATTCTTAATAGGACATAATGAAAAAAAAAGGATTAATGTAGCTAACCCCACATAATAGGATAAATGCTTGATGTTATTGTTGTTATGTTGGGAGATTACAATGATACATAGACTATTATAAAATCAATATTTGTACTATATAGTTAGTCTTATTTGGTCAAATTTGAGTAATTATCATGGAGGGTAAATTGTATGATTTATCCTCAACTTTTGTCATAAAAGAATATCAGAGACTTCTAAATTTTTTAATTTTTTCGTGAGTTGAACGCAAAAACATAAATTTGAATTTGTGTCAACTAAGTTCGTTGATAAAATTCAAGAGATTTTTTGACATGGCTCGGCGATCGAATCTTATCTATGCTAGATTTATGCTTGGACATTCAACATTTCAAAAATATAGAATATATACAATATCTGCATTTATAAAAACAAAGCTAGAACTAAAAAAATACCAAACCATACTTCAAAATGGCCTTCATGCTCTGCTTCAACTTCTTTCTCTGAAATGTTCAGAGGAAAAGTGAATGTGTAATCCATCATTCTCACTCCATTAGTGTCCTTTAGATCATATGTTTCATTCTATCTGCAATAGGTCGCTCTTGAACCCCACATATGCATCCAACAAAATACTTCTTTAATGAGCTATCTCGAAGCTATAAATTTGAACTCATACTCGATTAGTTTGTCAAGCTCAAAGTTGAGGTTAGGGGTGACTTGAGTTCAACTTAATTCATTTACACCCTAACCTCAAAGAATAGTACATAATTTTAGTAATATTAGATAATTCATGGAAATTAAAAAGAAAATAAATTTACTAATTTCACCCTACTATGTTTTCATGAAAAAAATAGGATCAAAATTTTTGTCTTGACTCTAAAATATTGTGAATGTCATTATTTACTTCCACAAAATGTTAGAGCAAGAAAATTATGAATCATAGTTAAGAGCTGTAGTAAAGCGGTTGATAATTTTTTTTTTCTTCGTATCATTGGTCTTGATTGGAGAGCATTATCTTACACTAACCTGGTTAAAATTTGGCCTCAATGGTTTTTTTTTTTTTTGTTATTTAGTTTTGGAATGCTTAATGCTTATGCACAAATTTGAGTTGGTTTTGTGAGATTAGATTTCGTTTGGAATACTTTTTTATTGTTTTTAAATGCAATTTTTTTGTACAAAAGTTTCTTTAACAAAAATTTTTTGTAGTTGAAAGCTGTTTTAGAAAGCACAGTCTGAAGTCTTAGTTAGAGAAAATCATAAAAAATGCTACATTAAATTGATATTATAACCATAATTATTAATTACCTAGCATGGAGCTTATTGGGTGGGAGATTTGTCTTCATCCATGTATGAGATTAAACATTGACTGTCGATGACTTCAAGGGCGAACCCACGGTCAATTCAGGGTGGGCAAATGGACACCCTTAAAAAATGTATTAAAAGGGGTATTTACAGTATTTTTCTCCCTCAAAAAATATTTTTACCTTAATTTTATCAATCATGCCCATCCCACTAGACGCTGGTTTGCTATTCCAGCAACTTTCGCAAAATCGCATTCGCCATTCCACATTCGGTTGAAACCTTGTCTTCACAACCCTCTTCTCTTTTTCCCATTCATCGTTCAAGAGATCTCCCAGTTCGCACTTCACAGCGTTCTCACCAGTCGCAAGCTCCGCTCTTCGCAGTCACAAGCTTCGTCTCTTCGTAGTTGTTGCCTTAGGCACTCGTCTCCTATTGAAGTTAACTTTAATCTAGTGATTAGCCGATTAATCTTGTTCTTTTGGCGCCTCCATATTACTCCTTGAAATAACAAAATTTCATCATTATCAAGTTGATTTATTATACACTGTTGTTGATATGCAACTTCTGAAACTAAATAACATATTCTCTTAAACTAGTACCGAGTTACTTCTTTGTGTGATATGTCTAAATCGGAGTAATATGTTCTCTGCTTATCGTAAGGGAAATTTAATTCATCTTGCATAGTTATATCCGACATATTTCTCTATAGTTAATCTTGTGTCTCTTGAACATCGTCTATCTACTTATATTATTGATATGCGTACTAATGATGAGTTTACATCTTTGACTAGTATTGCAGCTCTTGCAAAACAGATTATAAAGGATAAAAAAATATTGTGTATCCCTGATTTATATACTTATTGTTTTGATAGTGACTTTATTAGTTGCTACTGCTACGGTGGAGAGAGCCTTTTTTGCAATGAAGATTATTAAGGATCACCTGCATAACAAAATGAGCGATGTTTGACATAATGATTGTCTAGTGTCATATATTGAGAAAGAAGTATTTGATTCTATTCGAAATGAAGTCATTATGTAACATTATCAGAAAATGCAAGGTAGAGTACATAGTTGTAATTTTCTTTTTTATTTCATAAGTTATAATGAAATACATTGCATTACTTAGAATTTTGTTAATGATATATATATATATATATATATATATATATATATATATATATATATATATATATATATATATATATTATATATATTATTTTCTTTTTTATATATTGAGTTTGACCACCCTAAAATAAAGGTTGGATCCGCCTCTGGGTGACTTGTGAGGGGTGTGAATTCGCCATGTAAGATTCAAAAATAAAACAAATAAAAAAATAAAAATAATAAATAAATCGCATTTAATATAAATAAAACTTTGATTTTAACAAGTTAGCAGCTAAATCCCTACTACAAAATTTCCGATCTTTTATTAAATGGAAGATAGGATCATATGCTTGTATGAGTTACTCGTCTTCAGCTAGATATTTTATATACTTAGTCCAGGTTTGGTCCTCGGCTAATAGGATGCCCCATTTTCTTCCTGATGTTGCTAATCTCACAGTTTCCTGCCTATTTCATCCACCCTCCTCGCTTCATCCCCCCTTCCTCTTGCCAAATCTCTTTAGTTTCGTGATAAAGATGCAATCTTGCTACAAAAAATCTCTCCTTTCGTGATAAGAATTCTGAGACCGGAATCGCATGCAGAGAGAAGGGGAAGAGGGAGTGTAGACTAGAGATCTACTGAGTCTTGAACCCCATGGGAAATACATGTGTCGGCCCAAGCTTCTCCAAGAATGGAATTCTGCAATCCTTTACTGCAACCCTTTGGCCTACCCAAGCACAGGATGATGCATTACCCCCCATGAAAAGCGGCGATTCAGGAAACGAAACTTCTTTAACTGTTGAAAACAGACCTCCGGAGCAGGTTAAGATCCAAGAAGCTAAATTTCCAGCAGCTGAGGCGAAGCTCCCATCTGATCCGCCTCCTAAAAAACCACCGAAGAAGCCGATACATGGAAAGAGAATCTCAAGTGCTGGTCTTCTTGGTTCTGTATTGCGGCGAAAAACTCAGAATTTGAAGGAGATTTATAGCTTAGGAAAGAAGCTTGGGCAAGGACAGTTTGGAACTACTTATTTGTGTGTGGAGAAGGTTACTGGGAAAGAGTATGCTTGCAAATCTATAGCTAAGAGGAAATTGACTACTGAGGATGATGTGGAGGATGTAAGGAGGGAGATTCAGATAATGCATCACTTGGCCGGCCATCCGAATATTATTTCAATCAAGGGAGCTTATGAAGATGCTGTGGCTGTTCATGTTGTGATGGATTTGTGTGCTGGGGGTGAGTTGTTTGATAGGATAATTCAGAAGGGGCATTATACAGAGAAAAAGGCTGCAGAGCTTACAAGGGTTATTGTGGGTGTTGTGGAGGCTTGTCACTCTTTGGGGGTTATGCATCGAGATCTGAAGCCAGAGAATTTTCTTTTTGTTAATCAGTCTGAGGACGCTCTTCTCAAGACAATTGACTTTGGGCTGTCTATATTTTTCAAACCTGGTAATTCTTCTTTTGTTTTGGATTTGTTACTTTTGTGTAATCTTAAATGCATGTTTGAGTATCAACCTTAAAATTCGAGGTAATCTCCTTATTGCTTATGTTTGCTGATTATTTCCTTTGAGTACTGTATATTGCCTCATTCAGTTGAGGATACAATGTCATATATATTCTCCATAGGAGTAAAAGCTTGTAAGGAAGACATTTTGTAAATTTTATTGGAATGTTAGGTGAAGAAGAAACTGCGTATTTGTAACTATGTATTAAATAACTAGATATTCCTAAATGTGCTGGACAATAAGGTAGTCTATCAACATCTTACAAAAGGAATAGCTGGACATATACGTTAAAATCCCAACCTTCCCTTGACCCTTGATCCCACGGCCAGGATGGGGATCCGGGGGAGGCTCACCTAGATCACGTTGATCTCCTTACATATTCGGGTGGGTGATTTAGGAAGGATTTTATTAGGGCAATTATGCATGATTCCGTATTTATTTGTTTCTTTATTAAGATATCTTGTATAAATCTATAAATAGGGATAATTTTATATAATGAAATATAAAAAATATTTCCCTCTCCAATTCTCTAAGTTTAACATGGTATCAGAGTAAGCGAGGGAGTGAGCAGGAACTAATGCGTGCGTGCATGCCTTAGTGGAGATGACTGACCCTCATGTGTGTGTTGGAGCCGAATCGAGCAAGAAACGAGCGATTGAAGAGCTATTGTACACGCCATTAAATCCTCGACTCGAAGAGCCCCTCCCCTCGCCCCAAATCTCGACCGCTTTTGCATGTTCCCGATCCACTACCCTTTGATTTGGGAGATGTACAAGAAGGTCGCAGCCTTCTGGACATAAAAAAAAATCGATCTCTCTTAAGATCTCTGCCACTAGATCAATCCCTCAAATCGGACGAACGCCACTTCGTAACCCACATTCTCACCTCCTTCGCTACCACTGATGAAATTGTTATTGAGAACCTTGCCGATCGGATTCAGACTGAAGTCGGTTTACTTGATTCGAAGCTCGCCGATTGAATAGTGCTGATATGTGGAGTTGCCCAGATGATACACATAGCGGGGAAGAATATGGCTTTCTTGGTTGTAAGACAATTTACTGCTACGGTTTAGTGCATGCTTATAGTGACTAAAGAGTTGGTGAGCATGTGGACGGTGAAGTACGCTACTTCCCTAAGTAGGGAGTCGATCATGGATATCGAGGGTGAGGATACAAAGAGATTAGAAGCACTTTATCCTACTTTGAAGGAGCTGGTGCTTGTTGGTTCTCAAGGTTCCCACCACCAGCCTTTATTGTTGGAATTCTGAGGAATGCAGGTTCCCACCATCGGCCTTCATTACCAAAATTCAGAGGAATACTAGTCCTTCCACTGGCCTTCATTGCCAAAATTGTAAGAAATATTGGTCTTTCTACTTCCTTCATGCGTCCAAAACTGTGGAGAGATCGAGTGGGAGGGTTCCTTTTGCATGCAACGTCCAGAGTCAATCGAGCAGAAGCGAGAGAAGTCGAGCGTTGGACCTCCTCTTGTGTGCGTATGAAAAGGGTTGAGAGTTCAAGGACAAGCAAGAGTGTAAAACCTGCACTCTTTCCTGCGATCAGACCTGAGGGATCAGAGGCCTTGCATGCACCTATATGGGGTCGAATAAACAGGTGTGTTCGGGTGGAGTCAGAAGACTGATTTGCATTGGGGGAAAGGCTCACTCTATTGGGTGGGATGAGATTTGTGTGCCAAGTGCTGAGCCGCTTGAGACGTGTTTTTCTGTTGCTGTCCTTGAAACTTGCCTCAACCCTAAAAAACATATTTTTTTCTATTGTCGTTCCTTTATTGCCGACCTTCCCTTGTAGTTGCTATCACATCTATAACCAATGTAGCCTTCATTGCTGCCCTACTTAATATAGCCTTCATTGTTACCCTTTGTCACAGCAATGTCTAAAGCTAATTTCTCTCAAAGTTTTGACCAAATAGAGGACTCTATGGTGCATCAAGTGACTTGATAAATCTACTTTTCTGTGACTAATTATCAAGCTAGGAATGATAAATATGGATTCCCCAACTTGAGGGGTAGTGTTAAAATCCCAACCATCCCTTGACCCTGATCCCACTATGAGGATGGGTATCTGTGGGAGGCTCACCTGGATCATGCTGATCTCCTTCCATATTTGGGTGGCTGATTTAGGAAGGATTATTTTAGGGCAATTATGCATGATTCCGTATTTATTTTGTTTCTTAATTAAAATATCTTGTACAGATCTATAAATAGGGATAGTTTTGTATAATGAAATAAAAAAAGTATTTTCCCTCTCCAATTCTCTAAATTTAACAATATATTAGTAGGCTAAAACCAGCTAGTTATATGAATTTTTAGATGCTGCTGTCTCACTAACTTTATAACTACCTATAGTACTCTGTAAGTCAAATCCTTACACATTTGTGCCTCATTATTTTAGTTTCTTAAGTTAATATTCAATTTGCTTAGTGTGAGTGGCATATCAGTAAGTGATGCATGCGTACAACTGTAATATCAACTGAGATTCTCTTAAATAACTCATCTTCTATCAGATTTTGCAGATCATTGGTTTTTTAGTTTTCATGGTACAAATAAGAATTTTACATACTAAAAGGTTTGAGCTTATATTTCTGGTCAAGTTGGCCTATGATGGCATACAACAACAACAAACCTTTATGCCACTACATGGGGTCGGCTACATGAATCCTTATGATTGCATACGATAAGAAAATCTTATCATGATTACTTGTAATACATTTGCTTATGGCTTTTTTTGCTAATATTTCTTTCCAATGATAATTTATCCTCTTTTAATTGGGTGCTGAAATGAAGATGCGTTTTATTGGCATTGAGTTTTCGATTTGGCGTTGCTGTGGTCTCTTGTACTGTGCTGTATAATGCTGTGTTTCGCTGTGCTTGCCAAGTAAGGTTAATGATTGCTTGGTAAAATCATGTTAAGATTGCTAGATAAAGTTACATAAGATAGTTGTTGTTTGGTTAAAATTAGCTATGATCATGATATGAATTGATTGAATGATTACAATGAATATGATTATGAATGTTTTTTATAATTATAACCTAATATCCTAATCATAATAATTATTTAAATTACTAAGAAAGCTGAAATCCATTAGACTCTTATGTGGGAAGCTACACAACATCTTAAATCTGCTTCTGTTGTTCGAGGAAGTCAAAGTAGACATAAAAAAGGTATGCCACAGAACCCAAATCAACATTATCACTTTTTCCCACTTAAGCTCTACATACCTTGGACCTTTTGATAATTTAATTAAGCGTTTTGAAATTTGATATCAATCTTAGGTGATTAAAAGTTCAATTTTGCATCTATCTTCATAACATTTGTTTTGATGTTCAACATTTGTATTTTCTTCTTTGTAATTTTTAATTGGCGGCTATTCATTTCAGGTGACATGTTATCTGATGTGGTTGGTAGTCCTTACTATGTAGCACCAGAAGTTCTTAGAAAGCGGTATGGTATTGAGGCAGATGTTTGGAGCGCTGGGGTGATTATTTATATCCTTCTTAGTGGTGTCCCTCCTTTTTGGGCAGGTTTTGATCTTTACCAATATTTTCGATATGCTTGTTGTTTCGATTTCATCTTGATTTTTCAACCTTTTAAGCTAACTTATGCTTCTGATTTTGTTATCAATAGAGTCCGAACAAGGTATTTTTGATGAGGTTCTGCATGGTGATCTTGACTTTGAGACTGATCCATGGCCTAGCATCTCAGATAGTGCTAAAGATCTTGTGAAGAAAATGCTTATAAGAGATCCTAAAAGGAGGTTGACAGTTCATGAAGTTTTGTGTGAGTTCTCAATCTTAATTTCTGTTAGACAAAAGTATGAAGGAAAATTTCTATTTTACTTTTTTTTTATGTAGATTCCTTTTTCACCTTGGTATGTTTGGATGGGGAAGGGGGAGGATTAGGGGTGTTAGTTCGGGTTTATGAGTCAAGTTTGGATCCACCTTGAAAAGAAGATTAACACGATATAGTTATTCCGTATTCAAACTTGTTTATTAAACGGGTTAAAAATTGAAACCTAAATTTGATCTTATACAACAATAACAATATCAAGTGTTTATCCCACTATGTGCAGTTGGGTACATGAATCCTATTTTTCCATTTTGCCCTATTAAAAGTTAAATTCTCATTTAAATTTAATAAAAAAAATCATTTCTAATATTTTCTAACCAAGTCTTTTTAGGTCTACCTCTACCCTTCTTAACATGAGTCAAATCTAATACATCTACTTTCCTAACTGGGTCATCGAAAGGCCGTCGTTTTATGTGACTAAACCATCTAAGGTGACTCTCTCTAATCTTATCTTACACTGGAGCTACTCAAACCTTTTCACGTATACACTCATTTCATATCTTGTCTCTAAGAGTAAAGCCACTCATCCACTTGAGCATCCTCATCTCTGCAACACTTAACTTAATATTATGCTTCTCTTTTAATGGTTAATATTCTGCACCAGAAAGCATTGTAGGTCTAACCGCCATCTTACAGAATTTAACCTTAAGTTTGAGGACGACTTTTCTATCACACAATAAGCCAATGCATTCCTCCACTTCAACCATCCAACTTGAATTCTACTAATAATATCCCATCTATTTCACCATCACTCTGAACAATAGATACAAGTTATCTAAAATGTATACTCTTATTAATGACTTGATCACCCAAATTCACCATCTTCTCACTAGAACTATTATGATTAAAACTACTTTTCATATATTCAGTTTTAGATCCACTCAAATGAAAGCCTTTGTATTCTAAGATTAACCTCCATAATTCAAATTTATCTTCAACTCCCTCTCTAGTCTTATCAACAAGAAGAATATAATCAGCAAAAAGCATACACAAAAAGGTTAAGTTGTGATATTTTTATATCGGCTTGACCTGAAATGAATGCAATTTACAAATTTAAACACAACTTAAAAAATAACCAAAATTACAATTATTTGAGGATTTCACAAAAAAAAAAAAAAAATCTAACAGTTAAGTCATTATTTTTAGGTTGACCCAAACCTGAATCAACCAGAATCCAATCCAATTTTTTTCGAGTCACAAAAATAGATATGAATATTATCCAAAATTTATACATTTTGACCCGAGCCTAAAATTTTCATTTCAGATTCAATTCGTGTTTTTTTATTAGGTCCAATGTTGACACCCCTATGGAGTTAAAACAATAAAAAAATCAAGAACGCAGATAAGATTTTGTAAAAATCATTGTTCTTATTGTCATGTCTTTATTACATATATTTTATAAATTTGTTCTGAAACTTTGGTTGAAGTGGAGGAATGCATCGGGCTTGTTGTGTGATAGAAAAGTACCCCTCAAACTTAAGGAAAAATTCTATAAGATGGTAGTGAGGCCTGCAATGCTTTATGGTGCTGAATGTTGGCCATTAAAAGAGAAGCATAATACTAAGTTAAGTGTGGCAGAGATGAGGATGCTCAGGTGGATGAGTGGCTTTACCCTTATAGATAAGATACGAAATGAGCATATACGTGAAAAGGTTGGAGTAGCTCCAGTAGAAGATAAGATTAGAGAGAGTCGACTTAGATGGTTTGGTCACATAAATCGGCGGCCTTCCAATGACCCGGTTAGGAGAGTAGAGGTATTAGATTTGACTTATGTTAAGAAAGGTAGAGGCAGACCTAAAAAGACTTGGTTAGAAAATATTAGGTATGACCTTTCTTTATTTGATTTAAATTTAGAATTTGACCTTTAATAGGACACAATGGAGAAAAATGATTCATGTAGCCGACCCCACGTAGTGGGATATAGGCTTGTTGTTGTTGTTCTGAAACTTTGGTGCAATTTTATTTTGCAGGTCATCCATGGGTTCAAGTTAATGGTGTTGCTCCCGACAAGCCCTTAGATTCTGCAGTCTTAACTCGCATGAAGCATTTCTCTGCAATGAACAAGCTCAAGAGGATGGCTCTGAGGGTAAGTTCCTAGAAAGCGTTGACTTCATAACATTAAATATTATCGAAGATTAACTGTTGTTAATGTGATGTGCACCTGAAAGCAACTTTTAATATTAAAATATTAATTTACTATTTTACAATGTGTAGGTTATCAAATGCTATTTATTTGTTATAGTGTTATTTATCTAATCTTATCTGTTTGATTCAGTGTTCTGATGATGACATCAATATGTCAGAAACTAGGATTGACATAAGATTTACATGTTTATAATATAATGGTGTGTTTGTGTAAAACTGATCTAGTTTGGCCTTTTAGTGAAAAAATATTATAATTTCAAAATTTTACAACCAAAGACAATACTTTTTTCTTATGCCAGAGTTTCTTAAAACCTTGACATTATTACTTTCTCTTGAAACTCCAACAGTACCACTAAAGTTTGCTATTAAACTACTATAATGTAATACTAGGATTTCATAAAAATCCGAAGTAGTATTGCAAGGAGGAAGGCCAAATTGTATAATTTAATGATTTCAACAGACTAAAGCTTCGTTTGGGATGGTTTCTTAATGCTTCTTAAAGTAGCTTTTTAGTACAAAAAATTTAATTTTTCTATTAAAAAATTGCTTTAAGAAGCAGTAAGAAAGTTGTCCCAAACGAATCCTAAATGTTTGACATCTTCTAGTGGGGCACAACAGATGTTAATGAATTTGATTACGTTTTTGTGTAGCAATAACAACAATTTTTTTTTTTTAACCTTGCTCGTTTAGTTGGTGGTCAGCATGAGTTGTGTACTGTTGCATGTTTCTTTCGCCTTACTTTACTTGGCTTAATGCGGTTGTGGCTGCATGTTAACACAGTTTTGATAAATTTCAAATGTTTTAGATCAGCACAGGACTTGAGATACCTTTTTTATACTTTCTATTTTTTCATAATTTTCCTTTTGCTGCAACTGAAAAAAAAGTTATTTTTGCTGACAGATGCTAATTTTTTGGTTTATGAATATTTCTTTACACTTAAAAAAATTTCAAATTGGGATAATTAAATCCACAGCCCTCTTATTCAATTTGAATTGTATTTATAACTCTCTTCTACATTATAAAGGTATAGATGACTTCCATATATGAGGGTTATATGCATATATTTATATGTAAGATTTAAGAGATAATTTAGTGGTTCTTAAAGGTTATCTGTATATTCTTCAAGTCATGAGGGTTAAATTCTAATTTCAAATATTGAGTTGAGGTAGTTAATTGCCACTTTTATATATGTTTTTGAGTAGTTGGTGAATTGTTATATTGTTAAAGTTTTTTTTTTAAATTATTTTTGGCTGAAATTTCCAAAAAAAAAAAAACAATTTTTTTTTTAGGTGATCGCAGAGAGCCTATCTGAGGATGAAATTGCTGGCCTGAAGGAAATGTTCAAGATGATAGACACTGACAATAGTGGACATATAACCTTTGATGAACTAAAAGTTGGATTAGAAAGAGTGGGTGCAAACCTCAAGGAGTCAGAAATTTATGCTCTCATGGAAGCTGTGAGTGCTACTTTGCAATTTTTTTTTCTCATTATCTTTTAAATGTGCTTTCCACTACAAAATCAGAATTATGAGCATTTGCAGAATTAGCTAATTTATTTTCATCTCATATGTTGCACATAAAGACTACTGCCTTTGCTTCACATCTCAGATCTCATTACTATTGTTACTTGCTACATATTATGTTTCCAATATTATATCATCATGGCATCATCAACATCTTCCTTATTCCAACTATTTTGATTTGGCTTTATGCATTTTATTCTACATTCATTTTCTTACTTGTTGGGTGATGTCTTTATCTCTCATCATCGTCGTTGTTAGCCTACTATCTCAAATATTTGAGGTCGGTTTTATGAATCCTTATTTTTCTTCATTCTCGACTAAGTTGATCCCTCCCATGCCCTTCATAATCCTTCCACTTCCACCTACATGCAACTTATGCCTTCTTATGTTATGGCTTAGTAGCTCTGATTCTCATTGATTTTATTTTGTAGGCTGATGTTGATAACAGTGGAACCATAGACTACGGTGAATTTATAGCTGCAACTGTACATCTAAACAAAATAAACAGAGAGGATCACTTATTTGCAGCCTTCTCATATTTTGATAAGGATGGAAGTGGTTACATAACTAGAGATGAACTCCAACAGGCCTGTGAAGAATTTGGTATGGAGGATTTAAGATTGGAGGAAGTTATCAAAGAAGTTGATCAAGACAATGTAAACTTCTTGACATTTGGTTATCTCAAATCCTTAAAAATTAGCAATGTCGTGTGATTTATTTTTAGGGGAATTTATATGCATACCATAGAATTCTTACTTATTTACATCTAACACCTAAATTGTTATATTTATTTGTATAATATCTAAATATCTAAATCACATCAAAATATATGAATGAAAATTTGAATTTTACTTGGTATAAATCAATGTTAGTAGTATTTCTTGATGTGATGTAAATATTATGATGTTATGTAAGAAAATATGGCTATGTATATCTACCTCTCCTTAGATTTACACTAGCGGTTCTTGTGGTCGATATTATCTTTAAATTTTAGTGATTATTATTTTTTAATTTTATTTTTTCGTGCAGGATGGTCGCATCGATTACAATGAATTTGTCGAAATGATGCACAAGGGTAGTGCAGGATTTGGCAAGAAAGGCTTGCAGAATAATCTTAGTGTTGGACTTAGGGAGGCTTTGAGGCTTGTTTAATCAGGAAGGATTATACATTTTTGTTATGAGTTGTTTTTTTTCCTTCTGTTTTTAGGAAATGTAAAGATTGATTGAGAGCTTGGATTGAGAAGCACAATCAAGTTTGCTGTATTTATACTGAATCCATCAAATCTTGTATGATGATTTGTTTGCATAAAGAATGAAAAAAATGTGAAGCTTCTACTTTATAATTGTTTCTCCTTGTCTGAAATTTCATTTTACTTGTAATTTAAAGTATCAACAGTTGCAAAGCTTATATTTTTATTTTAATGTTGCTTTCAAAAAGATTATTGAGATGCAAAGGGAGCTTATGGTTTCCATCTATCTTCAATGTTTGTTAAGAGTAACGTTGACCTAAATTGAACCGTTTGAATTCATCTTTTATACGAGTAAGATGAATACTTCACATAATGAACTAATATTCTCATCAATTTGTGATTGTCAAAATGTTAGAGAGTGAATGGATGGATGGCTACTTTTTCTCTTCAGTTTATTATATAAAGTTATTAGGAGATGTGGATTTTTGGTTTTCTATGTTCATTGAGGGGTTGTTTGATTGTCAGTAAAGGGAGTGTAAAATATTTCAAATGGAGGAGTTTTGAGAATGTTGGCATTTGATTTAAAGTAAAGCAAATATAGTGTATAACTTTTGTGCATTTGAAATTCATCATCTTATTTTTTTTTCAGTGTATTTTGAATTTATCTTACTTGGGGTGAGTTCTAAATTCATAAAAAATTCATTGTAATTGTTGCTGCCTACCGCAGTCACATGTTGGTCGCTGACCACTTACTTGCTACTATTAGTGGTCACCGACCAACACTTTTTTCGCCGGCCATCGCTAGCTACCTCTAGCCACACTCATTGCCCACCGCCGCCCATAGTGTCCACCGATCACAGTCGTCTAAAGCTGCTGACCATTATTGTCTTCGCTGGCCACCACCCTAGTCATCGACCACCACCAACTTCAGCCTCCTCGACAATCGTTGCCGCCGCCCATCGCCGCAATGTCAATCATCTACTGTGACACATCCAGTTTCAATATTCAGTTCAACCTATTCTGACCGAACTAGTTCATGGTAATATATTAAATTTCTACATTTTGAACCCATGTACATGTGCTTGGGAATGTTTGGTATGCATGAGAAATCTACATGTGTTCTGAAGTGGGTTTAGGGGTTTATTTGCATGATTGTGAAATATAAAATTTCCTCCTGTGTCGCTGTGACAATAGGTTTGGCAGTGCCCTAAAGGTAGGTCTTCAAGAAAATTTGCATTTAAGTCGACACACTAACGCGCGGTGGGAGTGATAGCACTATAGGTTTCTAAAGCGAGCGTCGTTGCGTAAGAGCAAATTTTAATAGTTTAAATATCTTTTTTACTATCCATTTGGTTCATTTTTTCTGAGGGAGCCATCATTATAGAGAGGGAGATAAAATATTTAGTAAGAGAAAGTCCGTTTTGATTTGCATATGGTCATTTTTCAGCTGCAACCTAGTTCTGAAAATTATTCAGATCGAGGTAGGTTATATTTTGTTTATCTCAATTTTCAAAAATATGAAGTTTTCTCAAATTTTTTTATTAAATTTAGATTTTCATTACCGAAAAATAAGGATAACTTCGCTTCAGTAAAACCTTTAACGTGTAACTTTTTGTATGTTATAGAGATTGATATTTGAAACACTTCAAATATTTTCTAAAAATTTTACACTAGAAGTTTAAAAAATTTTGTTGTTTTTGTTGATTTGAAAATAATCCTAACTTTGAAAAATAATGTTGTATTACAATTAAAGATTTGAATAAATTTTATGCATAATCCCTAATAATTTGGTTATATTCTAAAACAAAGCATTTTTTATATAATAGTGTATTATTCTTTCTTTCGTTGTAACAAAATATGAAATTATATAATGAGTTCATTTATACTTTAATTACTACAATGCAATGAAATATGCATTTATATGATTGAATTATGTGATATTATAGAGTTCTTATGTGATATTTGTCTGTTGGGGTTATAAGGGGCAATAATCTTTTAGATTATATTTGATGCAGGGAATTTGAAACTCTCTTAAAATTTAAATGTTGGGAGTTTCAAGGGGCCAAAATTTTTAGATTATGTCTGAGAAAAAAGAAATATGTTACTTTCTATTGAGGCTCATATGAAATTTTTTATTTATTTAAATTTTTAGCATTGTTAATTGAATAACAGATAACTGCTATTATTATTCTGCTCACCATATTGATTTATTATATTACATTTAAATTTTATGATGAATTCTTAATAAATGAACTATTTAAAAATTTAGATATATAAATATGGCTTGCTGAGCTATGTTAGATCACATATATTTTGATGTATGTTTTTAAGGTTTGAGAAAGAAAAAGAGCTGATTGAGCAACTATATTCAGGATATGATGTAAGTCTGAATAAACATTGCTTGTTTTGATTTTTGGTGCAGTCATGACTAGTCTTTAATATGCTCTATTTTATTTTCACTCTATAGCCATGTATTGTAGTGTAATCATTATAAATACATTTTGATGATGAGATGGAAATAATTTTATGGATGAGAGTTTATGTTCAGTACATTGGATGTTGTTATTAGTTATATAGATTGTTATTTATTTTTAAGTTTAATTTAAAGAATATTTCTAAAAAAATTTTAAAACTAGATCTTGAGATTTGCCTATTGCAAGCCAACACAATAAGACATGTCCAATTCGTGGGTCTTATTGGGTTGGGTTGTGACATGCCTTTTTAGTATTAGAGCTATAGTTTTGGAAATTGATCATAAAATAGAGCAACAAGAATTGATCTATAGTTCAATTAATTGGATTTGAATTTATTTGGGCACTCATTCTTGGTTGTTTTCATGTGCATGTATGTTCAGTTAAGCATTCTATATGATTATGGATCTGCCAAACTAAGATGTGATAAAAGGATAAAATGCCAATTCAAGTAGCCCCTTATATATAGTATTACTCTTAAAATTAGTTCTGTTACAGTTTCATAGTTTACTAATCGGGTAGCCCAGATGATGGGCTAAACACAAAGTAGAGTTCTTAATGTTAGGTCTAATGAGGTAAATTGACATCTACAAATATTTTTGGGATTAAAGCCTCTGATATTTGAGGGCACTGCTGAGTGAAAGGTATCAAAAAGTCTACTTGAAGAGATTAGAAAAGACATTTGATAATATGCAATGTCTTTTTAATTCAAGGTTCCTTTGTTAATTTTTTTATTGGAAGGAGAGGCTGAGCACTAGTGGATGGGACAACAGATTTTTTTTTAAAGGGAGACTGAATTCTCTTTTTAGCTGTGAGAAAAATTTTAATGGTGTTTTGAGCCTGGTTTATACCACCTTCTACACATCAGTAGATTCATGAGACTTTTTTGAGATTGTTTAGGGGAGAAGGATAATTATGCAGTATGAGATAGCATTTACTACTTTAACCATGTATGCTCTATAGTTAGTTAGCACTCTTTAAGGGTATTCTTATAGATTTCTAAGGGGATAATGGGAAAATTCCACCTCATATATTTCTTGAGGGGTTATCTAGTAGAGGTAGTGGATATAGTTATGTAGAAGGCTTAGTAATAGGTAAATTATTTACATGCCAGAGAGAGTCTAGTAGTTTTGTTGCTTCAACTTTAGTTCAAGTATATGTATATAATTTGACTTAGTAGGAGGCTTCGGAGGCCTCAAATGTTATGACAGGTGTTACTTATAGTTCTAATTTTCCTTGTTATATTTTATTCAATTTTGGAGCAAGTCGTTTATTTATTTTTTAGCTCTATTTTGATTCACTACACTTATTTTCAATTTTATTGCCTTTCTTCTTGTTTATCACTTTACTAATTAGAGATGGTGTGATAGTGAGAAGGATATATTTTTTTTATATTGAAATATATGATAAAAAGTGGTGCTCTAGTTTGATTTTATTACCTACTTATGAGTTCGATGTTATTTTGGGTATGGACTAGTTGAGCCGATAAGAAGCTCAAATTGATTATTTGAAAAAGTGAGTCACTTTATTTCTAGACAGTGAGAGTTATTTATTTCGAAGTGTTAGAGGAGTTCTATCTTATTTAATATCTATTGTGCAAGTAGTTAAATTATAAAAGAAGGGTTGTATAATATTTCTAATATCAATTCAAGATTTTAGGATAGATTCTAGTTCTCTTTCTAATGTCTTAGTAACATAAGAATTTCTCGATGTCTTTCTTGAAGAGTTAGTCAATTTTCCTTCAGATAGAGATATTGAATTTTATATAGATTTATTTATGAGTATGACAAAAATATCTAAGGCTTAGTGTAGGAAAGTACCTAAGGAACTACAGGAGTTGAAGGTGTAGCTTCAAGAGTTAGTTGATAGGAGATTTATCTATCCTAGTGTGTCTATGTGTGTGGGTTCCAAAAATTTGCGCTCCAGCCTCTCCTATTTTTGGGGAGTTTTAATTATTTAAGTTATGAGATAAATTTTTAGAAGACAAAATGGGTTTGTTGATAAGTTACTACCTAGAGATTTTATCCTCATTTTGCAAGGACTTTAGATATGAGTTTTAGTTTCCTATAGGTGCAAGCCCTTATAGTTAATTATCCCTCCCGATAACGAGAGATAACTTTCAATTAAGGCTAATCATTAATCAGATACGTAGAGATATGTTAATCTGAAATATAATAGTAGCATGAGTTTAGGTGTTTGAAGATTTGATATTTAAAATTAGAAATTTTACCATCTTGCACTTAAAGTAGATGGTGGAGGAATGGATGATGGACTCGAGAAAGATCCCATGGTCTATTATCCCGGCCCATCGTGGTCCCTAGTCTATTTAGTTAGAGGAGGTAGTTGACCCAACTTGACAAAAGGATCATTGTCTGTAGTCATGGGTTGTGTCATCCAAGGGTACCTTATAAACCTGGGGAGGATATTTATCTAAGGGGATAAATTTGAATCCACCTTAACTGATAGAGGTATTTATTCCCTATCGATCATATCTTATTGATTTGTATCTCAAGATTTAGTGTCATTGGAGAGCATACATGCTCTAGCCATGATCGTAAGTAGTGGTGTCATTTAGTGGCAAACCACCCAATTCAAAGGGCCCCAATCATAGCTATTTACATGCGGTGCTATTTGGTGGCAAAAGCATCGGTTAGATGACATGTGCCACATTCTTACTATAGAAGATAATTTGACAATGAATCCTAGTGATAGACTTGACTAGACACTAGCTCTTTGTTAATTAAAGTGTATTTTTAAATTTGTCTATCTTGGCAAACTATTATGGAGGATGGATAGGTTTTTCTTTAAGTAGTTGATGATTGATTTCAATTTTATACATTTTTTACTTTTTGTATTTTCTTACAATCCTGAATTTGTATGGGCATTTGAGAATTTTGGAGGTATTTTTATGGTTATGGTCCCCTCTAATTGAGATTTTCTATCAGCACGACCATCATCAGGGTGAATTATGAGTATTTTTATTTTTTTAATTGAAACTTGTCGACTCTGTCAACTTGCTGATAAAAGATCAGGTTCTTTATTGGCTTTATGATTTTATTAGTGAATGTGTTAGTAATAGGCCATAAGGGCCAAATATGAATGCATAAAATCAAATATCCTAGTCGATGTTGCGACCGTATATTTCTTCATTGGTTCAAGTCTCGTCGACTCCCATCCTATCAAGGAGAAGGATTGGACTTGAATTTAAGTTAATTTCTTAACTCGTGCAACATCCTCAAATGCCACATGTGTACCTATAACATATTTATCATGGCCCATGAAGGTATTTGGGAATTTGATGAGTATTTGAAATATTTGGAGTTAACCCCTCTAGTTGAGATCGATGTTCAACATGGCTATCATCGAGGTATTTATGGGCAATTGAATTTTATTGATTCAACCTTGTCAACTCTATTACCTTGCCAATAGATGATCAAGCTATTCATAGGCTTTATGTATTTATTGATGAATTTTCTTGATTATAGGCATTGGAGGCCTAATATGAATACATTCAAATAAATATCTTTGTCGATGTCGTGACTGTATATTTGTTGGACAGTTTAAGTCGTGTCAACTCCTATCTACTAGTATAGAAGATCGGGCTTGAACTTGAATTATTATTTGACCCACATAGCATCCTTATATATCATGTGTATACCCATATCATGATCATCGGGGCCCATGCAGGTGTATGAATGCACACGCATTTTCTTGTATTATGCTTACATACTTGTATGAATATTTACACTTCCATCCATGTGTTAAGGCACTTGTATATGCACTTCTATATTTATGTGTATATATGTTGTATGTGTTGGGGCATTTTAAGATGTTTAATGCTGATTGGTTGCGTGGGTAGTTGTGTTTGAGTGCAGCATTCTATTTGGGAGCTTGTACACTCCTTGTGTCTAATTGTGTAGGTGTTGCAGATCCAGTGACATGACATCGTAGTTCACTGGGTCTCATTTGGAGATTTATAAATGCCTTATATCCTCTTACATGGATGTTATAGATCCGGTGATGTGGTGTTACATCATGCATTATTTTTTGCTTCTTATAGAAGGGTTGTTGTTGAAAAATATGCTGGGATTCATTTGAGAATTTGCACAAGCCTTCTGTTTTCTTGTATGAGTGTTGTGGATCTGATGGTGTGGTGTCATGGTGCATTAATTTTCCAGTTTCATTCAGGTATATTATCGAGCATTACTTGTTGATTTATGTAGGTAGATTCTTGTGCACTAACTAATCTCTTGTTATAACCTAAAGGGTCTTTGCATACCATCTGGTATTTCTTGTAAATGGCATATAGTGTGTATGACGGGTTTCTTACAACCCTATTGATATTTGCACTTTGCTGCATATCATCTGCTCCTGATTATGGGGGGCTGGTGTGTTTGACTAATAATGAATGGTTACTGATTGTGGGATGATTTAACACCCAATGCATGTTATCCATCATTGCCCATAGGTGGGTTTCTGTGTGTGTAATAATTTTTATGTTCATTGCCTGTAGATACCTGTTGTGGGTGTATCTATACTTGCAAATGATTCATTACTTATGTGGCATGTCTGTTGTTGCTAATTATAAAGGATATTATGTTTTCTTACATGATTGCATACAGTTTTGTTATATTTACTACAACTTGATCTTGTGTTCATAGGAGACCATCACATTTGCCTGCATGTTACCATTGGCTGTTGTTTGAGTTGCATTCATCACAGATTTACCTTTGTATGTTATTGGGCGAATCGCTCCATTGACAGTTTATCTGATGCCGTTATTCAGAAGTGAATTAATGCGAGCTAGTTGACTATACAGTTTGCGATAATTAGTTAAATTTCTGCATTTTGAACCTTTGTGTATTTCCTTGGGAATGCTTGGTATGCATGAGAAAGTCTGCATATGTTCTAAAGTGGATCCCAAGGGTCTCTTTGCATTCTAAATTTTTCCCCTAGGGCACCATGACATTCAGTTTGGAAGCTCCCCAACGACAGCCTCTCGAGAAAATTTGCATTTAATTCAGTGCTCCAATGCGTGGCGGGCATGGTAGCATTGCAGATCCCTAATGGGAGAGTCATGTGGTGCTAGGGTGCAAGAGCAAATTCTAATATTCAAAATATTTTTTCACTATTTATTTGGTTCATTTGTTTTAAGGGAACTAACATTTGAGAGAGAAAGAGAAGATTTTAGTGAGAGAAAGCCCGTTTTGAGCCTCTTCAGGTCTTTTTTAGTTAATGAACCAATTTTATTTAAAAAAATTATGGATTACGGTTGGTCATATTTTATCTATCTTAGTTTTCAAAATTACACACTTTATTGAATTTTTAGATTAAATTTATATTTTTGTAATCGAAAAAGAAGGATAACATCGCACTGGTGAAACTTTTATCATGTAACTTTTTGTATATTTTAGAAATTGAGATTTTGAACACTTTGAATATTTTTTAAAAATTTTACACCAGGAGCTTTGAAATTCTCGGTGTTTTAATTGATTTGAAAATATTCTTGATTTTGAAAAATAATTCTATAATATAATTAAAGGTTCAAAACAATCTTCTGTATAATCCCTAGTAACTTGGTTATATTTTGAAGAAAAATATTTTTATTATTGTAGTGTATTTTGTTGTCTACAGTTATAGCAAATTCTAGAATTCTATAATGGTTTCATTTGTAACTTAATTACTACAATGCAACAAACAATGAGTTTATGTGGTTAAATTAGTTTATATTATAGAGTTTTATGTGACATTTGTCTATTGGGAGTTATAAGAGGCTAGAATAGTTTAGATTTTGTTTGTTGTAGGGAATCTAAAACTCTCTGAAAGATATGCCTGTTGGGAGTTATAAAGGGACAATCTATGGATTATGTCTAATAAAGTGAAAATTCTATATGTTGAAAGCTATAGGAGGTCATAATCTTTGGATTCTATTTGATAAAAGAAAAATTCTGTTTGTTGGGTGTCATAACGGGACATAATCTTTGGATTATATCTATGGAAGAATAAATATTTTACTTTTTGTTGAGACTCATATGAAATTTCATGTTTATTTAATTTTCAAGCAATGTAAATTAAATTACATATTATTATTATTATGCTTAGTACAGTGATTTATTATATTGCATTTAAATTTTTTTGGTGAATACTTAAAAAATTAATTATTTAGAAATTTTGATCAGTAAATGTGGTCTACTGAGTTGTATTAGGTTACAAATGCTTTGTTGTATCTTTTCAGGGTTTGGGAATAGAAAATGGTCGATTGTGTAGTTATTTCATAATCTAATTTACATTTATATATGTATTTCTTCTTTTGATTTTGTGTACAGTTATGGCTAGTCTTTTTATGCTCTAATTTGTTTCCCGTTAGTAGCCATGTACTGCAGTGCAATCATTATAAATAAATTTTTTTTGTATGAGATGAAAAGGATTTTATGGATGAGTTTATGTTTAGTACATTGGATACTGTTAAAAGCTCTATGAATTGTTATTTGTTTTCCAGTTTAATTTGAAGATTTCTAAGAAAATTCTAAAATTAGATCTTGGGATTTGCTTGTTGCAAGCCAACACGATAGGACATGTCTAGTTTGAGGGTCTTATCAGATTTGACTATAACTTTGAGATCTTGACCATTATTGGGCTATAACTTCCTAAGGCCTTATTCCCCCAAAGGACACCTCCAATATCTTCGTTGCAATCTCCATACACTATAAAAATATCATTCTTCATTCCTTCCACTTAAAAATCTCACTTCTTTGATCTATCACTTGGACATGAACATGAGCACATTTTTTTATACAATTCCATGTGTTGGGAGTATCGCCGAAGTTTGAATCTTTTAGATGAGATATCTAAGTTGATGTAGCCAAAATCATTGTAGCAGTAAAGCCAAAATTTAACAAAATTATGCGGTTTATTTTATGCATGGATTAAGAATTAGAAAAAGTTTTTAAAATGAGCTTGAAATAGC
Organism: Dendrobium nobile; assembly: GCA_022539455.1. Lineage (NCBI taxonomy): Eukaryota > Viridiplantae > Streptophyta > Magnoliopsida > Asparagales > Orchidaceae > Dendrobium > Dendrobium nobile. Next base: position 25,447,737 of record CM039731.1, read on the forward strand.
CTTTGCATGAACCTACATAACCAAAAAGTCCAAATGGACAAAAAAATGACTAAAATAGATTATAAACTAAGTACCATTAAATGCTCCATCCCTTAATATTTTTTTCAAGGAGATTTTGGCTAACTCTAGTGTTGTCTTGTTCCCTACTTTTCTTGAGCACTTGGGGAGGATTGGTATTTCTTATAAACAAAGTAGAACTATTATAATGTAACAATTTAAAATTTTTAAAAATATTTTAAAAAGACAAATACAAAATTTTTGAGCTAGAGCGATGCAACCTGGGTAACTCGGCCCATGGTGCCCAAGCTCTTGAGAATTTTAGAAATATAACAAGTGTGGTAGCACTATTGTTAGCGCTGCAGCGCAATGCTATTTTGCATTTAGCGCTGAGTCACTTGAGCGCCGTGACACCATGTACTAAATGAGTTTATATATATAATGCCACCACCCCACTCCCCTCCCTCATTTTTTCTTACTTGTCAGGGAAGGAACCGAAGGAAAGAAAAAATGAGTGGGGAAGGAGGAGAGAGGAAAGAGAAAATAGAGGTTTTAGCTGTCAATTACCTTCACCACTTTTACAAAATCTCTTTAGACCGATGTAGGTGACTTCTATCTTGCTTCTATTTTCAAAGATGTTGATTTCTTCCAAAATGATTTTAATTATATTTTCTCTTGATTTAGCTAACTTTCACCACATAACTTTTTGTATGTTGTAGTACTAATTATTCTGATCATTTGACTAGTTGATTTAATATTTTCATCGGCTAAGATTATAAATATTATATTTTGAATGATTTGCATAGAATAAAGATTTTAGTATTTTGAGATGATTATTCATTATGAATGAATATAGGCATATGAGTGAACAATAACTGATTGTTATTACCTTTATAATAATGTAATAATAATGTGTGTGTGTGTGCAAACAAGTAAGATTAATTATTTACTGAGATTGGCTGGAGACTAAACTATACTTATACAGGATGATAGGCCGATGAATTTTCTTTTAAATACTATAGTTTGTGGTATTATCTTATATTGATTCATTTGATTCAATTATTGGAGTTATAAAGAGTTAATTACTATGCCGATGGATAAAGATTGACGACTCTACTAAAATCCACCTGATAATGATACTGATTTACTACGACTCGAAAAAATACTATGTAAGCTAGAACTCCTAACTTATATTGTATGACCTTTTGGACATGCATATAAGATACTGATTTACTGTATTGTTTCACTTTTACTGATTTATTGCGCTAATTCACTGATACTGATTTACTACTAATGACTATTGAATTATCGAGCATGTGATATAAGCTATTGATACCGCATAACTGAACATTGTGTATATAGTTCTATATGATTCCTTGATAGCACTACTTTATACATCCTCTTTCTGATAATTTTAGTAGATATTTCTAATTTTCTAATTTATATGATATCATTATTATTTGGATAATACTACTATAATGTTGGTTTAAGAATGATCGAATATAGTTTTACCATTTCGACATCCGTACTATACTATTTTATAGATTTTACTATTTTATAGTTTTACCATTTCGACATCAATAGCTTGTTGGGATTTTAAGCTCAATATAAATGGTTTAATAATTTTAGGCTAAGGAAGAGAATGAGAAGTGTGAGACTAATTGATACATTTTCCTTAGATTTTTCTGGTATCTCATCTTTTAGTTTTTCTTTTATTGTCAAGAGTGAGAAGATAATATATTGTATTTGTATGACTCCTGACTTTTATATATGATTTTTTGGATAATGATTATAGATATATACTAATATTTTGATCAATAGATTTGTTTCTATTGATATTTTATTATTGAAGGAAATTATAAAGTTCTAATTGTTTTTATTAAAAGATAAAATATATAATTCTTTCCAATTTAAAATTTGAGGCATTACAAAATGATATCAGAGCATGGTTATTGAAAGAATTGAGTTATTTTCTTAGTTGTAGGAATGGATTGTGAGTCAGTTAAGGTTGGGTAGATTAAGGTGCATTGTTCTACACACATAATTGATTGTATTTATGAATTGTACATACAACTTGTGTATGTGAACAGTTGAAATAGATCTACCAAAGTAGGGTGTATCAAATGAAAAATCCAATGAAGCTCTAGTACCATCATACAATGTTATGTAATTGGATAGTGTTATAGTATAGGTCATAGGAGATGCAAAGAGCAAGCTAGCTGGAAGCAGGGAAGAAGAGGGGGATAAACATTTACAGAAATTTTATAAAATGAAGCCCTCATTATTCATGGGAGCTATAGAATCACAAGTTCCAGAAGATTGACTACTGAGGATAGAGAAAATCTTTGACAATATGCATGGCCTAGAGAATTAGAAGGTTATATTAGCTATTTTTCTCTTTGAAGGTAAAGTAGAAAGATGGTGAGTAGGACAACAACGAGAGAAGCTTTAGGGGAAAACTAATGCATAAGTTACTTGGGAAAAGTTTATTGTAGTATTCAAAATGTGGTTTGTACGTACCTCAACCTGGTGACAAATGCAAAAAATCTTCATAAGTCTGAAACAGGGATGCAAGACAATGTTGTAGTATGAATCTGAGTTTATTGCACTAGCTAGGCAAGCTTCTCATATTATCATTACTGCTGAAGGAAAATATTCTAGATTTTTGTAAGGATTAAATAGGAACTTGAGACATTCATTAATACCTCTATGAGTTTAGACGTTTTTTAAGTTGGTGGAAATCATCAGATTGATATAGATTGATTTAGCTATATATGTGTCCATGTATAATGTGAGTTGGAGGAGGATAAGAGAGGATCGAGCAGAGAAACTGAAAGTGTCAGTGATAAAAGTGATAGATCTGGTGAATGAGGGGATCAATAATACCTAACAGTAGCTACTATGAAACTCCTTAAGTAAGAAAGAAGCTAAACTCTTAAATATTGAGCACCTTTTGGCGTAATGATTGAAATTTTATTAAGAAACTTCATGGTTAAGCATGCTTATCCTGAAGAAATCCTTGGATGATTGATCTCCTGGGAAATTATACCAGTAGGATAAAATTGTGAGACATTTAGGCCAAAGTATACAATATTTTAATAATTAAGAGTTTGGGCTATTTCAACTATGAAAAAAGGCATTCATGTCAGTGCTACCTTATGATAGAATGATATTTTTAATATGGACAATAAAGATATAAGGTAGCAGATTATCCACAGAGAGGACTTGAAAAAAGAACCGATTTTGGATCAGTACAATTTAGGCAAACTGAAGGACAGAGGATTGTAGAGACGAGAGCCTATTGTGATTGATCGACGAACAGGGTTGATGATAGAGCTGTTAGTGGTAATCAATGGGAGTCTCCTGGACCTGGACCCACATAACATACTCCAGTGATGCCATGAGTGTATAACTTACAGTACCATGAAGATAAATAACAACGTGAGAGTTTAGTTGGAAGAAATTTTATTTTGAATGACTTATTGACAAAGCATTCCATTGCATACTGAATGAATGACATATGATTGATGAACTGCATGACTGCATGATAGAAATCGATTTCTGATTTGATTTGGATTCTCTAACAATATTTTAATTTGATTTTGAACTAATTTGAATATTGTTGTATGGATGTATTTTAAAATGAACCTGCTTTGTATTTATTTTTTTCACTCGAATTCTTAGTGGAAATGGAAGGGATATCATTTTTTTAAGGTGAGTAGATTATAGTAATTTTAAAATCTCAAAACAATATTTTAAAATAAAATTATGAAAATATTTAAATTTTTGAACTAGTGCACTGCAGCGCTGGGTATCTTAGCTCCATGGCACCTAAACTCTCAAGAATTTTGGAAATATAACTAGCACCAAAGCATTATTGGCAGCATGGTGGCGCAGTGCTATTTTGCTGTAATGCTGGGTCACTTGAATGTCATGATGCTAGGAACTAAAATAAGTATATATATATATATATATATATATCCTACCACCACCCCACTCCCCTTCCTCATTTTCTCTTGATTGCCAGGAAAGGAACTAGAGGAGAGGGGAAGGAGGAGAGAGGAAAGAGAAAATTGGATTTTTGGTCGTCAGTTTGCTAGGCCACTTTTACAAAAAAATTCATTCGGTTGTATGTGACTTTTATCCTACTTACATTTCCTAAGTTTCGAGTTCTACCATTTTATTTCTTTTAATATAATTTAAATTACATTTTTTCCTAATTTAGTAAACTTCTACTGCATAACTTTTTTGTATGTTATATTACTGATTATTTTAATCAGTTTGACTGGTTGGTTTTATATTTTTTATGGTTAAAAAATAAATATTATATTTTATATGATTTGCATAGAATAGAATAAAGCATGATCTTTGCTCGAATAATATGCTCGTTTTCTATATCAATTTTATAGCTGTTTGAAACTTTTATTTTTTGGGAACCGGGTATCTACCCGCTGCCACCCTCTCTGGAGGCATTTGGTGGCGTAACTAATCTCTCGCTGACCTAGAATAGGCACCTACCCAAGAAACCTCTTTGCCCACACTTGATTGAGCCCCACTTAAGAAGTGCTACCGCTCTAAGGGATTCGAGCATAGGTTGGGGGTGCCTAACCGCACTCGCCCACCAACCAAGTTAAGCATCGGTGGGTAGCTGTTTGAAACTTTTTTATAGTAAAACTTATCTCTTGTATTAGATGTATTCACCTCTATTTTGCTATAAATACTCCCATGCACTAACATTTCACACTCAATTAAAACTCTTAAATCTTCCATTCTTCTATATTAATCTTTATGCGAACACTTGAAATGACAAGCAAGCATCGTATATCGCAAAGAGCGACATTCATTTCAAGTCCGTTGATAACAAGTCAAGCATTGCTCTACATGAAATGATAAATTGAAGGGTCATGCCATAGAAAATATCCCAAATACTTTTTTTTAACAAAACAGAACAATTTATTAGAACTATAAAAGCGATTACAAGATCCAGGAAGCAAATGCAAAAAACAGGAGGAAAAAACAATCCCGTGGGCTCAATAGAAGGCCGAGACTACCAGCTTCCCATAAGACAAGCTCGGACCGTCCAATTAAGTGGAACAAAATGCGAAGCAGCCATCCCAACGAGATCAACACCAAAGGTTTTCCACAAGCCATGCTGACGGAGAAGCGAGCCCTAGCCACATCATTGCCCGGCCCAACAACAAACAACAACAACAAAAAATAATAAAATTGAGATCTCCTCAAAAAAATAAGCCCACTGAAAGTGCCAACACGAAAGGCACACAGCAGCACCAAAAGGATATTCCAAACAGCCTAGTGAACAGAAACCATGGCCAACCAACCAAAAGGCCATCCAATTAAACCAAGAAGGCAACACCAGCAAGTTCACCATCACCGACCACGTCTGCCCCTCCCACGAGCCTTACCACGAGAGGCAACAGAAACTAGAGGATTATTACGCAACAAGGCAAAAGAATTCTCAGGATCCTCATCCCCTGACGATTCCAAAGAATCAGAATCAGAATCGGATGAACCATGAAGCCAATCCAGATGCACACGAACATCCATTCCCGAATTGTCCCCCACATGATACACTAAGCTTTGAGGATCAATTAATGTAACAGGTACATCCACAAAATTGTTGTTAACTAAACAGTCGTTCATGACACGAGGTGAGCTGGAGGTAGCAGAAACCTCACAAACACCGCGCCCAACTTATCAGGAAGAAGAGCAGACTCATTTGAGCAATCCAAAACTACAAGATTTAAAGAAATTTCACCCAGAACAGCCGGGGCAGACACCACGGACAACAAGGGACCAGCACAACCATGACCATCATCACTAAGACAAGCTCGAGGGGATGCAACAATAGGATCTAGAGTACCCAAATTAAAACCTTGAGGGACAAAAGGTAAAGCTTCAGGGGACAAAATAGCAACAACATCAACACCATTAACCTTACCACCCAAAAGGTTCACATCATTTTCCACATCAATTTCCACATTCTCGACAGCTAAATTAGAGGGAGGGGATCCACATTAATCAACTGAGCCACAAGCACCACACATAAAGCAGTAGGTGAAATAGTGGGTTCAACAGAGATAACTTGCTCAGACTCAACATGAGAAGAAGAGACAATTGGATCAGAATTAATAAAATCCTTATTAGCAACCTTAGACAGGACCGGAAAGTCAACCCCTGGATGGCAATTACCAGAAAAATGCCCAAATTTTTTACACAAAGAACAAAAAGGAGGGAAATCCTCCAAAACAACTTGCTGAACATATCCAGAGGATTCAGGGCCTAACCAGACACGATCAGGATAGATTTTAGTAACATCTAATTCCACCAACACACAAGCAAGAGACGGCCTAGACCCAATAGAGGTAGCAGTATCGATTTTTAGGGGCTTTCCAAAGATCAAACCCAAGCCATGAAGAATGTGGGGAGAGAAGAGATGGGGGCGCAGTTGAGAAAAAGACACCCAAATGAGGACAACCGACGACTCGCCCCCAATATCCACAAAGGGCAACCATTTGGTAAGTTTCATAAAGCAGTTATAAACTAAGTAAGATCCATGGCAAAAGACCTGACAATAATCAAGATCGTTTTTGAGCTTAATGAGAATATGAGACAGGCCCAGCAAAGTAACTGAAAATTCACCATTCAACTTTAGATTAAAGAAAAACCGTCGAATAGAGTCCAAGGAAGGACGCTTAGAAGGGAAAAATCCGACCAGAGAGAACTGGAAAGGCGCAGCAAGCGCATAAATTTCTTGTTCTGAAATCCAAATAGAGGGAATACCACGAAAAGAAGAAACCCTAAGCTTCAAAAAAATGGGTTCATCAGACTTTCCCGTAAGAACATCTAAAAACAAACGAGAAGAGGAAGAAACCCCTAAAATACCAGGGTCACAGAGCTTTGGCAGCATGCCGGCAACGCCAGACAGAACAAAAAAAAAACACAAAATAACAAAATCAAGATCCACCAGAGAAAGAAGACTTCCCTGGAGGAACGAAGAAGACGACACCACCACGGGGAGTAACCCCAACCACAGGAACACACTGGAGAGAGCTAGGGCATTTGCCCTAGCAGAGCGGGAGCGAAAAAATGCTAGGAGAAAAATCTAAACAAATTTAAATATCCCAAATACTATATGAAAGATTTTCTAGTAATACTAGGTTGAATATATAATTAATGATCATCCTCGAGGCTATACTCGAGCTTATCGAGTCACGAGTTCAAGCTCGAGGCTATACTCAAGCTCTTATATTAAATGAGCTCGAGCTCAAGCTCAAGCTCAAGGCTGGCTTGGCTCGAAAGCTCATTAAGTAGCTCGATTAAATAAAAATATATTTAATAATTAATTTAAATTAACATTATATAATATATTTTAATAGTTTTAAATGAATTCTATATTAAAATTTAGAAAAAAAAAAACTTATATTTTTTAAATTTGAAACTAAGAAATCGATGTCAACAATCGAGTTGAGCTCAAGCTATCTAAATGAGCTTGAGTAATCAAGTCGAGCTTGAGCCTATGAATTTTTTTAACAAGTCAGGCTTGAGCTCAATAACGACTAAACAAGCTTAGCTCGATCATACAAATACTCGACTCGACACTTTTACACCCCTATCCAACATGAACAATGAAAGCAGAAATAACAACATCAGAAGACAAATCATCTACAACTCTGGGGTTAATTTGAATATACTAGAGATTTTGGGCATCACCTCCTTGAATCAAGGATCCTCCCGCGCATATTTTCATATTTTGTTAATTTGTTATTTATGTATGTGCACACATATCAACATTGTTATATCGAACTTTGTATCTATAGTTATTTGCGCGCATATTGATATACTAAGTAGTGATTACCCATGCACTCATTTACTTGAAATTATTAAATGCTTGATTAGTAACTTGTTATATCATTCACCTATTGTATCATGCTATTATGAACTAGTTAAATACTTATTATTTCATCAAAATTATGTCAAATGAAAAGATTAGTTTAATTCATCAAATTATATTAATCCACTACATAAATATTTTAGCTCCCCTAAGTTCTATATGATCAAACATGAGTATGATATAATCTTATATTTTTAGTAAAAATAATGTCAAATTCAAATCGAATTCACTCAAAATTCTCTATCAAAATCCTATCTTTTTTTTCTTTCTCAAGTTGATCTTTAAGCTTGGTTTGACTCTCCCATTGATTTAAATTTCATTTATTACAATATTCTTATTGTTTTCTAAATTAACTCCTTAGTAGAAAAAATTTTTGTTCAAAAAAATTTTGAAATAAAAAATTATTTTAGACAGCAATAAAAAAACTGTTTTAAAGGAACCCTTAATTTGGTCGACCTATATATATACTTTTGATATCTTCCACAAATATCATTGAATTAGACCTTACATGCTTGATTTTATTAGAATTAATACTAATTTTAATATTATAAACATATGAATCAATGCATTTTTAAATGATAATTAAAAAAATATTTTCATCAAATTTAAATTAAATAAAATGCAGCCTAATTATTTAACATAATAAATATTACTTCTCAATAAGATAATTTCCTTGACTCTTATTTTCTTAATATTTTTCTATCCAACATGTTCAAAATTCGCAATTTTTATTATTTCGATAAAAAACGTGTAATTCAAAAATTCATGATGTAAGACATTGCATCAAAAAAACCAAAATATTATCTAAATTATTCAAATTAATAGTCATAAAAATTGATAATCACTAATTATTTCGCAAAAGAATTTGTATTATATTCCAAACAGATATAACACAATCCCCATCGACGGGCCCACTTATTATAAGCATTTTGTAAAACAAACAATTACAAACATTTCGTCCAAATTTCTTTTTGCAAAATAGTAATTTAACAAAACAAATACCAATTTTTGATTTTTCTATACACAGATAGGACCTCTCCACCACTCCGACAGATGAGACGTCGCGAAAAGAAACTTTTTTTTTTGTGGGCAGCAGCAATTCAAAAGCCTACTCGTGCATTACGCAAAGAATAAGCGTTTTGCTTCTTACCGTCAGTTTGCTTTTCTGCCAGCTCTCTCTCTATTCACAAGCGGTAAAGCGAGACCGATCAATGAAAGCACCGAGCACGCGGCAACTCATCTCCATCAACTTTCCTGCAGTTTAAGATGAAAAATAAAAATTATTAGGGATGCAAATGTAATATTACAATTTTTCTAAATGTTAAATTAAAAGTTAAATTATGTTAGATTAAAAGTTAAATTATCAATTAACTCGAATAAAAAGATGCCATTTCTAAATTCTATTGCTTTTTAAAAAAAAGTCTTTTTAAGTCTGCCTCTAAGTTTTTTAACATAGGCTATATCTAATACATTTGCTTTGCTAACCGGGCCATTGAAAAGCCGATATTTTATGCGATCAAACCGTCGGAAGCGACTCTCTAATCTTCTGTATCACTAGAGCTGCTCCAACCTTTTCTGCTAACAATCTCTAAGTGTAAAACTACGCATGATCTATTTAAGCATACTCATCTCTCAAACACTTTACTTTTGTGTTTCTCTTTTAATGGACAATATTCTTAGTCACAAAGCATTGCCCAATGCATTCATCACCACCATATTAAAAAAGTTTATTGCTGTTTGTCAAACCAGTTTTCAACACCACCAATAGATTTAGACTTCATTTGGGACGACTTTCTAAAGCTGCTTCTTGAAGCAGCTTTCTAGTTAAAATTTTTTTTTTTACTAGAAAACTGCTTTAAGAAGCATCAAGAAAGCCGTCCCAAACAAAGCCTCAGTAACAAAAAAAAAAGCTTTAGAAAGCAACAGAAAATTGTCTCTAAGGAAGTTTGAGACAACAATCCCTGATGTATTCCTAAGCTTCAACCATCAACATGAATTCTACTAATAATGTGAATATCAAAATTTTACTTCTGTATAACATTTTTTTAATTATATTTATCATGCTTCATGAATTATATATTAATATAATTAATTTATTAATAAATAATTTAACTAAATTATAATTGTAATGTCTAAATAATTAATTCTATTATTTAATTAAATAATGATAGTAATGTCTAAAATTTTAATTCTATTATTTAATTAAAACATAAATGTGATAAGCGAAATTTAAAATTGGGGTAGGAAAATTAACCTTTTACCTAAAAATCTAACACAAAAATAAGATGAGAAGTCACTTTTTCAATCCCATTATAAAATTCCACTAAGCTTTTCAGAAAAAGACCGGCAATCAGGAGCTGATGCGACAATCTAACTTTTTTTTTTTTGAAATTTCATTCCAACTTTCAGCTGCAAAATAATAGCCGTAAGAATAGAAATATATTTGTAACAGATTTGGTAGTGTAGCAAAATATAATATTATTAAAAGTATCTAAAACATGTGTGGGAATTTATTCTCCTGATGAAGGTATATATGTCATTTAAATTTTCCTTATTTTTTTACGAAAATAATATTGCAGTCCTTAAAATGAAAAAAAAAAAAAATTGCAAAAACACGCCACCGACAGCTCTTATGCCAGGCTTCGCCAGAACGAAACAAAAAAAGAAAAAAATTGGCGGGATCCAATCACCGAGGTAATTACCGCCGTGAATTCATAGTTAAGAAAAAATCGAAAAAGAAATTCGTTTGACCGCGCTGGAATATTCCATTTACGGCCATCGGAAACCCCTGACCACTAAACTGCATTGCATGGAAGCTAGAAGCAAAACAAAATACTCACCTCTGATCGGCTTGGAAACTGCGGTCTTCACCACATGAGCAGCCTCCTTGGCGCCGCCGACCGCCGGAGTTAGCGACTCCTCCGGAGGGAACAGCACTGTATCGATCCCCTGCACCGAGATCCTCCCATCGGTGTAAATGTCCGGATCAAACAAATAAGCTGATCCCTCTCCCTGCCCAAACTTGACCGATCCATCAGCTTCCCTCGCCACAATCTTGTGCGGCAGCCGCAACGTATCGTACCGCACTTTCCCAAATCGTCGAACTGCATTGTACATGCTCTCTTCCGTTTGATACTCTGGGATCAGATGATAGTAAATAATCTGCTCCGGCGCACCGGGTTCACTAAGCTGATCGGCCGTGAGTTTCGCCATAGCTTCATCGTTTGGAGCGAGGACGGTGAGGACATAGCCTTCAGACACTAATCGGCCCATCTCGGTGGCGAGGGAAGTTAGATTGACGAGAATGTCGGCGAATTCGTTGTACCCGCCGTAGAGGATTAGGGTTTGGATGAAATCCTTGATCTGGCGGTGTCCGTCGAACCAGTGCTTGCCTGAACCGGGGCCAGGCGCGGGAGCTGGAGCAATGTCGGGACCGGGAGCCAGGGCGTCGTAAATGGGGAGTGCAGGAGGGGAGCCGGCAGGGGATGGAGGAGCAGGTTTTTTGAGCCGGTGGGTCCGGGGATCGACTTCAGGAGCGCCGGTGGGGAGCACAGCAGAGATTTCGGCGAGATTTCGCCGGCGATTAAAGTCCTCTTGTACGGATCTGGGAACGAGAAGGCGATCGATGCCATGAATGATGCCGTCGGGGCGGAGGACGGAGTCTGGGTAGACGACGCCTGCAACATCGGCGCGGTGGTTGCCGGATTTGGACGAGGTAAGGATCATCTGGTCTCCCGAGAGGGTGCGATGGCGCGCGGAGGGGAAGGAATCGTAGGGGATGCGGGAAGGGAGGAAGTGGAAGAGTAGTAAGGTTTGAAGGGATTTGAGGTTACCCGGTTCGAAAAGAAAGCGTTTGAAATCGGGATCAAGACCGCGTTCCAGGGCTTCGTTGCGAGGAGCGAAGACGGTGAGGTTGTGGCGGCCGACGGCCTCCTCTAGGGTCTGTAGAAGGAGGGCCTTCTCCACCAGCTCCGCTATCTCAGTGTAGTGGGAGTCGAGGAGTGCCACGAGGACCGAATTGGAGTTGATTTGGCCGCCGGATACCGTAGGGGATGTCACCAGAGAGGACAATGCCGGCATGATTACAGTAAAAATTAAGGCGGCCGTGAGGGAAAGCAGGAAGAAGCGGGCATTAAGCGGAAAATCCATGGCGATAAGCTCTATTTTGCTTTCTCTCTCCACCTCGCCTTCAGGCAAAGTGAGTGGGAAACTGGGAAACAGATGCACTTCTTTTATATATTTTGAAAAAGCAGCGTTGAAAACGACACGCGAAGGGCTCGGTCGGGTAAAAATGGATTACAGATTAATTAGTAAAAACAATCCTGAGTTTTTGGGTAAGAAAAAAACGCTATTTATCGGGCATAATTTTGGCCTAATTATAAAAAGAAGCAAATTTTTTACGAAACTCAACTGTAGAATAGGCGTGTCAAATAGGAAGAATTATTATGTTCCGTCATCCGATTATTCGGACATCAATTCAGACGCGTCAAGTCACCCGGATACATTGGGCTCCAGGTGTATCTGGATGGTGTATTTGGGTGACGTGGCGTGTCTGGATTAATCTCCGGATAAATCCGGACACAGGACGTAATAATTTTCCATCAAATACGACATGAAAATTCAACCAAAATTTTTTGAATTTGGGAATCGGGTCGGATTCAGATTAGGGGTTTTAACCGATTTTGAAAAATTGGGTCAGGTTTAGGTTGACTTGGAAATCCGAAATCAACCCGATTTGATCTGTTTAATTGATTTAGGAGGGTTTTAGAAGATTATTATGAAATAAGTAAATGATTTTCAAAAAATAATAAATCATTTTGCCCAAATTGAATTATGCTTTGTTTATTTTAAATAGATTGAAGTAAATATTACCTTAATTCAATTTAGGTTTAAATAAATTGAATTAAATAAAAGTATTTTAGTTAACAAAGCGGGTCAGGTTCGAGTTGACTTGGACCCGAAGCGGGTAGGATTTGGGTCCGAAAAATCAACATGTTTGCAAAAACGGGTCAGATTCGGGTTGGGTTAAAAAGTGTCGGTTCAGATTTGCGTTCAACCCGAACCCGACTCAAAACCCATTTTTAACAGCCGTACGCTGGAAGCACGAAGGAGGAAAAAATAAAATAAGAGCTAACACAGAGCGAATTTCGATTTGTATAGAAATTAGAGAAGTGAGTACCAATTTATTTATGTAGAAATTGGATAAGTGAGTAATGGTTCCTATAGAAACCGGAGAAATGTGTTCCAGTTTCTAAATGTGTTTCAGTTTCTATAGAAATCAGATAAATGAGTTCCAATTTTTGCATAATCTGTCGGTTAATTAATCGGTTAATGATCTTCATTTTTATTTGATTATTTTGCCTCGTATTTCCTCATCAAATCGTTCACCCATGATCCTTTAGTCATCTTTTTTATTTTCCTTTCCCCTCAATTTCGATTTTTTGGCCCCCACTAAGAGACATACATGTTCCAAGATGCCAAAAGAGCATAAGTATAACATTGTCCCCTCGGCGTCTCCCTCTCATCTAGGGTTTGTTTGGTGCGTCCCCTCGGTGGGCTTCGCCACCGATTTGATCTGGGAAGCCCTCTTTTCCCTGTCTCTTTCCTTTTTTTTTTTTGGTCTCCTCGATTTTTTACTGCCGTATGGCACTGACGCGCCTGTTGGACCCTGATTTTTTATCTGGTTCCAATTTTTTGTGGTCTTTCCCCGATGCTTTAGCTGGTTCGCCGTCTTCTGTTTGTTTCCCGGAGCTTAGGTCTTCGTCTTATCGTGGTATGCCTTCACTGTGGATTTCTGAGGATGAAATTAGGGCTTTGGCGGCTCCATTCCAATTTTTGCTGGTTGGCTTTTTTCCTACCAGGCGACTTAGCTTAAAAGAATCTATTAGGAGATTTTTTTCCAGTTTGAAACTTATAGCCGATTTCTCTATTACTGTGCTTGATTCTTCGCACATTCTGGTTAAACTTGTGAATAACCTCGATTATAGTTGGGTTTTCGGTCATCGTTCGTATCTGGTTACAATTATTATATGAAATTAATGAAATGGACTCCTTCTTTGGATATCTCTGTTTAATGCCTGGTTATTCCTATATGAATTTTCTTCCCTGGTTTTCTCCCTCACCTCTTCAACCCGAGAATTCTTCATGCCTTACGCTCTATCTTTGGGCATCCGCTCAAGGTCAATTCTGCCACTTCATTAGGGTCGAGGCCATCTATAGCGAGAGTTTTTGCTAAGATTGATATAACAAAAAAAATTTTTGGACTCTATCTGGATTAGCCCTGAGAAGCTTGGCTACATCTAAAAGGTTGAGATGGAGGTATTCCCCCCGTATTGTGCGCTTTGTCATTCTTTGGGTCGTACTAAGGGGGATTGTAAGTCCAAAGTTGGTGTCTCTCATTCGGTCCCTCCTTTGTCTTCTGCCTCTGTTTTCATTTTTGATCAGGTGGGGGAGGGTGCTGTTATAGTGCCTATTTTGAACGATTTGGTCGCGCATGGTTTAGTGTCGGACCCCAACGTTGTAGTAAGGTTAATTTAGTAGATAATCCTGATTGTGTACATGGTGCCAATAATGTTGGGTTTTGTGTTAATTCCCCTCCCCCTCCTCATCCTCTCTATGCTGAGGTAATGACGGTCACTTTGGCTATTCCATTGATTGGTTTGATTGACAATTTGGATGGGTCTGCTCTGACCATCCTTGGCCAGCGGGTTTGTGTTTCTATGCCAGCAGGTGGTAACTGTGTCATTAACCTCAATCCTTGTCACGACCCGACCCGATCCGGGACGGATCCCGCTCGCACCGGGCCGCGACACGGAAACGAAACGGAACGAACTGACCAGGATCTAGTTTTGGAATTGGTTTCGGAACTGAATCTTCCAAATTAATCAACACAACATACACACAAACACAGAGCTACTATTTATCATCAAACACAGCGGAACAAAACATCTATATTTCTTTTCCTCAAAACAATCATCTACAGATACAGTACATGGCTTTTGAATAGAAAGAAAGACAGAACAGAAAAGCCATGACTGTACAAAAAATCAAAAGGTACAAACAATACCTATACTGATCAGAACTCAGAAATCTACTCCTGAACTTCCTTCCCTTTCCCAGAACCTGAAAACCACCAGAAAACAAGAGTGAGCTCAACAGCTCAGCAAAGCAACAAACCTCCAATCAAAACTCTCAGAATCCAAAACCAAACTCATCAGACAGAAATCCGATCAGAAATCGGAACAGAATCAGACAAATATCCAAATCGGACATATCAGAATGAAACAGAACAGAATCAAATCAGAACTTATACGGACAGATCAAATCAAACAGAACTGAACTGAACAGATATCAAATCATACGGAACTGTACGGAAACAGAAGTCGTATCAAATCAGAAACAGAACAGATCAGACATATCACATTAACAGAATCAGAAATCAGAATTTCAGATCATATCATATCAGAATCATAATTGCTTACAGAACAGATACGGAAAGTAGAATCAGATCACATCAGATATCAGATATCAGATATATATTTAATAGCTAAATTCCCTGACACTGACTGAATCTCTTTGGATTCAGGCCCCTTATAACTCCCTTTGTGCTCACGGCACCAGAACAGATGTGCTTACAGCACCAGAACAGATGTGCTTATAGCACAAGAACAGAATTCATCGGATCCAGAACAGAACATATATCATATTTCAGATTGAGCTCATTTCAGATTTCCCTGACACTTACTGAATCGCTTAGGATTCAGGCCCCTTATAACTCCCTTTTTATAGCTTATACAGATAGCATTTCAATTCAGAATAAATCCGGGCAAATCAGAAATCAGACAAAAATCGGGCAGCACAACGGCAGTATACATAATTTACACAATTTTTCCTGCAAATCAAAATTCACCAAATTCACACAGAATGTAGATAATCACATTTTAGAACATTTATTCTACTGCACAGATAATTTCCAATTTCACAGAAAAATGCAGTCGACTAAAAACACCGCCGAATCAAAAATACCCGGACAAAAATCTTCAGAAAATAACCAAAAAGTGCACACCCGGCACGTTAACAATATACAGAAAGTTACGCGGTAAAAACTGAACCAATCAAAAGATACGGACGAAAATCATTAACGGAAACGAAATCCGGACAGAAAATACCGCCAAACACGACGGTTCTGAAAATTGAGAAAGGCGGAATGTGCCTTACCTTGCGTACAGCAATATCTCAAACAGTCTCCTCGGACGAAAACGGCTCCGCGTCGTCCGAAAATCAACTTTTGTCAAATCCACCTCGACTTTCTCTCTCCTCAAAAGATATTTTCGTTTTATAAAAATTTTCTCTCTCTTCAAAATGAGCTGAAATCAGCTTTATAAAACTCAGATCGGCCCGGCCGATCGATAGATCGTCCCAGGACGATCAGACCAAATTGGATCGTCCTGGACGGTTCCCAGAACTATTCTCAGGCCGATATTTTCTACAGTGCCGATCGGCCTGGACGATGTCCTCAATCGGCCTGGACGATATGTATAGAAAATCACCTGGAGTAAATCTGGGCACATTCTGGAGCAGAATTTCTACTGATCGTCCCAGGACGATCCAGATCGTCCAGGACGATCCTGGAGCAGATTTTTGATATTACAATCTCCCCAACTTCAGAAAAATGTCGTCCTCGACATTATCCAATCCAAACTCAGTCAAAACAAGAACGGGTACGACCGTCTCATGTCAGACTCCTTCTCCCAAGTCGCTTCTCGTGCAGTCCGGTGCTTCCACTGGACTTTAACCATCGGAATCTCTTTATTTCTTAACTTTCGGACGTCGTACGCCAAAATTAACTCTGGCTCTTCCTTGTACGCCAGATTTTCCTGAATCTCAACCTCGTTAGCTGATATCTTCTTCCCAGAGTCTGAAACCCACTTCCTCAGAGTGGAGACGTGAAACATATTGTGTACGTCTGGCATCGAATCAGAAAGCAACAGTTGGTAAGCAGATTTTCCAATTCTTTTCAAAATCTCAAACGGTCCAACATACCTTGGACTCAGCTTACTCACCTGACCAAATCTGCTCACACCCTTCATCGGACTGACTTTGACATACACAAAGTCACCAACTTGAAACTCAACAAACCTGTGCTTCTGATTATAATACTTCTACTGTCGATCCTGAGCCGCTTTCAATCTTTCTTTTATCAAACTGATCTTCTTAACAGTTTCCTCAACAAAAGTGGCACCCAGTTCCTGTCTATCTCCGATCTCAGTCAGAGTCAAAGGAGTACGGCACTTCCTGCCATACAGAGCCTCGTACGGTGCCATACCAATACTGGACTGAAAACTGTTGTTATAAGCAAACTCAATCAGCGAAATATGATCTTCCCAGCTTCCGCCAAAGTCCAGAACACAAAGTCTCAACAGATCTTCCAGCACCTGAATGGTCCTCTCAGACTGTCCGTCGGTCAGAGGATGAAAGGCTGTACTGAAATGCAGTTTCGTACCCAAGCCTTGCTGAATACCTTTCCAAAGTCTGGAAGTAAACCGTCCATCTCGATCTGAAACAATCACTCGAGGCACACCATGCAATCTGACTATTTCCTTCAAATATATCTGTGCCAAACGATCCACCGGATCGGTCTGCCTGATCGGAAGAAAATGGGCTGACTTCGTCAATCGATCTACAACTACCCAAATGGCGTCGTGCCCTTGTCTAGATCGAGGAAAACCCATCGCAAAGTCCATCGTTACCTCATCCCACTTCCACTCAGGGATAGGCAACGACTGCAACAGTCCACCTGGTCGCTGATGCTCTGCCTTCACCAACTGACAGGCTTCGCATCTCGACACAAACTCTGCCACATCCTTCTTCATTCCAGGCCACCAGAACAAAAGCTTCATATCAGCATACATCTTACCACTGCCTGGATGAACAGTGTAGCCTGAATGATGAGATTCATGCAGAATCTCCTGCCTCAAATTCCCAAACACAGGTACCCACAACCTGTTCTTACAGAAAATAGCACCAGAAGCAGAAATTCGAAGTTCAGGAGTCTTACCAGATCCAATCTGAGCAATCAACTTCGAATAATCAGAATCTGACTTCTGGGCTTCCTGAATCCGTGCTTCCAAAGTAGACTGAATGTTCATCTGAGCCAAATCCAAATCACTGGAGGAAATCACCTCCAACTACAATCGCTCCATGTCACGAATCAGGAAATCATCAAAAGTAAGCTGCAAACCTGATAAGCCAGAAGACTTCCTGCTCAGAGCGTCCGCTACCATATTAGCCTTCCCAGGCTGATACTGAATAGTCAAATCATAATCCTTGATCAACTCGAGCTATCTTCTCTGTCTCAAATTCAGATCCTTCTGAGTGAAAATATACTTCAGGCTCTTATGATCAGTGAAAATCTCACATCTGACGCCATACAGATAATGACGCCAAATCTTCAAAGCAAAGACAACAGCAACTAACTCCAAATCATGCGTCGGGTAATTCTTCTCATGTGGTTTCAACTGTCTAGAAGCATAAGCAATTACCCTTCCATTTTGCATCAGTACACAACCCAAACCTTTCAGTGAAGCATCACTGAACACCTGAAATCCTTCCGTACCTGACGGAAGTGCTAGTACTGGAGCTGAAGTCAAACAGTCCTTCAATCTATGAAAACTAGCTTCACACTCCGGTGTCCAAACAAAAGGTACTGACTTCTGAGTCAGTCTCGTCAAAGGCGTCGAAATCTGTGAAAATCCTTTCACAAATTTCCTATAATACCCGGCCATGCCCAAGAAACTACGTACCTCAAATACCGTAGTCGGCCTTGGCCAATCAGCAACCGCCTGAATCTTCTGGGGATCTACAGAAATACCTTCTCCGCTTACCACATGCCCCAGAAAAGAAATGCTCTTCAGCCAGAATTCACACTTGGAGAACTTGGCATACAGCTGATGCTGCCTCAGAGTCTCCAACACAATCCTCAAGTGTCTGGCATGATCATCCTCAGAAGCAGAATATACCAGAATATCGTCGATGAAGACGATCACAAACTGATCTAAAAATTCCCTGAATACTCGGTTCATCAGATCCATGAAAATAGCAGGCGCATTGGTTACCCCAAAAGGCATAACCAAAAACTCGTAGTGCCCATACCGAGTACTAAAAGCAGTCTTCACCACATCAGCTTCCTTCACTTTTACCTGATAGTATCCGGATCACAAATCAATCTTCGAAAACACAGAAGATCCAGAAAGCTGATCGAACAAGTCATCAATCCGAGGCAAAGGATACTTGTTCTTGATCGTAACCTTGTTCAAGTCTCTGTAATCAATACACATACGGAGTGTCCCGTCCTTCTTCTTCACAAACAAAACAGGTGCTCCCCAGAGAGAAACACTAGGACGGACAAAACCTCTGTCAACCAACTCCTGAAGCTGAACTTTCAACTCAGAAAGTTCTTTCGATGCCATCCTGTACGGAGCTTTTGATATAGGAGCTGTACCCGGAAAAATATCGATAGAGAACTCCACCTCTCTATCTGGAGGTAAACCCACCAACTCCTCAGGAAAAATATCAGCAAACTCCCGTACCACTAGGATCTCAGAAACAGAACCAACCTCCAGGTTCAGATCCCGCACCGAAGCCAAAAACACTGGGCATCCTTTCTTCCACATTCTGCTCACCTCCAAAACAGAAATCAGACTGGAGAGAATACCTCGTAATCCCTGAAATACAACTCTCTCTCCGGCCACAAGCAAACTCACTTGCTTCTTCAGACAGTCAATCTGAGCCTCATACCGACTCAGCCAATCCATGCCCAAAATCACATCATACGAAGAAATCGGCAATAAAATCAGACTAGATTTCCACTTCTTGCCAGCAATGTCAATCTCACACAAACAAAACTTCCGAGCAATCAAAGGATTTCCAGCCGGTAAAATCACAGACAAAGAAATCGGAAGCAAAAACGAGTCCAAGTGTAAAATCTCAAAACAGTGCTCGGACAGAAAAGAATGACTAGCTTCAGAGTCAAACAAAACACGACAGGGCTGATCAGAAATGTAAATCGTACCTGTCACAACATCCGGAGCATCACGAGCCTCCTGCTGACTCAGGCTGTAAACTCGTGGCTGAACTGGAGCAGGAGCTGAAGCAACAGAACTACTCTGCTCCCTCTGAACTGTAGGTGGTCTCCGTGGTCCAGAACTAGTACCACCACCTCTACCAGAAAATCCCTCAGGGCGAGGAGGAACAGTCCTCGGTCTTCCTGCTGAACTGACAGGTCTGACAGAACCCTCAGATCGGAACTCAGAACGCCGATCAGATCCAGCCTGTGGACACTCTGCAATCCTATGTCCCGGTTGAACACATCTGAAACAAAGACCAGCCATCCTGTAGCACTGGCCATGGTGTCGCCGTCCACAACTCTGGCACACAGGTGCCGCACTAACAGATCCAGAACTCATCGTACTGGTAGCAGTACCAGACGACCCTCCACTCCTCCTGGAATCAACAGATCCAGGACCAGTCACAAATCTCCTCTTTCCAGAGGAACCACTGCCAGAAGCCTCACCTCCAAATCTCTTCCTACTCGCAGTCCATCGCTGCTGAGTAGCCATCAGATCATTCTCAATCAGACGAGCTCTCTCCACCAGCTCAGAGAAATCAGAAATGTGAAAAGGTACCAGGGGCTGTCTCAAACTATCCCGCAATCCCCTCAAAAATCTGTAGCACCTCTCAGCAGAAGTACTAACCAGCTGCGGAGCGTACTTGGCTAATGCAGTAAACTCAGCCTCGTACTGCATCACCGTCTTGCTCCCCTGAACAAGTCTCAGAAAACTCTCCTGCATCTGCTGTCGTGCAGAAGGGGGAACAAACCAATCTCAAAATACCTCAGTGAACTCTTCCCAGGTAATCAAAGAGTTCAACCTACCCTGAAATCTGGCTGTCTGCTGGCCTTCCCACAAGTGCTCAGCCTCTCCATCCAACAGAAAAACAGCCAACGGAACCTTCCTGTCTGACGGACACTGCATTCCGTCGAAGGTCTTCTCCAATCTCCTCAGCCACTCCTCGGCTGCTCTGGGCTCAACAGCGCCCTCAAATCTCGGAGGTTTCAACCTCAAAAACATCTGTAGGTGTCTATCAATGTCATCAGATCTGACAGTAACAGCTCTGCTCTGAGTCTCGCTCATCATCTGAGCAACAAGCGTAGCAAACTGAGACAATGTATCTGCACCGGCCACTGGGGCTGTACTCCCCACTGGTGCTGCCTGACTGGCACTCTGCCCGTCTGTCATGTCTGGGTCTGGCTGATCCATACAGAAAATCCAAAATCCGGAAAACTATCACAAAAACAACACAATAAAAAAGCCAAACGACCCAAAACTACCCCCAGACAAACTCACTGATCACTTCCTATAGCTCTGTCTGACAATCCAACCAATTTCCAAAACCTGGCTCTGATACCACTAAAAAGCTTGTCACGACCCGACCCAATCCGGGACGGATCCCGCTCGCACCGGGCCGCGACACGGAAACGAAACGGAATGAACTGACCAGGATCTAGTTTTGGAATTGGTTTCGGAACTGAATCTTCCAAATTAATCAACACAACAGACACACAAACACAGAGCTACTATTTATCATCAAACACAGCGGAACAAAACATCTATATTTCTTTTCCTCAAAACAATCATCTACAGATACAGTACATGGCTTTTGAACAGAAAGAAAGACAGAACAGAAAAGTCATGACTGTACAAAAAATCAAAAGGTACAAACAATACCTATACTGATCAGAACTCAGAAATCTACTCCTGGACTTCCTTCCCTTTCCCAGAACCTGAAAACCACCAGAAAACAAGAGTGAGCTCAACAGCTCAGCAAAGCAACAAACCTCCAATCAAAACTCTTAGAATCCAAAACCAAACTCATCAGACAGAAATCCGATCAGAAATCGGAACAGAATCAGACAAATATCCAAATCGGACATATCAGAACGAAACAGAACAGAATCAAATCAGAACTTATACGGACAGATCAAATCAAACAGAACTGAACTGAACAGATATCAAATCATACGGAACTATACGGAAACAGAAGTCGTATCAAATCAGAAACAGAACAGATCAGACATATCACATTAACAGAATCAGAAATCAGAATTTCAGATCATATCGTATCAGAATCATAATTGCTTACAGAACAGATACGGAAAGCAGAATCAGATCACATCAGATATCAGATATCAGATATATATTTAATAGCTAAATTCCCTGACACTGACTGAATCTCTTTGGATTCAGGCCCCTTATAACTCCCTTTGTGCTCACGGCACCAGAACAGATGTGCTTACAGCACCAGAACATATGTGCTTATAGCACTAGAACAGAATTCATCGGATCCGGAACAGAACAGATATCAGATTTCAGATTGAGCTCATTTCAGATTTCCCTGACACTTACTGAATCGCTTAGGATTCAGGCCCCTTATAACTCCCTTTTTATAGCTTATACAGATAGCATTTCAATTCAGAATAAATCTGGGCAAATCAGAAATCAGACAAAAAATCGGGCAGCACAACGGCAGTATACGGAATTTACACAATTTTTTGTGCAAATCAAAATTCACCAAATTCGCACAGAATGTAGATAATCACATTTCAGAACATTTATTCTACTGCACAGATAATTTCCAATTTCACAGAAAAATGCAGTCGACTAAAAACACCGCCGAATCAAAAATACCCGGACAAAAATCTTCAGAAAATAACCAAAATGTGCACACCCGGCACGTTAACAATATACAGAAAGTTACGCGATAAAAACTGAACCAATCAAAAGATACGGACGAAAATCATTAACGGAAACGAAATCCGGACAAAAAATACCGCCAAACACGACGGTTCTGAAAATTGAGAAAGGCGGAATGTGCCTTACCTTGCGTACAGCAATATCTCGAACAGTCTCCTCGGACGAAAACGGCTCCGCGTCGTCCGAAAATCAACTTTTGCCAAATCCACCTCGACTTTCTCTCTCCTCAAAAGATATTTTCATTTTATAAAAATTTTCTCTCTCTTCAAAATGAGCTGAAGTCAGCTTTATAAAACTCAGATCGGCCCGGCCGATCGCCAGATCGTCCCAGGACGATCAGACCAAATTGGATCGTCCTGGACGGTTCCCAGAACTATTCTCAGGCCGATATTTTCTACAGTGCCGATCGGCCTGGACGATGTCCTCAATCGGCCTGGACGATATGTACAAAAAATCACCTGGAGCAAATCTGGGCACATTCTGAAGCAGAATTTTCACTGATCGTCCCAGGACGATCCAGATCGTCCAGGATGATCCTGGAGCAGATTTTTGATATTACAATCCTATTGTGCCATGTGTGGATTGGTTTCAGTTGGGGTTCCTTGTGTTCTTGATGAGGTTTCAGATTCCTTTGTTTCAGCTTCTAAGAGTAATTCGTCTATTTTCCTTGTGGTTAAGGTCTCTGCTCATTTAGTTGCCCCTCCTACTTCGCCCCCTGTGACGCCTACTGTCACTACTTTTTATCATTTTGTTGATGTTCCTGTTAATTTAATAGCCCCTGAGGCTTTGTATTATCACGTGGGTGACAATTCGGGGGTGGATGTGAGATTGCAAATTAACTGGCTTCAATGTTAGTCTGATTCTTCGTCTGAATCTAGTTGGGAAGATGAACCTAGTGGTGATTTTTCCTTGTAGCATGACAAACCTATTGTTCGTATCACGTCTCGTGGTAGGGGCAGACGTGGTATGAAATAATGTGGCTTGGTGTGGTGGTTTGGGATCCCTGGTCGGTTTCATTCCTAGTTGGTCTGTGCTTGGTGGTGCTGTTTGGTTGGTTGTTTTCTTTTTGGTTTGCCCGGACCATGTGGTGGTGTTTGGTTGGATTGATTGGAAGGTTTACTTTTTTAGGGTATGGCTGTGAGCTTTTTTGGTTGGTATTTTATCTTCTTTCTTTGGTTGTCGGTTGGTTGGATTTTGGTGTCTTTTGGAGGCTGCGATTTATGGTTTATGGGCAATGATGTGGCTGGGGCTCACTTGTCTTAAGTCATGGCTTGTGGCAACCTTTGGTGGTGCTATTCATGCTCGTTTCAGATGGATACTCTATTACTTCAAATTGCATGGTCTGTGCCTGGCTTGTGATTGGTTGGTAGCCTTTGCTAATTCCTGAGCCCGATGGGTTTCTTTTTCCCCTCCCTTTGTATTTCTGTTGCTTTCTTAGTCTGCTTTTTAGCTGTTTGTATCCCCTTTTTTAGTTGCAATGGAATTGTTTGTTTAAAAAAAAAGTCCCAAGATGCCCTAACTTATATAATGCGGAGGGGATAAAATTTGCATCTTGCTATCGGATTGCAAAGGACTCTCAAGGAAGTTCTTGTTTTAAGGAACTTGTTCCAATTTTTTAGGTATTTTATTTTCTCTTTAAACTATTATTTAATGTATTATTTATGGATGCTGTACAAGGTACTTAGTTTTCTTATTTATGTTATACATGTTTTTCACTTGTAGCTTTTATCTTTTGAGTTGTTATGAACTGAGCAAATTCAAGCTTCAAATTTTAAGATTTATTTTAAATTTAGTGGTTAAACTGTTATTGAAGATGTAATGATGATTTTGTGTTCTTATGTATTTAGTTTTTATTTTATCTAATTTTATGTAGTATATATTTTTTTAACATTTTTTAAGATTTTTATTTTAATTTAGTGGTTAAACTGTTAAAATAAAAAAAAGAATTCTCTCAATGAAAAGAAGAATTCTCTCCATCTGAACGAGTAATCAATAGATTTTTTGTATCTGAGAGAAAATGATCCTTAACTTACTTTTAAAAAATAAAAAAACCAAAAGAGTAATGATTTAGATTTTTATGTAACTGAGAAAAAGTGATACAGAATTTCTCAAATATAAACGATATTTTATCTCAAATTAAAAAAAAAAGGTTTAAAAGATTTTTTTTTTAAATATTTATATATCATTTAATTTCAGAAAAATATTTATATATAATTCATTTTTAAAATGTAATTATTTTAAAACATTATTATTTAGTTAAATATTATATTATTTAAATAATAATTATATTTTAAAATTAATAAAATATTTATGTCACATTTAAATAATAATTACATTTTAAATGATATTTATTAATAATTATTATTTAAATTAAATATAATAATTAAATATAATATTATGTTTACATTAATTCAGTATTATGAAATATAATGTTTAGTATTATAAAATATTACATTATATTAAATGTAAAATGTAAATTTAGTATATTAAATTATATTAAATTTAGTATTATAAATATAACAATACATAAATTATAAAATATTACATTTTAAAAATATTACATTTTAAAAATATTATATTTAAACTATATTTAAATTATAAATTATAAATGATATTTTTAAAATATTACATTTTATATATATTTTAACTAATTTTAAGATTTTTTTTAATTTAGTGGTTAAACTGTTAAAATAAAAAAGAATTCTCTCAATGAAAAGAAGAATTCTCTCCATCTGAACGAGTAATCAATAGATTTTTTGTATCTGAGAGAAAATGATCCTTAACTTAAAAAAAAAAAGAAAAACCAAAAGAGTAATGATTTAGATTTTATGTAACTGAGAAAAAGTGATACAGAATTTCTCAAATATAAACGATATTTTATCTCAAATTAAAAAAAAAAGATTTAATTTTTTTTTAAATATTTATATATCATTTAATTTCAGAAAAGTATTTATATATAATTCATTTTTAAAATGTAATTATTTTAAAACATTATTATTTAGTTAAATATTATTTTACTTAAATAATAATTATATTTTAAAATTAATAAAATATTTATGTCTCATTTAAATAATAATTACATTTTAAATGATATTTATTAATAATTATTATTTAAATTAAATATAATAATTAAATATAATATTATGCTTACATTAATTCAGTATTACGAAATATAATGTTTATTATTATAAAACATTACATTATATTAAATGTAAAATGTAAATTGAGTATATTAAATTTAGTATTATTTAATTTAGTATTTAAAAAATGGAGTTCCACGGTTCAAGTATATTTTAGACATTATATTAAATTTTAGTATTATAAAATATAACATTACATAAATTATAAAATATTTATATATTTTAATTAAATTTATGTCACATTTATTTAAAATATAACTATAATATTGCATTATTTAAATTATTAAAACTTTAAATTAAATTTACTAGTATTTATATGAATATTTTCATAACATAATATTTATTTAAATAAAAATTAATACAACCAAAAACTTTAATGTTATATTATTACATTATGTTATTAATTATTTAGCTGAAAAAATATATTTAATTAATATGTTTCAATATATTTGAACCGTTGAATTTAAAGCATTTCCTTATTGTTAAAACCATATGACTTGAGAATAATATCACAATATTAGGCATGAACCAATCTAATTATCTCAAACTAAGTTTAAAAAAAAAAATCATTTTATATAAGTAAGAATGCCTTAACCTACATATAAATGAAATTAATTGAACCAAGTAAAAGCAATTCAAGTGTATTTAGCTCATCTTAAAAACTATTAAAATCTAGAACAAAATACTAAGAAAGAAAGCCAATTAAATTGTTTGATATCATGTATAGGGCCATCCCCATACAACATCAATCTCTAGAATGTCACATTTCTTTCTGTATTATGATGGTTATCTAAACATTATGAAGGAATTCATCCCTTCGTACATCAGTGGAAGAAATTGTCCCATTGAAATAAATGAGAATGTTACACTTGAACAGTTACATGTTAGAATTCTCCAAGCATTATCCCGTGACAGTGAAACATGTCGGGTTGATCTTGTTTGTCATCTTCCAAATAACGGAGGTTATACAACAATTCAAGTGACGGATGATAAGGTTTGTGAGTTCATACTTCATGAAGCTCGAAGGCGTACTTTAATTATTTATATTCAAATTGAGGAAGTATGTAGACACAACATACATACCAATTCTCATCATCATATGACTTGCCATGACCCGACAATCTCTAGCCAAGTAGACATGTTCGTACGTATGAAATATGCAGTTTATATAACTCACATAAACTATTATGTTTGAACTTAAACTTCACCATTACATTTCATTATGTGTTATAGGCCCACTGCAGTACCCACTATTATAGATGAAACTTGTCACTTTAGTGTAAGCAAATGTTCACCACACTATGAAGCAATAAGTGTAGGCAGTTTAAGTCTGAATGAGCTTCCAACATTGCAAGAACCATATGCCAGGGGGAGTGCAAGTGTTAGTGACTAGACGAAATATTTTAGCTCTACTGACAGACTCAGCAGTTCGATTGGGAACATGATGCCAAAGCTGCACCAACTGTTGAAGGGTATGAGACTATGGATAGCAGAACTAGTGTGAGCTCCATTGAAATTCCCATAGAGGATAAAGATTCATTTATAGATGAAACTGGTTGGTTGTGCGCTAAAGATTCATTTATGGACTATATCTTGTTAGAATGAATCTGATCCAGCACGAACATTATATTAGGTTGGGCCATCACCATCTAACTGCTCTTGTCGAGCAATAGTGCCCCTCCATGAGCATATTCCATTTTCCTGTAAGGGAGATGACCATCACCCTACAGGATGTGCATATTTTGCTCAGACTTAGGGTGGATGGGGAAGTCATGGTTAGGCCACCTGTTATGGGACTTGGTCTTCGATGAGAGACTTAGCATAATTATTGTAATGAGCTTCTCGATGCTCACCTTAATCCTGAGACAATATACCACCACCACACATATGAGAACGTGCATGATAATTTTTGTATGGGTCATTTACTGGTTAACTCAATAATGCCACTATGATGGTTGCTATGGACCTTCTATAAAGAGTCCTATGATGATTTAGATGCTAATGTATTCATGCAACATATTAGAGCGTACGTTTTATACATGATTGATTGCTTTCTCATGCCAGAATACTCATGGTCGCATGTATCGTTACATTCTATATCTCTTATGGAAGATTTAATGTAGTTCAATAGGATGTCAGTATGCAGTTCGGTCCTTGCAAACTCATTCAAATTAAGAACTATGTTTGATGATGAAGCTCAATAGATTACATATTATGGGATGTCTGCCACTACTGCAGGTTTGGTCTTGGAAGTGACTACATGCTGGTAAACCAACACATCGAGTACCAGCTTTCCACGATATTATCAAAAAACCTCTTGGTTATAGGTATAATTAACATTTACGTTTATATGAATCACATGACATAATGTATTTATTCATAATATTTAAATATCATTTTACATAAATGTAGGTGGAGGACCGTTTGCTCGAGGTCTCATCTGGGAACTTATTAACTTATCGGGAAGAGTTAAATGGATTGCATCAGAGCCAATTATATGATCATAAGTGAGAAGCATTAATGTTTTATTGTATAAATAACCAATTTAATGAAATGTTGTCTCAACAGCTTATGATGACACCATACAATGATAAACTTATTGTGAGGTTTCCTCCTATATGCCAAGAATTCTTAGAAATATGTAGAGCATAGGAACCATTGATTAGCTGGAAGCAGGTTCAGTGGCACAGGGTTACGTAGGTGATGCGCTTGTTTGGCAGTATTCAGTCTACAAATATATGACCTATCGAAAGGACCTTCAAGCATGTTGATCAGTGTGGTAGAGCTGATGTTGACTGGTCATGATATTATATTAATCACATCACTTTGTGGAATAATAGGAGCAAACTCATAATTCCAATCATTCCACCCGAGGGAAATAGAAGGTATGTGTTACATATATAAATGAGAGGGTTCAAGTCATGGGCTTCTCTGTACATATTGAATGTTCCACAATAACCTCCAGAGACATTCTACCAGGGGTCTCCAGATGAGTAGATGATGGTAAGGTTGATTTAGATGTTCAATTTATTTAATTACTCATAATTTGAAGTAACATTGCAATGCATAAATAGAGGCTGGTTACATCAGACATAGCAGGTGTATTACTCACTGACTTGCCAATCAGTATGGAGAAAGTGCAAGTTCTATGTAGTAGGCACTTGATGACTTTGATGAGCTATACTCCAGGCTTGTGGTGTCTTTATTTATTGACTATAACTTGCTTAATTTTGCTGAGGAGCAAGGGAGAGAATGGTCCAGTAGAAGCCATGATGAGCCTTATATGTCAAGGCGATCTACATCAGATGCTCCATCTAGGATTATGGGAGAGAGTAGTCATATAAGAGAGAAATATGAACCAGTAAGACAGTCAATGTATGTGGGGTTCAAAGACTTTGCTATGCCATCACAGCTCACTATAGGATTTCCTAGCATAATGGCATGCTAAGGTTCGTCAGATGCAGGACCATCTAGACAAAATTAGACTCAATACAGTCTAAAATGGGGTAGTAGTGCTCCTACGTATCATATAGAGGCTCAGACATCGCAATAACACACGTCGTTAATCCAAATCCTGACTGGATGAATCCATTCAGATTGTCACACTATCCTAGATAGCAGGATGAGCTCCTCTAGCAATCAACCAACACAAAACATTGCAGACTTAGCTAGATAATATAGAGATGTTATAGAGGCCCAATTAGATTCGAGGAGAAGCCAACCACTAGATAGGTACACATTAGGGAGTGCACCCATTCCCAAATGTAAGAAGAAGTAGGGGAATAGATTCACACATGTATGTTGTGTTTATGTAATCAGACCATACATCTTATTTCTATGATATGAAGTTCTATTTTGTTTTTATTAATTGCATAGCAAAATATAAACATATTAGCTAAAATATTTCAATTAATTAAAATACACAAATAACATTATAAATTAATTCACATAAATAAAATAGTAATATATGCGGAGTAATATTCAATAAAAATAAACTAATGATTCAAAAGTGGTCATCATAAATATATAATTTTTCTAATGTAATCAACCACATACCATAGTAAAATATTTAGACAAGTTTGATATTAAATATAAAAACTATGCTGCAGAAAATAAAATAGATGCTAACAAAGATAAGATTTAGACGAACATATAGATTTACTAATTTATAAGCATCATATGCAGATATGCTTGAAGCTATGTTTGAGTTGGACAATATTTCAGATGAAACTTGAATTGATACTACAGGGTCTACTAGTCCTCAACAATGAAGAACTATATATCTAGGCTTACCATCAGCTAATGGCTCATTCATCCAATCTTTATAAAAAGCCATAATGAATTGGTCAAATCCTAAACACTAATGATGATGACATGATCAATGTCAAGGTGGTCGCAGTTAATATCTGACGGGGAATGCTCTCCATCTTTATGGAGTTTCATCTCAACATGATACCATATTTATAAGAAATGAGGGCTGACATGTTGACCATTCTCTTCCCAGAATCTCATTTGGAGATATTTTCAATCGACGACATTTAAAAAATATCTTATCATGTAAAGTTTTATCGTCATTACCTCACCATGCATACTCTAGAGGCAATCATCCTCATCTTTCTATCATTCATGGACACAACACCTAAAGATTTCATTCACATTCTCCTTTTGCTCCAACGGGGTGTCACTGGTTCGTGCTATACAGGCATCTATTCTTCGGCTTGCATCATCAAACCGTTCTTTGTTGGAGGTGCCTTCAAGCCTTTCTATACATGGCCAAAACATTATGAATAACTCAAGTAAAATGTTAACAAATATACTTTATACATCTTCTATACACCCTTTAAATAGTAGAGAGTAAACATATCCTAGTATCACTTGCAGTCAAAAAATTAAATAGGACTTGAATGGACCTTACAACTTTATAAGCCATCTGATGTGATTTGTTATTACAAGCTATATGGCATATTAATGAACAATTAACAAAATGTTAAAAGGATCATATGCTATGAATAAGATTTTTGGACAGAGGAATCTAATGTTCATAGCAAGTACACAATAATTGCTTTTCACAGAGTTGTCATATTACGAATACTCTATTAACAGCTACAAATAACATACTTAAATACTTACTGTTATCATGTATTCATTACTATTCAATTAATTCAATTATTTTCATACAAATGTAATCCACCACAATGTCTATAATACATAACTTCAATCATATTGAAATAATTTATTTAAATATATAAAAAATTATATACATAATTAGTACAAGTT
Organism: Dendrobium nobile; assembly: GCA_022539455.1. Classification (NCBI taxonomy): domain Eukaryota; kingdom Viridiplantae; phylum Streptophyta; class Magnoliopsida; order Asparagales; family Orchidaceae; genus Dendrobium; species Dendrobium nobile. The sequence continues at coordinate 25,478,873 of CM039731.1, forward strand.
ATTTGTAAATGAATTTATAATTATTATTTTTAACTATATTTAAAAATGTAGTTAGATGTGTGACTATATATTATGTGAATATTATCAAAATAAATATCACTCAATCCGAAAATTAAAAAGAATTATAATTCATCTCAATCTTTATTTAAATATTTATTAAGAACTAATTAAACTTATATTAATCTTATTTATAATGAAGTGGTAAATATATTAATCATTAATTAATTTTTTTTTAAATATAAGAATAATACAATTTATATATACAAGAAAAATTAGCAGTTGTCTTTTTAAAATGAATTTAAAATCTACTTAAAATCCGTTAAGAAATGATTTAAAATCTATTAAATAAAATTTTTTTTGGACTGGACTAGAAACCGGAGGATATTACTTCGGTTTCATTAGAAACTGGAGATGTGAATTCTATTTTAATAGAAATTAGACATGAGAATCCCAATTTCAATAGAAACCAAATATTCGAGTTCCAGTTTCTATTGAAACCAGATTATTATCCTCCGATTTCATAAAAACCGGATTATTAAATTCCAGTTTTTGAATACGCACTTCTATACTCCGTGTTCGCACCTTTTTAAATTAATTTGCACGCACACGCTCCTCAAACTTATTTTTTTATGAAACTTGCACCTTTTCATAAATTGTCTCATAATATTTAAGAAAAAAATATAATGACAATCAATAATCAACATTTTATGTCATAAAATATTTCAAGCGGGTCGCCATTAAAAGAGAAGCACGAATTTTAAAAACTATGAATATAGTTATTATTAAATATATATGACCTGAATTAGACTCACTGCCACCACCAGTACTCTTCGAGTTGCAGGTAGAACGTCCCAATGGAGCTTTTGTTTCTTGTAAGCTTCAATGTAATGGCGTCGGATCAAATTAATAGAGGAGCTTCTGTTACTATAAAATATGCTAAAATAAGATTTAAGTCTTGTTTGGGACAATGGTACCAATTTATAAGATTGTTTGTGAAATTATTGCGAAAATAATATTTTTTTTTTTTTGAAAGATGATATTAATATTATAAATATATATATTTTTTCTTAAGTTGGACTATTTCTTTCGAACCGCCATTATACATTAGTAAATATGATTGTAATAAGATAACTTTTAGATTAGGATCTAAAAAGAATTTGCCACCATATTTTGAAGCTTTAAATTTTCAACCCTTATAAAAGATAATTACTCTCAATTTTTGATGTAAATCATTCAAGAGATGATGCAATTGAAGCTGTAATAATGATATTGAGAAAAGTACTTCAATTTTTGGAGTTTGTCTTTTAACTTGATATTAGCATCGATCATACCAAGCAGTAGCACTGGTTTACTTGAGGCAGCTTTCTTACTATTTTGTTTTTTCAGTTGAATCATGCTTCTATTTGGCTATTATTTTCTTTCAGCTTTCTCATTGAATTTTAAGTTACAAAAAGTATTATTATTATATTTTAAATCTCTCTTAAATAAGAGAAAATAAGTGAATGAGAAAAAATCTCTCTTAAAATAAAAAAAGAGAGAAAAATTTCTCTCTTAAAAAACATAAAAAGAGAGAAAAAAACTCTCTTCAAAAAAAGAAAAAAATATATCTTAAAAAACTTTAAGGGGTGCGCGCCTCTATAAAGAAGCGCATATGACACCCTTTGCCGGCAAGGCTAGACAGACACTTGGGTTAGTGAGCCTAGCATCGTCGACGGTGGTCTGCCAGTCCATAAACCATGCTTATTTCGAGCTCAATTTTAGCCCCTAACAACTAGTACTGCCAGTAATAACCATCATTAATTGTCGTCATCTTTAGACTCTTCTTAAGATTTAACCCTATTAATGGGTTTCAATTGTTAGCTTGAGGGCATCATACTTTCATAATCCTTATAAAGAAAATCAATACCAATTGTTGAGTGTTACTTATCCATCTATGGATAATTAATTTTTGTAATTATTGTCAAGAAAAATCAGACATTTTTTTTTTCAAATAATCCCCTCTTCTTTAGCTTGTGAGAAAGGGAGGATTATTGTATCACCTACTATATAGTAATTTTTTCAACTGGACTAGTATAACAGCCCAAGCTCTTTACTATCGAGATATTATTCGCTTCGGCCTAAGGGCCTCATAGTTTTACCTTATTGGTGTAACTTCTAGGAGGTCACTCATCTGAAGATTTGTCTGAGATGAGCATGCTTAACTATAGAGTTTCTTAATTAAATTTTGACTATTACAATAAATGGCTCATCAATATTTAAGAGTTTAGTTTCTTTTAATTAAGGGGTTTCACAATCTCTCCTAATTAATTAACAAAATTCCTCGTCAGTATCTTTATACCTTAATCATCCACCAAGTAGTTATGCTTCTAGAGGTGTCCCCTACAGGTTTAAGTGGTGACTCCCGCCATATAGCACTTTATCTCATATAGGGTTTAGGAGGTGGCTCCCATGGCGTAACACTTTTTTTTTTGTTTGGTGCTTAGTTCCCATCTCTCAGCTTGTGTATTGCTCTGATACCATTTATAACAGTTCAAACTCTTAACTATCGAGATATTATCCGCTTTGGCCTAAAGGCGTCATAGTTTTATCCTGTTAGTATAACTTCCTAAGAGGTCACCCATCCCATGACTTTTCAGGGATGAGCACGCTTAACTACGGAGTTTCTTAATGAAATTCCCACTATTACATAGAAATGTCAATCGATATTTAAGAGTTTAGCTTCCTTTACTTAAGAGATTTCACAATCACACCCTAAAATATAAATTCAAAGAATTACATATCATTTTAATCATCATCCACATCTCACAAATTTAATATAAGCATATAATATAACTACATCACTCTTCATTGAATATTTACATATATGATAAGTTCTCAAAATACTATATATAATAGCCAATAATAGATATAAAATAATAGACAAAATCAAAGAGTGGAAAATAAAACTTAAATTATCATCCCTTAATTAGCCTAATTCTGCAGGCTCCTTACATTTACCTAAAATTAATAAAGCAACATATAGAGCACATAGCCTAGCAAGTAATTAAAACTTATCATTATATTCAATGCAAGATAAAAGAATTAATATATATGCACAATCGAAATCAATGTTAATTAATAAGATATCATTAATAATACTAAGCAATCTATGAAATCTATAATAATTAAATATTAATTAAGAAGTGGCATCTATATAATAAGTAAAACTATAGTATTTCAGTAAGTAAAAGGAGTATATCAATCTATAAAAAAATTAGTAGAAATGTATAAATCAATAATAGGGGGTGCACACTAAAAAAAACATCTTGTATTTAGTTATCAATTATATTCTTATTGATGAATCTATCAAGCCATTTTATTAATTATTATATCATGTATATATGTTTAACAATATGCTCTATGGGCATGTTATATAAATATCTATCAATATCCCTATCACATGCTATTGTTTGCTCGGGTAGCACATAAATCAATTATTTTTATATTTTTATGAAAATTTAAATATAGATTTTATGGATTTTTAGTTTTGAAGTCAAACTCGTCATCATGAATAGTATATCATCTTAGAATGTGGAATTATCATTTTCTAATGGGTTCATATTACAAAATCGTAACTTCATCCCGACTATCGTAAACAAATTCAAGAAAGAACTAAATTTGACCCCGAAGGATTAAAATATAATTTGATTATATATTTAGCTATGATAATCTTGATGTACTATCATTAATTTGATATTCAAATGTATGTTAATATATGATACATCGCCCCAAAGAAAGAAAATATATTATTCATGGTTTGAGTGTGATGATAATTGATCACCTTTTAATTTTAATTTTCCCAAAATAATAATTTTTTCCACCCTATTTAGGAGCTAAGTAGTATAGGGTTTATTTTATCTAGGGTCCTAAATCTCCAACGAAGGCAAGGCTTCGTAGTTAATTATATTATAGACATTTTTAGGTCTTCTACGAATACTCTCTATTAAAGTAATAATAGAAATTCTATATTGGATTTTTTAATAGTAATATGAAGGGAATGAGGTTAGAATTTCAATAAGGATTGGATCAATTTTAAACATTTATTTTGAAGACCAAAGGATGAGAAGTAAGAAGTCTTTTAGGATTTTACGGGATTCTAAAACAATTCAAAACATCCCAATATATCTTATGTTAGGCTTTAAATTTTGGATGAGAGAAAGCTTTAGTTCAAGTTGAAATTTTATTAGAAGGTTGTAATTAAATTCTCAATATTGGAGATTTATGGTTTTGGGTTCACCCCTGATCCAAAATTTAATTTGGGTACTAAATAATAGTGATACAAACCTAACTAATGAAATATAAATATGGGATTATATCGACATGGAATGGAATTCTAACTAATTCACTTAGGCTCTTCAAAACCATAAGACTAGTCTTATGATAGATGGCTAGGCTATTATATTTTGGAGAAATTATGGCCGACATTTAGAGAATATCTTATGTGGTACCTTTACTTATGTGTAGTAATTATGCTCATTGCAATTATTTTTTTTATTTTTAATTAGTTTTATTACAATGCATATTGATTGAGCTTGTACGTAAAAATTGTATGATGAACTTTAAAAATTCGGCATAAAAATAGTTTTTTCCCAAAATATGCATAACATCTCATAGACAGAATTGCACTCTAATAGGTCAGGTGATCCGCCACGACCCTTAGTTGGGGAGGTTCCTAGCAATGAGAGAAGATAAATATTAATGCAAGAAAAACCCCCGGCGTGCCTGACTTTACTATGTAGGATCGTTTATCTTTCTATGTAAGCCTACAAATTTTTTTATTTAATAACAAGTAGAAGAATTTTTTCATTATCCTTAAGAGCTTAATCGCATTTCTGACTAAAATAAATTTTTTATGCTGGTAATAAACCTAAAAAGATAGGTAATTTCTACTGCATAAATAATTTAAATAAATCATCAATGATAAATATCAAATGAATGTAAAAGGCTATGTGGCAAATCCCACTTAATTATAACACAGGGTCTGCAAAAATTAAAAGTGTTTCCTTCATCTTTGGATTCTAATTCGATAATAATATCCATTTTAAATTAACTTTCACAACTTTTAAAATTTAAATTGACATATGAAAACTTTAAAATGATTCTAACACAACCTCCACGTTATCCTAAGTAATTTATATGTGGAGTCATAAAAATCCCCAAGCATTTATATAATAAATTGCTCACATTTGAGCAAGCAGATTTAATTAGCCATGCTATCTTTTTGTATAATTTTTAGGGGCTAGGCATTTAAAACACCTGCAAAAAATTCTACTAATCAATTTTTATTTAGTAGGAATATGACATCAATAGAAATCACAGAACACATTGAGCCATGACAACCTGCATGCATTGAAATCTACATAGAAATAAAGTCACAAAGAAAAGAAAAGCATGTATAAAAGGGTAATGTCCTAGCCTAAAACTAGTGTTAGTTATCCTAACAAACTATTTACAATGTGTATCATGCTGTGTGGTTTGGATGTATCCTAAATAAGTTGTTGTTTAGAGTTTTCTAGTGTTTTCTTTTAGTTTGTTGTAGGTCAAGGGGAATTTAATTGAGTTTAAGTTTAATATTTTGATGTTTATTTTATGATGACTTTTATGTGTTAAAGTTGATTAATTATTAGTAATCTAAACTCCTAAATTTTAATTAGGTGTTTTAGTCCTTAAGCCTCAAAATTTAATACAATTATGCACTCTAAAATAGAATCTACATAAGGTATGGAGACCTCCATTAATTAGTGATTTATTGTTAATTATTTAGGTTGAATAATATCTGCCTTTATTTACACCTGAGCGGTTAGAATTATTTTACCCTCTTTGGGGCTAAATTAATAGCCTCGTAAGCTTAGGCTACCCATCAATTATCTTTGGGTTTAGTTTTGATTTGATTTATTGATTAATTATCTAAATATATGATTATATTATTAATGATTTATTAAACTTATGATTTATGGTTTGCATTCCATTAAATATGTTCGTAGAACTTAGGGTCTCTTTAGGACACTCAGCCCCATAGCTTGAGGTAGTTCATCCTAAAAACTTTATTAATGAAATGTTATATATTCATTTTAATTGTATAACCTGGTTTAATTAATTAGATAGATTATTTACTAAAAATAATTATTTATTATTTTTGTATTTAATTGAATATTTTAATTTATTAAAATTGGTAAATTTAATGACTATTGGATTTACATTAAGTTCTGGAGTTCTTATATTTTTAACAAATATTATAACCTAAGATTAATAAAATTTCATTGAGTTTGTTGGATTTTTATTCTCTGTAATTAGTTATAAATTTTCAAATTATATATATTTTATTGAACTAAGGTTGATTGAAATGTTGATTCTATTTATTTTTAATGAATTCTAGAGGTTTAATTATTTTCATAAATATTAGACCCATGGATGAGATCAATTCCTTTGAGTCTGCATAATTCAGTGTTTGCTGTCATTACTTATGAATTTTTTAAGTTTATGCATTTAATTAAATGATTTAATTACATAATTAGTGGATTCTCTTACTTTTATACCAAACTGATTCCAAATCACTTGAAACCCTCCCCAAATATCAGGAATGACTTATGGAGATGATTCCAATGTTTAAAATTTATTTAGTATTTTTTGTTATTTTTAATGATTTATTTTAATTAAGTGTTGAATTTCACTTATTATTAAATTATGATCAATGCTCAAGACTTGTGATGGGGATATTATTTTTCTTAGATAGGGCATTTAATTATGAACATTTTAAGCCCTTATTTGTATTTTTATAATTTAATTTGTATTTTTTTTTCATTTTCTGAAGTTTTAGGCCCCACAAAGAGGCTTATTTTTTGTTTGGTTAATTTTATGGTCAAATAAAGTAATACTTAAGTGAAATTAAAGTCTGGGGTTTATGATGTCACTAAGTTCCGTGGTTTAAAATTTCACTTTTATTGAGTGTGTGTAGAATTTCTTAGAATTTTTTGAAGTTCTCTAAACAAATCCCTTAATTATTTTCCCTAGGTATCACTTGTGTTCCAACGGGTTTGAAACTTGGTCTGGCTAACCCTTACACATACACAATAAGAACACAAAAATGAAAGGAAAATCCTACCTATATGAATAATTATAAAATTTTAAAAAATGTACCTATCACATTGAGACTCATTTCATAATAATTCTGAGTATACCATGACCTATAACAATTTGGATGTACTATCATTAATTTCATATTTAAAGCATCTTAAGAAATATTATATCTACTTGAAGAAATAAAATATCATTTATTATCCATGATATGAATTTGACGATAATGATCACCATTTAATTTTAATTTTTCCAAAATAATATTTTTTCCATCCTATTTATGAGCTAAGTATGATAATTTTAATTTTATCTAGGGCCTAAAATATCCTACGAAGATAAGCCTTCATAGTTAATTACATCATAGGAAGTTTTAGACCTCTTAGGAATGCTCTCAATTAAAGTAATTGTAGAAATTCTATTATAAATTTTCTAAGACGGATATCAAGAGAATGAGGTTGGAATTTCAGTAGAGATTAGGTCAATTTTAAACATTTATTTAGGAGGCCAAAGAATGAAAAGTAAGAGGTCTTTTGGAATTCTAAAATAATTCATAAACACCCCAATCTATCCTATGTTTGGTTTTAAATTTTGGATGCGAGAAAGCTTTAGTTCAAGTTGGTATTTTATTAGAAGGTTGGGATTAAATATTTTATGTTGGGGCCTTATGATTTTTGGGTCTGCCCCAAATCCTAAATATAATTTGGGCACTAAATAATAATGATCCAAACCTAACTAATGAAATGTGAATTTAAGTATACACCAGCCTAGATTAGAATGCCAGGTAAACCACCTAGCACTTTAAAACTACGAGTCCAGTCTTATGATAGATGCGTAGGCTGCTATTTAAGTTTTGAAAAAATTAGGCCCGATATTTAGAGAAGATTCAAAGTTACCCCATTACTTATGAGAGGTAACTATACTCAATACAATTAAAATTTTATTAATTTTAATTAACTTTTAATATAATGCATGTTGATTGACCATGTATACAAAAATTATATAATGAACTTTAAAAATTAAGCCATAAAATATATATATTGTAGAGATGTACAACATCCCTTAGATAAAATTACATCTTAATATGTCTGATCATCTTCCATGACCCATAGGTTAGGAGGTGCCTAATAAGGAGAGAAGATAAATATGAATGCATGAAAAACCCTTAGAGTGCCCTAGATACTTCTTAGGACTGTTTATCTTTTTTATGTGAGCCTAATATTTTTTATTTAATTACAAGTAGAAGAATTTATTTCATTATCCTGAAAAGCCTAATTGAGTTCAAGGCTAAAATAAATCTTGTTTGCCGATAATAAATTTAAAAAGGCATATAATTTCTGCTGCATAAATAATTTAAGCCAATGTTGTAAATACCACTTAATTACAATCTAGGGTCTACAAAAATTATAACTGGTTGGGCTCCACTAACAACATCCTGGGTTCTAATCCTATAGAATGATACAAGTTTTAAAATGGGATATATTTTTGTCTTCATTTCTTCAGTTCTTTCCTTCGGGCTCCTCGGATTTATCAGGTCTGGATATCCAAATGAAAAGAACTCCTCTCCAAAGGGGTGTCTCTTTTTCTTTAGATTTTAAGTCATACTAATTTGGATCTAGCACCAAAATGAAGGAACACTTACCCGAAGAGGTGTTTCCTTCCTCTTTAGATTCCAAATTGGATATTAAAGTCCCATTTTAAATTAACTTTTACATCTCTTTAAAATTTAAATTTATATATTAAAATTTTAAAATGACTCTAATACAACCTGTATATTATCCTAAATAGTTTATATATAAAGTCATTAAAAATTCAAAGTATTAATATAATAAATTGATAACATTTAAGAAAGCACATTCACTTGGTCATGCTCTCTCTTTTTATTTTTATGTTTAGGGGGCTAGGCATTTAAAGCACTTGTAGAAATTTCTGTTGATCAAATTTCATTTAACCCTCCCTTTTTAGCCCTACATGAGCATGGCCATCTCAAGAAACCTTCATTAGCAACCAAATCGTTCTTAACCTAGAAGAAATCTAGCACCCATCACATCATATAACAAGTAACATAACATAAATATCACATTAATAGTCATCACATAACACATTTAGCCATGACAACCAATATGTAATGAAATCCACATAAAAATCAAATCACACAAAAAAGAAAATCATGTATAAAAGGATAATAGCCTAGCCTCAAACTAAGGTTGATTATCTTAACAAACCATCTACAATGTGTATGTCAAGTTTTGTATTTTGGATGTATCATAAATGGGTTATTATTTGGAGTTTTTTAGTATTTTTTTGTTTATTTTAGGTCAAGGGGAATTTAATTTCAGTTTAAGTTTGATATTTTGATATTTATTTTAGGATGAGTTTTATGTTTATTATTGATTAATTATTAGTTCTCTAAAGTCTTAAATTTTAATTAAGTATTTTAGTCCCTAAGCCATAAAATTTAATACACTTATGGTCTTCAAAATGGAATCTATATAAGGTATGAAATATTCCATTGATTAGTGATTTATTATTAATTAATTAGGTTGAATAATAATTGTATTTATTTACATCAGGGCCATGAGATTTATTTTACCCGTATTAAAAAAATTTAATAGGTTCATAGGCCCAAGTTACCCAATAGTTACCATTGGTTTAGGTTTGATTTGATTTATCAATTACTTATCTGGATTTGTGATTATCTTATTGATGATTTATTAATCTTATGAATTATGATTTTCATTCTATCAAATCCAATCGCTATGTTGCCATAGTCTAAAGCCTCCTTAAACCTCCATAGCCCAAGATAGGTGATCCTAAAAACTTCATTGATGGAATATAGTTTATTCATATTAATGTTAAAATCTGATTTAATTAATTAGATTGATGATTTATTGAAATTTTAATTTTTTTATTAATGTTTTATATATAATTTAATATTTTAATGCATTAAAAAAGGGTCCATTTCTTGACATTTGGATATACATTAAGTTCTATTGTTTTTTTATATTTTTAATAAATATTAGACTCTAAGATGCTTAAATACCATTGACTTTGTTATATTTAGATCTTTCTACAATCAGTTATAAATTTTTAAAGTTTAGGTATTTTATTAAACTAAGGTACATCGAAATATTGACATTTTGATTTTTAATGAATTTTGGAGGTTTGATAATTTTTGTAAATATTAGACCCAGAGATTATTCTAATACTTTTGAGTTTTCTCATTGTAGAGTTTTTTGCAATTAGTTTTAAATTTTTTAAGTTTATGCATTTAATTAAATTATTTAATTACATAATTAAAGGGATGTGGACAAATTAAATGTTTAATCGTTTACCACTTGATTTGATTTAATATTTATTTAAACAAATCTGCATAAATAATGTTAATTATCCCAAAGAATACAATAGCAATGCATTATCAATTTGAGGAAAGAAAATATTTATTTTTGTATCAAAACTCAACGTAGGGAATGTAACAATTATCTTGATTAATAAAAGTCACATTCATCTATCATTTTAAATACAAAATTGATTCAAGATAAGCTTGATCAATGTCTAGAGAATTTTATCCTCTCTTAGCAAGCTAAGAGAAGGTTTATTTTATATTGGGATCTTGAGTTCCTATAGAGGCAAGCTTCTACAATCAATTACATCTTTGAAGAGAAAACTTTTAATTAAAGTAGAAATTATACTCTAAACTTATAATATAATTACATATAAGAAAGTTACCTTAAATGTTTAAAAATGCCAAGAATACTTCCAAAATATTATTAAAATTTATAAAAAAATTTACATTTATGTTTAACATATATATGTATTTATTATTTATTAGTATAGCAAGTGTGCATATACAATTGGACTTATACCTACTTAGCATGAGAAGCCAGCTAACAACCTATTTCACAAGTAATCATCCTAGATGAAATTTAGGATAAATGTAGCTCTATCCTAAGAGTTCGAATGAGTAAATCAGACTCCAAATTAATGACTCAAGATGAATATTCACTTTAAGTTCAAGTGACATTATCATGAGAACTCACTAAGAACTCTAACTTTTATCTTATTTAATTAACCTAATATTGGTGTTGAATTTGAAAAGTTTAATCTTCTTTGGGGAATTTGAATTTTAATTTTGAAATCAAACATCACATTAGAAAAGGTTTACCACCTCAAGAGGTAAAAATAAGATTTCAAAATGGGGTTTAGATTTAGAATTGCAAATTCCACCTTGATATCGTAGCCAAATTTAAGAAAGAACTACATATGGCCTTGAAGGGTCAAATTGAAGTTTAATTAATTATATATATCTATGATAATCAAAATAAGTTATTGTTAGTTTTATATTCAATATTTTATCAACAAATTATATATCTCCCCAAAGGAAAAAAAATATCATTTATTATCAATTGTTCGCATATGACTATGACGATCGTCATTGATTTTGATTTTCTCAAAGAAGATTGATTGAGTTTTGATAAATTGACTCGTCTTTAATTCTCCTATGAGCACAAGCCCTTATAGTTAATTACATCATTGAGAGGTTGATTCCATACAAATACTCTTGATTAAAATAACAATACAAATTCTATTTAGAGTTTTCAACTATTGGAATCAAAGAAGTTGAATTTGGAATCCAACTAGGCCTAGATTTAGTTAGACCACTTATTTCTGGAGTTAATAGAGGAGTGGTAGGAGACACATTGAGATTTTGAAATAATTCTGAAATGTCCGATCTCAACCTATAAGCTGCATACTAGGCTTTTTAAATTTTAGATTGAGAAAACCTTTAATTTAAGTTGAATAATTTATTACAAATTTAAGGTTATATTCTTAGAGGTTGGAGTCTTATGATTCAAAATCTAACCATGGATTTTAAATATAAATTGGTCAAGATATAATAGCGACTCGAACCTAGCTAATGCAATGCAAAACCTAGACCTACCTCGGCCTGGATTGAGGAGCCAACTAACCACCTAGTCAATTAAAATACATGAGTCCGATCATTTTATAAAAGAGTGGTAGGGATTTGTTGTTAAAGTTTTTTGAGAGTTGGGACCAATGTCTAGAGCGTATCCTAATTGGTACATTAACTTATACTTAGTGAGAATGCTAGAATCAAAAGCAATAAAATTTTAGACACTTTTAAATTTGTTTCTAATGCAATGCATACTGATTGACTATATTAAATACATAAAATAATATATAAAATTTTTAAAAAGGCTTAAAATTTATTTTTTCTTAGAGATTGCACAACATCCCCTTGGCAAATATGCACCCTCAAAGGCCAAGTGGTCTGCCAAAACCCGCAGACAAAGAGGTGCCTAATAAGGAGGAGAAAGTTAATAATATGCTTATGTTGACTCCCAATGGTCCCAGGCGATCATTAGAGTTTTTTTGTTAGCTTAAAAGTTTTAATTGGTTTTAACTAGAAAATATATTTTATTCGTGTCCTCATGAGCCTTCAATTAGATTCCAGGCTAAAACAAAATAATGACATGCAATAGCCAAAATATTGGAAAATCAAGCAGTTTTAATCGCAATCAAATTAAAACAAAGACATTAATTAATCAAATTTATTCCATAAAATATTATTCATAGGTAAAATACCCCTTTATTACAACCCCAAAATTTACATAAATTAAAAATGGTCGGGCACCACTAATCAAAAATTCATATTCTAATTCTAGGATAGACACAAGTTGACTTTGAGTGGGATACTCTTTATCTTCAAATCCTCATCCTCCTCTTCTTCGGGCTCCTTGGATTCAAAGTATCTGGATACCAAAATAAAAAATAAAACTCTTCCCCTAAAGGGGAGGTTATTCTTTTCACTTTGGGTATTAAATTATCCAAATTTGAGCTTCCAAATGGAAAAGAATTGTTCCCTTGAAGGGGTGTCCTTTCTTCTTGGAATCCAATTTTAGATATATGTATCCTGGCTCAAATGTCTGGCTTTTACAACTCGATACTTTAATTAAATTATATTAATATTAAAATGAAAAATTTAGACTCTCCTGTAAGGTTATCTTAAACAGTTAAAATCAAATCAATCGCAAGCTGTTTATATATGCATTAAATTAAAAACTCAACTACACTTAGCCACGCTATTTTGAATTCAAGATGGACTTGAGAAATTTTAGCACCTGCATAAATATTTTGTCAGTTAAATCATTAACTTTACTCCATTAATTTATATCCTTGTATGAGTATGGCCACCTTCAGAAAATCTAGTGAGCAAACAGATTGTTCATAACCTAAGGGTAATCTATCGCCCATCACGTTAATTCATAGATTGTAATTAAAGTAAGTAAACACTTATATCAATCAATTTTCCTAACCTAAGGGTAATCTACCACCTTAAAGGATGATAAAATTAAATCAAGTTGGTTGATTTCTGGTTTGAATAATTGAATTGAAATTTTTTGGGATTTTAAATGAATTATTTAATTTTTAGGAATTTTGGAGCCATTTGAATTATTTAAATGTGGTAATTAAGGCGTTAAAAGTTGAATTTTAAAATTAAAGTGATTTTTAACTTTAGCTTTTTCTTAAATATTAGTCCTTAAGAGGGGTAATTAGACTCTTAGTTTGCTCTATTTACAATTTTTTATATTAAGTTATGATATTTAGAAGATTTGACCAAGTTTTGAACTACAATTGATAAAAAAATTGAACTTTTGGCTTTGACATAATTTTGAAAGTTTGATAATTTTAAGAAATACTAGAGTTTAATCAGATTTGAATGGTTTTGAGTTTGATTGAATTGAATTTTTATAGATATATTTATGATTTTTCAAAGTTTGGATTCTTTTTTTAGAATTTTGAAAATTTCTTTATTAAAGGGGATCTTTAGGTTTTGATCCAAATCAATGACAAAGATCATAAATAACCCAAGGGGAAGTTTCCAAGTATTTTGGGTTTTCTTTTTTTGGAAATTTTAAATATTTTTAATTAATTAAATTAATTAATAGTGAATTTTCCTTAAAAATTAGATTAATTTTAGATTAGGGGTTGGATCATAGAGCTTCTAATTTTCATAGATTAAGGGATAAATTGTGAGAAATTAGAGATTATTCATGATTTTTTTGGATTTTAAATGAATTAATCATGAATCAATTAAGGTTCTAGGTCAAATCTAAGGGGTGATTTTGGGTTTCCCTGATTGGTGGACAAAATGAGCACCATTTTTAGTGAAACTCGGGCACCAAAACTCAAGGCTCAAGCCCACCAAATTTGGGCTCAAGCCCACCAAATTCGGGAGATCCCACTGGTGAAACTCAACCACACTTCCCACAAAGGATCTAAATGATGCAAACCATCAATTAAATAATCAAAATCTAGTGGTTTGACAGGTTGCTTCACAATTGACCACTACCTCCTAATTAGGAGATCAGGAATGGAGTTTTACCTCAGAGAATGCCTCAATGAATGAGCTTCTCTATCAGGAAGCTTCAAGGGGAGATGACAAAGTCTTCTCCTTCAAACACCAACACCGAAGGATCACTAGAGGTAAGAATTTGAGCGGGACATGGATAGGTTTCACCGGTGCTTACTCGAACTACTAGTTAGAGAGGTTTGGCAAGTTGGGGAATGAGGGAGGAAGACTTGGAAATATTTGGAGAAGGATTTTGAAAGATTGGGAACGAATGAGTACGTCTAGGTGAGGGAGCCCTATATAAATGGCTCTCACGACCATGGACATCTGGGATCTATCGAAGAAGCCATTGGATGGCTGCCATGGGGGAGGGGACAATCTCCTAGAGACTTTTGACCTCAAAGCCAATAAGATGAGCCCCTGACAAGCCATGAATGAGGCTCAAGATGGAGGGGACCACCAGAGCTCGTTATCATTTGTTCTGGTCACTGCCAGCCACTGGATGGATCAGGGTGAAATAGAACGTTTGTTGGGAGCCTGGTGAACCCATTGAGGAGTTAATTAGGCATGGGAAGGTTGGATTCATTGAAATGGCTTGGGTTAATTTGGGTGTAACTTGGGTCAAGCCAGGTGGTGGGATTGATAGGGAAGATGTGTTGAGTCAAAGAGCATCCAATCCAGGTGGTAATTGGGCTTAAAGAGCTCTGTAGGAAAAATGGACTCAGGTCAAAGGGTTTTTGACCATTTTGGGCTAGCTTGGGTGTTGATCCAAGCAAACCCAAGGGTTGGGCTGGCTAGGATAGGTGTGTTGGACCTAAGGCCACCTAATGAAGAGATAAAGGGGTTCGTGTAGCTGGTCAAACTTGGTTGACATGGGTTTAGGGTTAAGAGTTGACTCAATTGAGTTTAAATTGGTCATTTGAGTCCAATGGGAGTGATTCCAAGTGAGTAGGGATCCATTTCAATTAAAATGTAATTTTGAAGACTTAAAGGGTAGTTTGGTCAATTGGGTCAAATCAAGGGTTAAATTTAGGCCTAACAAGTTTGAATTGATCAAAGGAGACCAATGGAGGTGGTCTCATGCCAAGAGGAGTTCATTTGGATTGAAATTGACATTTGAACTCTTAAGGGGCATTTTGGTCAACCATTTTTAACTTGGTCAGTCTGGTTAAACCAAGACCTTGGATCAGGTACAATGCACTACAAATGATATTTAGGATTCATTGAAAGAGGTTTTAAAGATTGATTTTAAAGTTCCATGTTGAGTTTTGGGGACAAATCCATATTTTCCTTTAAAGGGCATTTTTAGTCATTTTGACCCCTAGTCAACTCTTGGTCAAACTTGGTCAAAACAACATGGATTACTAGCCAAAATTTCACATCATAGGTTATGGAAAAGGTTAAGTGTCTTTGGTAAGGTCTTAAGGTCAATTTATACTAAATGGAAAGCTTAGTGGCATAGAACATAAATATTTAAAGGTTTTGTAGTCTTTAGAAATTAATTTAGTTTCTGAGATTAGATGCCTCAGATTGAGCTAAAATTTGAAGGGTTGATCCTAGGGACATTACTAATCAAAATGTAATTGATAGATTATGAATCAGATGTCATTTGATAAGATTTGAATGTGAAGGAAAAATCACCTAGAAATGGTTTCAAGACTTAGGTTCTCAACCTTGGATTTTAATTTGGAGTTCTGGATTTGAATGGATTTTTGAATGTGATTGACTGAATATTGAATTATTCAATCTAACGACAATCAAATGAATGATTGAGATTAATTAAATATGATTTGAAATTCAATTGATGGTTTGGAATGAAAGTCTAAAATTAAATGCTTGATTGGGATCTTTATGATTGACAAGGGGATGATTATCAACCATTAGATTACCAAGCAGGAGTATGGATATATCTTGATGACCTCATAATAAAATGAGTTCAACACCTAACTAAATTTTCTAACCACCAAAATTTTGAAGAAAGTTTAGTATCATAGCAGCCCTAACCATATGAGAATTATAAAAATTGTCAGCCTCATCACTTAGGCCCATCATACCTTGCCATTGGGTTGTGTGCTAAGCTAGTATATGTTGCAAAAAATAAAATGCATGTATGTATGCATGTCAGGGTAAAGGTGTTTGTATATATAGTACCCAATATTGTATCATCCTAGATATAGTATATGTGTTCCTACAAAGTTACAAACAGATACACCACAAAAAAATTAAAAAAAAAATCTACCCACTAATGCCATCTACCACCCATATGATGCAATGGATGTATGCAATATAAATAAGAGAGTGTGAGTAACATAAAAGAAATTTTATTTATTTAAAAATTTTAACATTTGCAAGACTCAGACTCCGTATAAAAAGAAAGGTGGCTAGGCTCCACAATAATAAACATGGGTTCTAAACCTACCATATATATAGAATCAGATACACCTGGTTAGTGTCTTTGATCTCCAGATATTTTATGTAATTCCAAAAGAGATTATCCCCCAAAGGCAAGGATATCATCCTTTGGAGCCCAACCTATATGTATAAGTTGGTGTATTTAACTTTATTGTATCACTTGATACTTTACAATTCGATCTGTATACAAATCTACTTTTTATAGACTTTGATATAATACATCACATTTTCTAGATGCATTCTACTAACACTTGTAGAAATAAAAAGGACTGAAAAATAAAGAATATATATATATATATATATATATATATAAAGTGCAACAATTATGTAATATCTGAATGCTTCTAATGTAGTCCTTAAAGATGCCTATGTGCACTTAAGAAATTAAATGTATGACATTTAGAGTATAAAAATCTAAATAAATAGGAAAAGGGTACTCTCCATGCAAAGCACTTGACAAGTAATTCACATGCCAACCTAAACTACGGTATAATTAGTTGCCTTAGCAAACAATCTAGGTGTGTGAAAGAGGTTGTGTAGTTTTAATATATCCTATAGGAGTTTAATGTTTAAATTACATGTATTATTAATGTTTATTTATTAAAGGCTGGAGAGGAATCTAATTAAAGTTTACATTAGATAAATTTGGATTTAATTATTTAAATTTGCATTGGTTGTAATTGATTATTTAGTTATAAAAAACTTATATATTAATATCCTCAAAGTATAAGGGTTAGTCATTTATAAGTCTTAGAAGGCTTTGCAAATGAAATGTGAGCATGCCCCATATAGGATAGATGACCACATAAAATCCTTAAGAATATTTATTAAAGATTTATTAAAGGAGATACAGAAGGACCCTTCAATCCAATACACATGCCCTCCAAGTGGAGTCAAGAATTGATCAGGGAAAGATTGAGAACTGCATAAAATAGGTAAAAAAAGATTTATGATTTTAAATACAAGATAATGAAATTTTAAGTTGGTGATTTTATTTATATCAAAATTAGTCTTATAAAAGGAGTCAGAAGATTTGAGAAAATTAACAAGCTAAGTCCAAGGTACATCGGGCTTTTTGAGGTAATGAGGGGATTGGTAGTTTTGCTTGTAGGTTATTATTATATGATCATTTGTCAAATATATATAATGTATTTCATGTATCTTCTTTAAGGAAGTGTATATATACTAATGATGATGAGGTTCATCTGAACCTATACTATAGGAAAAGCCATATAGAATTCTGGTATATGATCTGAGGAAATTGAGGAGCAATAAATTCTGATGGTTAAGAAGAAGTGGAAGCATAAGACCGCTAGAGGGACTACTTGGGAGAAAAAATCTGAGATGATATAGTTGTTTCCATGTTTATTTTGAGTCATTTTGGTAAATTTTGAAATTAATTTAACAATGTTTTAATTAATAAAATGCATCAAAAAATATGATAGAAATTTGATATGATCTGATGTGATGTTATACCGGTGCTAGTGAATGACCGTGGTGGGATTTTATTATGCCAAAACCAATGGGCGACCGATGTTGGATTCTTTTATGTCGGGGTCAAAGAGCTACCGAGGTGAGATTTTGTTATGCTGGAGCCGGTGGGCAACCGATGTGGGATTTTGTTAATGAGATTTTGTTAATTAATGAATATGGGATTGAGATTCATTATGATAATCACTTTGAATATTTACTTATAATTCAATTAGGCTTAGTATTTATTTAAATGCATTCAATTTTAGTAGTTATTTTAGTTTTAGCTTTTCATATAGTACTACAGTTTATTATCACAACACAATAGTTTTTAGTTTTTATTTTGATTTTAGGCTATGATAACCTATTAAGCCTTTTAGCTCACTTCTACATTTACTTTCTTTTTTAGGCCAGGAAAAGGGTAAGGAGTGAGCTGAGTTATTTTAATAGCAAACTCCTAATATGTGATGTTGGTATGTTTGGTCTGTTTTATTTTTGATTAACTTGGCTTTTATCTTTATTATATTATCTATTATCAAGCGCTATTTTAGATACTTTAGATTATATATATTTTAGGATAATTTATATAGAAAATTATTTTTGGGATTTAGTCTTCCACTTTATATTTGTATTTAGTAGTGGTTCTATGGTGTATTTAAATTAGAAGTTTTATTTTAGTATTTTTACAACTAGATCTTGGGATTTGAGTTTTTTGACAATCAGATACGGTATGAACTGTGCAATTTTGAGTCATATCAAGCTGAGTTGTGATAGGTGGTGGGTGTCAAGGATATTTAGATTAAAAATTTTAAAAATATTATTTTTAATAATTGGCACCGCGGCACCCAAGATCCAGCATTGTTGCACTACATGCCACCATCATATTTATTGTAGAACATAACCTTCAATAGCCATCATAACTATTGTAGAACATAGCCTTTAATATTACAGCGGTGATTCCTGCCGTCATTGTGCTTTCCATCCCAACACTTTAATGCTGTCTACTGGATCATATTTTCATATTCTTTTAGACAAATTCATTTTAAACTTTTGGATTATTATATAGTGGATAGAGTACTCACTAGAAAGATCCCATGAGGGCTAATGGTAGACAATGTCTCCACTCATAACCCCAAGAAGGCATGTCCATAAGGTATCCTCGAAGGGAAGCTAGTAGCATACATGATTCTCACTAAAAAGATTTCAAGAGATTAAGTGGCTGGCAAGCTTTCCACTCATTCAAAAATATCAAAAGGTTTAAGATTATCCAAAAAATTTTAAAGGTAAAGGTCTTAGAAGGTATATTACATGCAAAACCTTGTAAAGTAAAGTCTCAATAGATATATGTATACTTAAAACCTCATAATGCATAAGTTTTATAAAGTATATAATTATTCAAAAACTTCTGAAGGCATAAATCTCAGAAGATATAGGTAAACAAAAAACCCTTAAAGGCTAAAGGCCTCAAAAGATATTGGTACATAAAAATGACAGAAGGCTAAAAGCCTCAGAAGGTATAAGTTTCTTCAATTCTTCAAAAATCACAGAAGATAAAAGCCTTAGAAGATTTATGATTATCTAAAAATCTTGAAAGACAATGGCTTTAGAAGGATCACGTGCATGCAAAATCTCAGAAGACAAAAGCCTCAAAAGGTATATGTATACCTAAAATCTCATAAGATATATATCTTAAAATATACAGATAAACCAAAACATTTAGAAGGATAAAATCATGAATAAGTATAAGTACTTAACAATCTTAGAAGGCTAAAATCCTCATAAGATATGTACTTATTTATCAAAATTCTCAAAAGGCTAAAAGCTATATATGGAATAAATTTCTTTGATCATGTTGCTCTAACTAGGGGCAACATCTCAAAGATGCATAAATTACTTGATTTTCTCTAAGGGACAAGTTCACAAATCAAAATTATTTTTACATAAAGATGCTTCATTCATTACTTCAAATAAATTGAAAGCAAATATTAGTCAAGCTTATATAAATGTCTTAAAACTATATACAAGATTACTAGATTTGTGTGATGTCAACATAAAAAGTTTTAAAAGAATTTGGAGATAAAACTCTATGAATTGAAGTACTTTCATCCATAGTTTTAAAAACTGACAAACTAACTAGTTTGATCAATTCAACCTGTCAAATGATCGATTTGAACCAACTTAAGATTCGGGTTTGCATCAAACCGGCAGAATTGGTAAGAACCACCATTGAAGTGACCCCAAACTTTTAAAACCTATCAATTCAATAAATTTTTTATTTAAATAATTAAACAAATTAATTTAATATATTATTAAAATTAATAAATTACTATATATACTATATATTAAAACTCTTAAATGGGTATTAAATATACACGAATTATTTTCAAACATTTTCATATGGCTCCGTTATTTAATTTGTGTCTCATATTTGGAATGATAACAACATTATTGTGTTAATTTTACTAATTTTTTTCCCAATGATTATCTACCTATTGGGAGAAAAACTACATCTTCAAAATATGATGAAAATTTTTTCAAAATAAAATCATTCAACTTACTATCAAGATAAAGGCCAAAAGTCCACCATTAAGATAGAAATTTTAAGTATCACTCATAACACCATATAAGGAATAACTTATTCTCTAGAGGGATTGGCACTTAAT
Source organism: Dendrobium nobile (assembly GCA_022539455.1). Taxonomy (NCBI): domain Eukaryota; kingdom Viridiplantae; phylum Streptophyta; class Magnoliopsida; order Asparagales; family Orchidaceae; genus Dendrobium; species Dendrobium nobile. The sequence continues at coordinate 25,499,903 of CM039731.1, forward strand.
CTTGAAAGGAGATATAGCCTATACAAGTCCTTGGAATTCCTCTCTTCATAAAAAAGAATGGAGAAGAAAAGGGGGAGAGCAACTATTTTCTAAAGAAAGGGATACTAGAGTTTGAAATGTGATACATCCAATTTAAGAAAGTGGAATTCCTCTATTCTTAAAAAAAGTGAAGAAGAAAAGGGGCACAACAACACTTTTTTCTAAGGAGATGAGCACTAAAGCGTCAATGTCCTCTCTTGAGAGAAGAATGAAGAATAAAAGTAGGGTAAACTCTACTCCTACAAAGGAATATTTATACTTGAAAAGAGGGGAGGAGAGTTACAATACTTCAAATGAAAGAGTTATGTGACTTTTAAGGAAGAGAGTTATAAAAATTTAATGATGAGATTACTAACTTTAATTAAAGATTTATAGAATTACAAAAAAATTGTTAAACTTTTTTAAATCTCTCATGAAATGAAATGTATATATAAAGTTTGAAAAAGAAAAAAAAAAGAAAAAGGGTATCGAAGGAATAATTGTGCCTCATAACTTTTTTCGGAATTATAATTTTATGCAATAAAATTTTTTGAATATCCAAAATACATTTTCAAATACAACAAGCTTCCACATCTAAAAATAAATAAATAAATTATATATCTACAAAAAATTGGCATGATTAACATGAATCTCAAGGCAAAATTTGAGTTGAGAACTTTTGAAATTAAATTCAAAATCATATGAACATTAATTTCCACAAACTAAACATCTCAATAAGATGAACTCAATTATATCGAAAGTTGTCTAATATAAGCCTAAAGGAGTCCAAATCAAACACTTGAAGCATAATTAGAAACTTCAAATATAATTGGATGTCCAAATGGTCTTCAAATTAGACATTCTTATAGTCAAATCGAGAAACTCAATTAGACAAATTCAACAAGCCTAAGATCACTCAATTCTGATATCATTAAGGTACTTAAATGCTGAATAAATATTTCATGATTAAGGAAATAAATATGGGTTATACAAAAGAGTATTTTAGATTCTATTTCAGGTTATCAAAATGTAAATTTCAAAAAGTTTATAAATAGAACCTAATTCTTCATATGGGAGGAGGGAGGGAGGAGAAAGGAGAGAACTTGAGATCTCTCTTATATCTTTTAGCTATCGCCGTCAATAACCACCACCAGCTACAACCACCATTGTCGTCGGAGATGACCATCAGTAATCACTTCAATCTTTAGACTCTTGGAAAAATTTAGACCTGTTGTTGGGTTTCCATATGTGGACACTTTATTTCTGTAACCCCCCTCAAGAAAAATAAGATAATTATTTTCAAATAATCCCTCTTTTTTGCTTATGAAGAAGGAAGGATTCTTGCATCATATACTCTATAGTGTTTTTTTTTTCAACTGGGCTAGGTCCCATGGTTTTTTCCTTTTAGAAAATTTTTTGTAAATTTTTTCTAATATTACTACTTTTATCTATACAAGTTGATTTTTTTGTAACATTTATAACATTGAGACGTAAAATACACACTCTACCGACTCAAATTGTATTGCATGTAATAAGTAGATTCAAAAAATTCAAAGTAAAATTTTTCAATCAAGATGCAAACTTTAAAGAATTCTAAAATTATAGTTAAAGATACAATACTTAGTAAACAACCTAAAAGGGAGATCAACATTGACGTTTGTAGAGCTGTCAAATCTTGTAACTTCTTTGAAATTATAATCCTGCATTACAAATTTTACTTAATACATATTTTTGGATAATACAAGCTTCGATGTCTAAATATTACATCTTCAATTTTTTTTTTTGGTTGGGAAAAACATCTTAAAAGTTTCACTTGATTAACATGAATTCCAAGGCAATATTTGAATTGGAAGCTTCTAGAATTAAATTTAGGATTATTCAAATTTTGATTTCAACAAATTTATACTCAAACTAAATGGTACGATTAGATAAACCCATTGATCCCACAAGTGATCTGATCATGAATTCAAATGAACCCAAAATTAAGCACTTGAAGCATATTTGCAAGCTTAATGGCATCACCTGAAGGACAAAATGATATCTAAATCTTACATTCTAATAGTCAAAACAAGCAACTTAATGAGATGAATACAATGAGTCTAAAATCATTCAATTCTTTGGTTATTAAAATACTCAACTAATGAATAAAAACTATATCATTTAGGGGATCAATATGACCAATTCTATGGAGTATTTTAGATTCTAGTTAATTTAACCAAATGCCCTTCTAAAAAAGGTTATAAATAAGATCTCATATTCCATAAGGAGGTTTGGTAGCTAATAGAGTTGAAGATATCTTTTGTATTTCTTGATGATCGTTGTCGATTACCACCATCAGCAATTTGTGCCACTATCGCATAGCCTTTGTCATTTGATTATTGGTACTTGACTATAAATATCCAATTTTATTATTGGATTTCAACTATTTGTCTTTGGGCATGCGACTTCTATAGTCCTTAGATAATTATTCTTTATTGTGCAACTCGTCTTCTTTAATTAAGTAGAATAGCGGATTCTTGTATGTATAATTGTATCTTATACTATTGTGAAAATGTCACACCATAATTTTTATCTTTCTTGAATTTTTCACATAAAATATTTTGATGCCTTTTGCCACTTCTACATATATGTGCTAATATAATATATATATATATATATATTATAATATATATATAATATAAATATATATATATAATATATATCTATAATATATATATATATATATTATATATATATATAATATATATCATCAAAAAAATTATCTTGATAGAGCACGAATCTCAAGGCAAGATCAGGTTGGAAACATTAAATATTAAATATGGGATCATCTGAACTCTGATTTCAGCAAACTTATAATCACACTGAGCGTATCAAAAATACAAACCCAACAACACCAAATTCAACTCAATAGGCCCAAATGAGTTTGAATCGAAGACTTGAAGCACTGTTGGAAGGTTCAAAGCACAATTTGGATTACCAAATTGTTTCCAAACATGTCATGCTTATAGCCGAATCTAGTGGCTCTACAAGAAGAATCCAACGAGCCCAAGATCGCAAAATTCTGATATCGTTAAGACCTTCAAACTCTGACAAACGATCCACAATCAAGGGATTCAATATCAGCCGTCCATCCGAATCACTCCACATTTGCCCTTGATCCTCCTCCTATTTATGGGTCATGTCATCCTAAAAAAACTATAAATAGCCCCTCATTTATCTTGAGAGGGGACCCAAGCAAGAAGAAGAAGAGAAAAACAAGGAGAGAAGAAGAAGAAGAAGAGAAGAAGAAGAAGAAGAGAAGAGGAGGGAAGAAACTCCTCCTCGACCACTGTCGGGATTCTACCTGACCTCCAAGTGACACCGGAATTCTGCCCAACTTCCAAGTGATGCCGGAGTTCTGCCCAACTTTTTAGTGATGCCGAAACTCCGCCCAAGTGACACCAAAATTCTATCTGATCTCTAAGTGACTTTAGGATTCAACCCGAATAGCCAACATCATCGAATCTCAAATTATTGTTTGTAACTAAACTTTAATTTGGGAGTGGATTATTGTAATCTGATCATCCTAAATGTTAAGGATGAATCATCATCTTGTACCTCAAGTAAGGCATTAGTGGAAATATTTCAACTTGGCGTGGCCCCGTGGTTTTTCCCCTTCTAGGGGTTTTCACATAAAAATTCTAGTGTTTTTATTTCTCTCTTGTTTGTGTGTTGGATATATGTACAACGCTGAGATGGAAACTTTCCAACTCTATCACTGCATATATTCTAGTCTACAACAGTTTGGAATCGTCTGTGGGAACACTATCCCACAATTCTAAGTGTTACTTCAATGGTCAAAAAGCATAACAATCGTATCTTGGGAGCTTCCCGCTCCAACTCCCACCAATCTAGGAACCAGTCTATAAATCATGGATGCCCATTATCTGCTTCTTTTCTCCCAGGGGAAAAAATGTTGATGGAGAAGGAACCTCAAGACCATCTTTGGAGGAGCAAATCCAAAAGATGGAAGAATCTCAAAACGAGATTATTCAACTCCTGCAAGAGACTCGATAGTTAGCATTAGCACAACGAAAGGAGATTCTTCTCCCTCGAGCTCCACCACTGGCCGAAGATGTTCAATTCAAACATCTTTAAATAGATATCCCTCTTCCTCCGTCAAGAAGACACCCACAATCACACCAAGATAATAATTGCCGATATAGTAAGTTCTACCCATCCTCCACCCAAAACTCGGCAACATTGTATTCCTCCAGATCTCTCAGAAGACTTAGCCCAATCGCACGTTGAGTTCGCAACACCCTAAGTAATGAACTGCGAAGATTAGTACGGGAAGAGTTCCTCGGAGGAGATGTGAGGAAAACTCTTTGATAGTAGAACTTCTAGGAGTCATCACGTCTAATTGAAGCCATTCTTCAACACCCCATTCTGGTTGGCTTCAAACTACTGAGCATCAAGTCCTATGATGGGACATATGACCCATATGAGCATATTGATCATTATAGAACCATCATGCATATCCAGTGAGCCTAAGATGCACTCCTATGTTAGGTTTTTCTTACCACCCTTAAAGGACAAGCTTGAACGTGGTTTTATTCACTTCCATCCAGAACGATCCCTTCATTCATCAAGTTGGTCAAAGTGTTCGTCGAACAGTTCATAACCAATCGAAGAATTGCTAAGGATTCTTCCTTCCTCTCTTGGATCCACCAAAATGAATGAGAGTCATTGAAGGAGTATTTTCAACAATTTTCTACTAAGGCTTAACATATTATAGGAGTAGATCTGAATTACTGAGAGGAGTCTTTCTCAGAGGCCTTCATCCTGGCCCCTTCTATTCAGCACTCATGCGAGACACAGTTCATTCATATGCCAATCTCATTCATCATGTGGAGGCGCAAATCTTAATAGATGAAGCCATAAATGCTCATAGAAAATAGATTGAGCAAACTAATGGAAAATATAAGGGTGCACCTGAAATGGATAATCAAAAAAAGAAATAAAGGAAGAATAAGCTTCCTCCTAGGCCTCTATTACCATAACGAGAACCTCGATAGGAGGAGTATACCCCACTCAACACCTCTCAAGCAAATATATTGATGGTCATTCGAGATCAAGATATAGTAAAATGGTTGAATCCTTAGAAGCCGAACACAAGAAATCAAGATCAGTACTGTCATTTGCATCATAGTCATGGCCACACCACGAAGCCTGTAAGCAACTCAAGGATGAGTTTGAAAGACTTATCCACAAAGTCTATCTTCGATAGTTTATTCAAGATCCATCTACTTGAGAGGAAGCATATCCCACTAGGGGCAAAATTAACAACAGAGACAACCAGTGAATAATCCAATAATAGTTAGTGAAATTGAGACAATCGTAGGAGGACACTTACTATCTAATCAAGTCTTTTTGGTTGTAGATAAAAACCCGATACCAAAGAAGGCTTGTATCGATCATTCTATTACTTTTGATGACTCTGATTTGGAGGGAGTAAAAATCCCTCATTAAGATCGACTTATGATTAATGCAGGGATAGGTGACCCGTGTTATAATATCAAAAGAATTCTTGTGGATAATGGAAGCTCCGTGGATCTTCTGTTTTTACTCAACCTTTCTCAATATGAGTCTCACTAGAGAAAAGCTTCAGCCTGCTGTAGGTCCACTATATGTGTTTGATAATCGACCTGTACGAGAAGAAGGGACAATAAATCTCCCAGTTATACTTAGAGAATTTTCCCGACAGACTACATACTCCATTCAGTTCATTACAGTAAAGTATAAATTGGCTTATAATGTTATCTTTTGAAGGCCACTCTAGTCGATCTTTGGGATTATCACCTCTATCCATCACCTTAAGATGAAGTTCCTTACCCCAACAGGAGTCAGTGTAGTATGCAAAGATCAACAAATAGCACAAACGTGTTATCTTAGGTAGGTTAAACCATGTCCAACAGTTACCCTGGGCATCGAACAATTTGATCTCTAGAGCGAGGATATCCCTTAGAGAGCTTTCCTTATAAGAGATGTAACTACTGTATCCATATTAGAAGAACATCCTTTAAGGACCATGCAAATTGGATTCCTTCTCTCTGACAAAGAAAAGAAAAAATATATAGATTTTCTATGAAAGAATTAGGATGTTTTTGCATGGAGTCCGACATATATACCTGGAATTGACCCTGAAATGATCTTGCACTCCCTCCAAGTCAACCAGACATCTAAGCCAATAATCCAGAAGAAACAAAATTTTGCGCCAGATCATCAACAAGCAATCAAGTAGAAAGTGGACAAGCTTTTGGAAGCTGGATTTATATGGGAAGTGAACTACCCCACTTGGTTGGCGAATGTTGTCATGGTACAGAAGGCAAGTGGAGCTTGGAGAATGTGTGTAGATTATACAAATCTAAATAAAGCCTGCCGAAAAGATAGCTTTCTGCTTCCTCGTATTGACCAGTTGGTCGATACCATCTCTGGACATTAGATGTTGAGTTTTATAGATGTCTACTCTAGCTATAAGCAAATAAAGATGGATCATGTTGATAAAAAGGTGATACTTTTCAAACTTATAAAGGGATATACTGCTATCTGGTGATGCCATTCAGACTCAAAAATATTGGAGCCACATATTAGTGCCTCATGAATAAGGTTTTCAAAGACCTTATTGGGAATACTATGGAGGTGTATGTTAATAATATGTTGGTGAAAATCCTTAAAAATCCTCAACATATCTTAGACTTGGAACAGTGCTTCCACTTGTTACGATGTTATAATATGCGATTCAACCCCGCTAAATATGCTTTTAGACTAGCTTCTGGAAATTTTTTGGGGTTTATGGTAACCCACTGAGGGATTGAAGCTAATCCCGATAAAATCAATGCACTAAGGAACATGGTGCCACCGAAGAATATCAAGGTGGTCCAAGGAAGAATTGCAGCATTATCTCATTTCCTGACACATTTAGGAGACAGATATATGCCTTTCTTTACGATACTTAGAGGTGCTCATAGCTCTGGATTTTAATGGTCCAATGAATGCCAAGAAGCCTTTGAATAACTATGAAAGTATTTGGCATCCCCTCCACAACTTTCTAAATTAACACCAGGAGAAAAGTTATATTTATATATGGTTGTTTCTGCCTAAGTCATCAGTTTGATCTTGGTACGAGAAGAAATGATGTATAATATCCCATCTATTATGTTTGTAAAATCTTATCTGAAATAAAGGGACGTTATCCTCTAATAGATAAGGCATCATTTGCATTAGTTTATTCTGCCAGAAAACTATGCATTTACTTTCAAGCCCATACGATCGAAATTTACACAAATTTTGCAGCTGAAAAGTATCCTGCAAAAGATAGAAGCATCGAGTAGGCTTGTTAAGTAGTCTGTAGAGCTGGGAGAATTTGACATCCACTACTTACCTTAGCCTAATATTAAATCTCAAGCACTTATAGATTTTGTAGTTGAATGCATTATCCCAATATACGATATTCAACCCAAGTGCCTCACCTTCCCCTCCATGTTGGATGTTGTATGTTGATGGAGCTTCTGGAAGTTCCTATGTTGGGGTTGAAATTTTGTTGATCTCTCTATATAAAATTACCCTTAAGTATGGGCTCTGACTTAAGTTCCCGGCAACAAATAACACAATAGAGTACGAGGCCCTTATTACTGGATTGAGACTATCAAATGACTGTGAGGTGTAGAACTTAGTAGTCGACACTGATTCATAATTAGTGTCTTCTCAGGTAGAGGGGGAGTTTGATATCCATAATTCACAACTGGCCCAGTATTACAGCATTGTGAAGTTACTCTTAACCTGGATAAGATAGCATCAGATCATTAATGTTCTCTGAGAGCAAAATATGCGAGCAGATGCTCTCTCTAAACTTGCTACATCAACAACAAGAGATGTTTATAAAAGAAAGTGTATCGAGAAGATCCACTTTCCAAGTATCTAAGGTCCGTGGGTCATACAATCAATCGATGAACCAAGAGAGGCATCTTGGATCGATCCCATCTTATCATTTTTACAAGATTGGGTGCTACCTGAAGACCCCATGACTGCAACACGACTTCAGAGACAAGCAATAAATTTCAACATTATTGGTGATAAGTTGTATAAACACACCTTCACTAGACCGCTCTCAAATGTCTCCCATCTTAAGAAGCTGATTACGCACTCCGAGAGGTTCATTCATGAGTATGTGGAGAACATCTGGGAAGAAGAGCATTAGATTACAAGATCATGAGATAATGATTCTATTGGCTTATAATGAAATAGGACGTACTTGAGTTTACTCAAAAGTACAAAAACTGTCAATTGCATTCCAATCTCACACATACACTCGCTCTAAAACTTACATCACTTCAAAGCCCTTAACCTTTCGCCCAATGGGGAATTGATATAATGGGACCCTTCTCTATAGCCAATGGATAATGAAAGTTCATCATCATTGCTGTAGATTACTTTGCCAAATGGGTGGAGGCAAAACCTCTAGCAAAGATTACTAAAGCAAATGTCAAACAGTCCTTGTGGAAGAATATAGTTTGTTGTTTTAGCATTCCTGCAAGGATCATCATAGATAATGGGAAATAATTTTCTTTGAAGATTTTTACATCTTTTTGTAAGGATTTTCATATTTAACTCATCCACATAACTTTCATCCATCCTCAAATAAATGGGCAAACAAAGGTTACAAACCGAACAATTATGAAAGGACTGAAGACATGCCTAAGGAAGGCTAGGGAAATGGGCTGAAGAACTTCAAAATGTCCTATGGTCTTATCGGGCCACTTCCTGAACTCCTACAGGAAAATCCCCGTATAATCTCTATTTTGGTACATAAGTAGTCATACCAGTTGATATTGGAGTCCCGAGCAATAGAGTTCAGACTTTTGACTTCAATAACAATGAAGAGAAACTCTGAAAAAATTTAGATCTCCTCCTAGAAGTAAGAGATGAAGCCTCACTCATGACTGCTGCATACCACCAAAGGATTGCTCGTCACTACAATCGAAGGGTGAAACCTCGACTTATCTTTATTGGGGAGTTAATTCTGCGTAGCATCGAAGCCGCTGGAAAAGGCCCTCAGCGTAACAAACTGTCCCCTTTAGGAGGGTCCTTATTTGGTGGCAGCTATGGTCAAACCTGGAACTTTCAAACTGAATGATGTAGTGGAAAAATACTCCCCCGAACTTGAAATGTTAGCAACCTTCGCAAGTATTATCATTATGTGTTGATAATATTGTTTATCTTGCGTTATGTTGTTGATAGTGTTATTTGTCTTGTGTTATATTTTTCCCAAAATGCAATACTATGTATCCTTCAAGTTTTATGTTGACCTTTTGTACACTCTTTGTGTGTTGATTGTGGTAGAACTCTTTTAGTTCTCGTATCCCTAAGTTATACTAGGGAATTATAATATCTTATATAATACAACAATGTGATATTCACTTTGAAATGATATTATCTTCTCTTATAAGAAAATAAAAACCCCTCAGATAACTCAATCTTTTTATCCATTATTCTAGAAATACATACTCTATATTATATCTCAATCATGAGATGATCAATCCGATGGGGATTTGATCTGACCTCTTTGATACATCTTAAAAACCATCAAGAAAATGCTTTGATTAACAATCTCGGATATGTCAAAATATCCAAGGAGGATGTCTCTCGCATTTACTCAAGTCAAAAAAGACCACCAAAATATTTTTCATTGAAATAAAACTAAGTCAATTCTTATACATATGAGAAGAAAAAAAGGAGGAACACCAATATATCATTGAACATCACGTACATCATATAAAAGCATCAAAACTAAACATATATACTCATCACTAGAAAGAAAATAAAGTGGTACTAATAATATTAAAGTAATTCTACAGGTATCATCCTCCCCCTCCTCGAGGGAAAAGGCCTTATGCAACTCTCTCTATCTCTTCACCACTAGAGTTTAAATAAGGGTCACCAGAAGCTTGGCTAAGTTTCAACCCCTCGATATCTGCTCCAGTCTTGTACTTCACCACACGCATGCCCTTTATAAAACCTCTAATGAAGCCCTCCTCGGTACACTCTACTTCTAAAGCCTTCACCTCTACGTCATATAAATAGTTATAAACTTCCTGAATGTGATCCTCAACAATTATCTTAAAGGCAAAAGATTTTTTGAATTCTTTTATGTCTGTAGACGATAACTACTAGGCTTCCTTCTCTAACAACGTACTCTGGAGTCTCTTATTCTTAGTTTAAAGGATCTACGAATTTTTTATTAACTGGTTGATTGTCACCTGCGCATCCACTAACTCTATATATAGACGATCAATCTGTTGATTCTGTGAGGAGGTTAAAGTTATCATGTTAGCCAGCTCTGCTCTACACTCTACTAGCTACTCCTCAACCGCCTTCATCTCCTTGACTTTTTTATTGTATTTTTTCTTATATTCTCCCTGAAGATATTTGACCTTTATAAATTTACTGTTCCAGTCATTCAAGGTCTTAGTCACTTTGACATTGAAATCCGTGAGCTAACCCAACTGAAGCAACAAAAATAAAATTTTGTAAGAGACATATCCTTTGAAAAAATATAAAAGAAAAGGTGAACTCACCAACTTCCCAGCCCATCGATGACCAACGTACTGATGTTTCAAATATCTTTTGGAATGTAAGACTTGGATGGAGAGATACGGGGACCATTGCAAGTGACTGCCAAAATTTTCTCTGCCTTCTTTTTTTATGCCTGTTGATCACCTTCACTCCCTGGACATTTAGAAGAAACTTTTAAAGGTTGGGTAACTGCCACTGAAATTTTCACATACTTTTTTAGCATTTGTGCATGCTATCTTCCTCCTTGAGTAGATAGTCCCACCTTGAACAAATATTCTTCATCTATATATCTGCTCAAATAACGCACCTCATAATGAAGAGAGTCAATATCAGAAAGTTTGAGTATCTTCAATAAATCCTCTGCTCCAATATGTAGTAGAACGGGTAACTCTTTCAACTTTTTCCATTTTTCTTAGAGATTCCAGTCATTTTGCACAAAAAAGAAGTCACTAATCCAACCTTTTGATGGATCTCGAGTATGAATATCCAGCCACTTGGATCTAAAAGAGATACGACTCTACGTATCACTAATAAGACGATCCATCCGAGAAAGGAATTCTGAATATAACACCACATCAAGATCTGTAAAAAATATTATCAGTCCAATTATGATCGACAAGGCGCTATAAGAAAGTTAGGACAAACTTACTCTACAGATCATTAAAATATCAACCAACTCAAGAGATAGTGGAAATCGTAGTCCCGCTTGCAAACTAAATTCATACACTGTCACATATCTCAAAGGAGGAGAATGAGCGCGATAAGATCTTGTCGGCATCTTCCTCACAAGATCATTAGGAAAATGAAATTTTTTCCTAAAAGCAACGAAAGAGTCATTAGTGATGGTGGAGATAACATCATCGGTCTTGGCCACATTGTGAGTCTTTTTTAAACCCTCAGATCGATACACAGGGCGATCTTCTTTGGATGGGGATTTATTATAGATGTGTGATCACCCATTTCAACTTCTAAACTAAAGAGGAGCACTAAATTTAAGTAGGAAAAGTCACATACAAAAGATAGCAGAAAGCCTCTGGAGTAGGAAAAAAAGCGGGGGGAAAAAATAAGGAGAAAGACTGGGAAAATTCCAACTTCTATACAAGAGAAGGGGTGTTGAATTAAGTAGGAAAAGTCACCTACAAAAAACAGCGAATGCCTCGACTATAAGAAAGTTAGAGGGAGAAAAAAAGGAGAAAGTTCCCCCCTGACCCTAAGGGGGTATTTATTGTATTTTTTGGGGAATAGAGAAGTTTTCAAAAATTTATGGAAGTTTCATATTTTTTTGAAATTTTTTGAATTTTTTCAAAATTTTTGAGAATTTTTTCAAAGTTTTTTTATTAAAATAATAATATAAATTCGTCGGTTCCATTAACCGCTAGCGGCGGGCCCAAACAGGCACCCGGGTGCCAACGGGCATGCAAAACCGTGGGGGCTGTAGGCACAGGCGGGCCAAGGAGGGCCACGGGCGGGTCGAGCGTGGGCCGGGCTGGCAAGCCGCGGGTGGGACCAAGCGGGACACAGCTGGCCAAGCCTGGGTCGCGGGTGCGCATGGCGGCCAGGCGCGTAATTTAGTGCCGCCACCGGCGGCGGTGGCGATCGGGCGGCCGGTTTGGCCGGTTTGGCTACCTACACAAACTCGGCTCAAATTTTGGCCCGGGCAGGCTAAATCGAACGTTTTTGGGGTCCTCAAGACCGTTTTTTGATGTTTCGGACTCATTTCAGCACTTTTAAAGCCATTATAGGGGCTCCTACATGCAAGATCGGACTTCAAGTCATCATGAAAAGTTCTCTAAAGTTTGTGGTGCATATTTTCAAACTCCTGGAGCTTTGATGTCCAAAAATAGGGGGCAATTGATATATCATCAAAAAATTATTTTGATCGGGCATGAATCTCGAGGCAAAATCAGGTTGGAAACTTCTAAAATTAAATTTGGGATCAACTGAACTTCAATTTAAGCAAACCTATAGTCAAACTGAGCGTATCGGAAATACAAACCTAATGACATCAAATTCAACTAAATCTGAGCCCAAATGAGTCTGAATCAAAGACTTGAAGAATTGTTAGAAGGTTCAAACCACAATTTGGATTACCAAACCGTTTCCAAACTTGACATGCTTATAGTCAAATTGAGGATCTTGACGAGACAAATCCAACAAGCCCAAGATCTCTGAATTATGGCATCGTTAAGACCTTCAAATGTCTGACAAACGATCCACAATCAAGGGATTCAATATCGTCCATCCATCCGAACCACTCCACATTTACCCTTGATCCTCCTCCTATTTACGGGTCATGCTATCCTCAAAAAACTATAAATAACCTCTCATTTCTCTTGAGAAGGGACCCAAGCAAGAAGAAGAATAGAAAAAGAAGAGAACAAGAAGAAGAGAATGAAAGGAGAGAAGAAACTCCTCCTCGACCACCACCGGGATTCTGCCTAACTTCCGAGTGACGTCGGAATTTTGCCCGACTTCCAAGTGACGCCGGAGTTCTGCCCGACTTTTCGATGACGCCGAAACTCTACCCAAGTGATTCCAGAATTCTATCCGATCTCCAAGTGAATTTGGGATTCAACCTGAACACCCAACATCGTCGAATCTCAAATTATTATTTGTAACTGAACTTCAATTCGGGAGTGGATTATTGTAATCTGGTCGTCCTAAATTTTAAGGATAAGTCAGCCGCTTGTACCTCAAGTAAGACATTAGTGGAATTCTTTCAACTAGGCATGGCCCCGTAGTTTTTCCCCTTCTAGGATTTTCCACGTAAAAATCCTGGTGTTTTTATTTCTCTCTTACTTGTGTGTTGGATATTCGTACAACTCTGAGGCGGAAACTTTCTAACTCTATAACCGCGTATATTCTAGTCCGCAATATATATATATATATATATATATATACTAATATAATTTCCATTCAAATGAATATTATTTTGTATTTTGACCGCCAAAAAAATAAGTAATAGCATCCAAAATGAAATTAACTACAAATTTGCACTATATTCCGCACCACCCTCGAGTAGAGATGAAACTGAGTCAAGCCGACTTGCGAGCCGGCTTGGCTTCAACTCGTTAATAGTCTCGACGAGTCGAGCTCGAGCAGGATTTCGAGCTCGATGGCTTATCGAGTTGTAGTTCGAACAACACACTGCTAATTTGCGAATAGAGGCGGAGTTCCGTGGGTGGGAATTTCTGCGGGCAGGAAATTCTATGAGTGGGAAATAATGGGCAGAAAAACTCAAGTGGGAAATCGTGGGAAAACAACTCGCTCGTTTTTAAGGCAGAGGAGGCTGAGGCAGACGACTTGCTCGAACGCAAATGACTGCAGAGGCTCACAAGCTGACTCAAACTCGTTTATAGTGGGGCGAGCTCGAGTTTAAACTCGCTTTCCAACGGACGATCTGAGCTCGATAGTATATAAACTCAACTTATTTACACCGCTACCCTGGATCATTACTTAATAGAGTATTTACAGATCCACCCACGAGCATGTTAATTTTAAATTAACTTATTTAAGAAAAAAGTTGTAAAATGGAAATTGACTGAGCGGCGAAGATAAAGACGTGTCGCCCGCAAGGCCAAAATCATGGTGGGGTTCGGTTTTGGGTCCCACCAACGGTGCACTTCAAAGCTGGTGTGGTGTCGGTGGCATTGCTAATAATTATCATTGTTAGGGTGATTAATTCTTAATTAACTTCAGCGACCCAAAAAAAATTATGCACGAGAAGTGCTTCGGCAAATGACGAATGACACGACATATTTGAAATGACAATTTTACCCTTACATTGTAATTAAAATAATTATCCGAATATCCAAAAACACTTTGTATCATTATGGAGTTATTTTTATTGTATATATCCATAATTTCATGCTTCATTTTAGATATTTCTTAGTTAAATTTGGGTTTCATTTATATATATAATGATGGAACTATCATATTCTCTCTCTCTCTCTCTCTCTCTCTCTCTCTCTCTCTCTCTCTCTCTCTCTCTCATGGATTATCAAACATATAAATGAGGGAATCTTGTTGTTTTTCTTCCCAAAGTTTGTCTTATTGAATCCAACAAATGATCTTCCTTCTTGTTCTTTAAATATTCTCTCTCTTCTCCTTTTGGGCATGATTCATATCTCAAGATAAATCTTGGTACTTTTAACGAAAAACTTTGAATCCTATATCCGAAGAGGTGTTGTGAGTGTAGATATACGTGAGACTAGAAACCAAGCCATTGTGTATCCCGATGATAAGGAAAAGTTTTGACTTAGAAATTTCGTCATCGACATTTTCACCTTCATTAACAGTTTTATTACATTTGCGATTGAAAAAATAAAAGATTGACTAGAGAAGATTATCCCAAAAAATCATTGATTTGGCACAAGGTGCGAACATAAGAAGAGTTGAACAATTCAATAAAGCACAAAATAAGATGAAAGCTACTAATAATCATGGTCTCATGACAATGAGTAACAAATATTCAATTAAATAGGATTTATATTTTCTTTGTTTGGGTTGATAACTATTGCATATGACTATGTGATTTAGACTTGCTATGGTTATGGGTAACCACACATGTGTAACCTCCCCCTACTCATTACAGAGTCTGCTTGCCCCCCTCTCCTTCTGCTACTCGTTCTTTTATTTTTAAAATGATATAAGAACTTGTATAAGTGTTTTATTTGCTTGAATGAAAGAGATCGATGTGTGTTTCAAGATATATGGAGTTCATTCCATGGAAGAGGGAGGGCTAGGTGATTGACCACTTTTTTTAGAGATTAGGTGATCTCTTCAACCTTTATCATTTTGTTGAATGATTAGTTTTGTGTATACAAATCTTTATTATAATTTGTTGTAGATCTTTTATCATAACTCTCTTTCACAATATCAAACCATTTTCCCATCCTTTCCTCCACAAAATCACAAGGAAGAGCCCCCTAAGAGCTATCAATCACAATTTACACAAATAAAACACGGTATTATCCCATCTATCATTTGTCCACCTTGAACCACTTAAAATTTTATGAAAAACTCTAGAATCATACTAGATACTCTAACAAATAAAAGTGATTCCAATCCTTAACCCTAACTCTAACCATTTCCACTAAAGAGAAAAACCCAACTTAAACAAAAAAAAAACCCAACTTAGACTATCAATTAAAGGGGTTTTCAATAAACCTAGTCTTCTTCAAAGACCCCTTAAAATCCCTTAAGAACCCTTAAAAAATATGAAACACTCCAAATTATATCTAAACACATTACACTAAACACTCCAAGTGTTTCCTAGGCCAAGGGTTTAATATTTTCTCCTCACCAAATCATGACCTTGTATATAAAAAGCTCTCAAGTTTTGGTAGTTTTAGTCTTTCCTGGCCCCTACTTGCTTAACCCTTAAATAATTTTATTTTAAAACACCCCAAAGCCTACTTACCATTACTAGCACTTTTAAGAAGATTTTAAAATATGTTAAAGTCTTTATATAAGGAGCTACCTTAGGCCACATCATTGATAAAAAATATATCACTAGTTGTACCTCCTACTCATCTTTCAAAAGTACACAATTCATTTGCTTCTCTGGTCCGCTAGTGCTTTAGAAGTCCTAGATTCCCTATAACAACACATATTTACAATGATATTTCTCTCATAGAAGAAACCTTTATGGAGTCAACTTTCAACGACTGATCGACAAAATGCAAGATGTAGCCCATAGCACTATCTCAATAGAAATCAAAAGCTCAACTATCACTGAAGTTTAAATTACTATGACTAGACCACAACATTGCTTTAAATCAATCATTTCCCTCATAATTAGCAATATGGTAAAGTTTATACCACTCTTCGCCACTTTTAAAGTGGAACTAGTATGGTGGCTACTATGCTTCCCTTTAAGGAGCATGTCTAGTTTCTCACACTTTAACTGATAATTCATCTTCTAATTTCTTAATATGCAAAGTTTGCTAAATAATTCTAAAGATTTCCTTTAATGTATGATATATAAGAATATGGTTAGTACCTTTACTGATTCATCAATCGCTTCCAACGAGAGATTCTAAATGTTCCAGAATTAGAACCTATCATAACTTAAGAGGCACTAATTCAAGATCTTCGAGAAGGATCATTTAGACAATTGCTTTCCTTGTTTTATAACAACTATAGACATTGGCCAAGCTAATTAAGCTCATTAATAATCATGTTAATATGGAAGAATAGAAACATGTCATTATGGCTTGAACAATCATAAAATGCAACAATGAAACTTTGAACTCTTTAGTATTTTTGGCAACAACCTCAAGATCAACAGAGCAGGCTACTTAACAATTATGAAAACTCGATTAAAAAGTTGAATCATCATTACAATCAATACAAATGGAGTCAAGAAAGAGTATCCTACTTAAAGAGATTAGGCAGAAGTGAGTTGACTTGTGATCTCTCTGACAAAAGAGAAGTCACTTCATACCGTATGTATCTAATTTAACTCATTTGTATTTTCTTTTCTTGCATAAATTATGGATACAACCGATGATAAATGAGTAATTTGTAGACCACCTCTAATGCGAGCATTTCAAAATACTCATGACCTTTCAAAATGTTGCCTTTCACAAAGATCATAAGCATAATATCAAAGATTGTTATCACTTCCACAATCTAGTTCAGGACCTTATTCATATTGATTTGCTTTAATAATCCACTCACAAATTCTAGATGATTTCCTAGTAAGAAGTTGATGCAGATAATTCAATTAGAGCAAACAATATTGTAGATATTTTGGAACAATAATTGCATATTTGAGTATGATCAATCTTGATCATCTATATATAAATGCTCCAAAACAATTGTATTATTTAGAGGAATAAAAAAAGAAACCAAGCTTTATACTAGCTCCATTTTCTTACTTATCTTTGGAAAAGGAAAAAGTAGTGATTGTGTAATTTTGGAATCTCTCAACAAAACGAGCATTCATAAAATTTATCGCCAAATAATTCAAAAAAAACTTTTATATTCATGAAAATTAGACTTAGAAGATTCAGCTCCATAAGATTACAGCTTCATTAGGGACAGTTTTCTTACTATTTCTTAAAATAGTTTTTTAGTACAAAAATTTCATGAACTATAAATTTTATACTAAAAAATTGTTTTAAAAAACAGTAAGAAAGATGCCTCAACGAAGCATAAGGGTTCATTTGGGATAATTATTTTACTATTTTTTTAAAACAACTTTTAAGTATAATTTTTTTTAAAATCAACAAAAAAAATAGCCTTCAAATTCTTTAGTTCATTCTGACACTCAATTTTGCATGTTGGTTTGCAATTCTTTTGCAATGCTATGTTATAGTATTTTGAAAGAAGCAAAATTCTTATATTTTAATGTAAACAACTTTATTCTTCCTTATGCAAAGAAATAACTACTCTTCACAATTATACTTTCATTTTTATTATAGACAATGTTGTGCTTCTAAAATAAAATAATATTGAAAATAGAAATTTTTTACCTCTTATGTTCTTAGCTTTTATGGCTTAATTTAACAGCAAAAAAAAAATATTTTTAATATAAATTTATTTGAAAATTGAAATATTGATCAATCATTATTTTAATTATCCTCACACTAATTATTTATTTTACAACTATATTTCTTCATATGCTTGATCAAATTTATAAAAATAATACTTCAAAGTCATTAATGTGATATATATTCTCAACTTATAAATAATTAGAATTTTGACATCATTTCACATCATATCAATCATTCGATTCTCACTTAGGAGCCATTTGATTTGCTGAAAAAAAGAATGAAAAATAAGAGAAATATAATGTAAAATAAATGTAGTAAGTTTAATATATTTTGAGCTATTTGGATAACTATAAAATAAATTATGTGTTTTTTTTTTTTATTTGGCTTGAAGGAAAATATAATTTCA
This sequence comes from Dendrobium nobile, assembly GCA_022539455.1. Classification (NCBI taxonomy): domain Eukaryota; kingdom Viridiplantae; phylum Streptophyta; class Magnoliopsida; order Asparagales; family Orchidaceae; genus Dendrobium; species Dendrobium nobile. Next base: position 25,518,443 of record CM039731.1, read on the forward strand.
TTTATATTTTTTAGAAATTATATTTTACATAACTAAAATACAAAGTGCTATACCTTCATAAAAATTACACATTCTTGAAATAAATACATTAAAATATTTGTATATAAGAATTATAATATGAATTTTAAAATCACACATTCTTAGAACAATTTTTTTATATCTAAATTATTTGGTTAATAGGCTACAAATTTAGAATGAAAATTGTGATAGCTCGAAGATTAGATTAATTTCTTTCATGAATAGAGCGCCGATCAAAGTCGAATGTCGATGAGCCAGTTAATGAGTCAAATTTGAATTGAGATAAGCCTATATCAAATTGAGATGGCATAGGATCAGATCATAATACATATGCATCATGCATGTATGTATGAATAGATATATATCGTATAAATCCCCTTAAAAATTTTTATGTACTCTCCTACACAAACGAATATACAAATCCTGCTAAAATAATTTGTACAAAAAAATACATACTTCTTATATATTTTCCCCAAAAGAAGTCATAGTATCAAAAAATAGGATAATTACATATATATAATTAAATTCTTACATATTTGCATATTTAATATTTAAAATTTTAAATTTACTTATAAATCATAATATCAAAATCACATCAAAATACATGCATAAATATCTACTTTCAATTCATCTTAATAATATTTCAATATGATTTAAAATTTCCAAAGTTATAAAAAATATAAAATTTTAAGTATAAACTCTGAAATTTTCTTTTAGGACAATTATGTGATTGCTAGTAGAAAGAACACAAAAAAAAAAAAACTGAGAAATCAACATCAAACTTAACCTTCAAAATTCCCCACAATGCAAAATATCAAAAGACTTCATATATGAACCCCTCTTCAAACCCCTACATTGAAAAGAGCTTCAATACAATAAATACAGCCTTTATAAATTCTCCAAATTTAAGAATTCTATTCATGCAAAAATTGAGTGAAAAAACATTTATTACATTCTAACTCATGATGACTATCTACAAGCAAGTAAATAGACTGATAGATAGCATTTGTGCTTCAGATGCTGCAGTTTTGTATGTTATTAATGTAAAAATGGATGGTCTATGAACATATATCACCCATAAAAAGGCTAAAAAAATAAAATATTACATGAAATTTTAGTAAGTTGTTTTTCCTCTCAGCCCAAGCCATATACCACTTGAAAAAGAAAGACCAGCACCCACTGAAACCTATTGAGCTCATGAACATAACAGTCCTGAATTTTGAACCTGTAACAACATCAAACAGCATCCATGAAAAGATTATGACTGCTTGAAACAAGGATGGCTACAGCTACATTTGATAAACAAGTTTTTGAAAAAAATAAAAAATAAATCAAAGCTGTGAAAAGCATTATCAAACAAAGCCTATAATGTTTGGCATGTGGTATAGTCATCAATTCAGGGGCGGAACCGGCTATACTTTTGAGGGTGGACAAAGCTAGCGACAGGTGTCCAGAGAAGCGCAGGTGGCGGGGGATTTTAGTAAGTCACAGGGGAAGCCGAATCTAAACAGTAGTTTGACAAGCATGGATGAGATATGAGAAATAGTGCACGTGAGAAATAACGAGTGGTTGAGCTGCGTGAATTAGTCTGGGACTAGATGGGGGCAAAACTCTTTAAGATAGGGCAAAATAAATTTTCTAGGATGGGAGTGGGGGGCAAGTTTTTGAAATTTCCCTCCCTTATAAGCAAAACTCAATTTTGAGGGTAGGCAATTACCCACCCTGAGTTCAATGTGATTCCACCCCTAGTTGTAATAGATTTTATAGAGAGAACCAATATTCTTTACATATAGTTGCTGATGATCGAGGATCAAAGAATAGACGCACAAGAAAAGAATCCTTTCCATCACACATTTCTAGCACAAATCAAAATCATGATGTCAAGTTTTTGAAGATCAAAGCAGCTAAAAAGATTATAAAACAATATAACATGCAGATTAATCATGCTGCATAAGAGTAGCTTGAAAGTGGGTTGGGAAACTGCATCAGAGATCAATGGCATCCTCAATACAAAACAAAAACTTCTGCAATAAAGAATTAAGCTCTGCATCAGCTTTTAATCTAGCATACTTCACATAGGTAGCAACTGTTAATTAATATCTATAATTTCACTAAGCGAACTTACATATAACTTAGCTTTTGACTGGTGTATCATAATAGATGATTTTTCAAGTGTAATATGTGCTGGAATCAGAATTTAAAGATGGCGAAATTTTTTAAAAATACTTAAAACTTAAAGAGGCAAATAGGGGGTGCACTATAGATACCTCAAAGGGTTTTTAGGCCAAATATGAGAGTGGTGAGTGCCACCCCCTAGTTCTGCCATCGTGCTATAACTTTCACCACAACACAACGTAGAATCCTCCAAATGTCGATATTTGGGGTCTATTTTGGAGCATATATGGTCCCACTTATTCCACCAGCAAGCCCTACAATGGGGGCCACCAGATCAATGACATATTGGATAAAAGAGCTAATTCCCATCTATCATGGCACACTTAGCATTATATAGAGGGTTGTTTGATACTTGATTTAACATCCTTGAATCACACCATTATTTAACTTGTAGTGTTATTTGATTGTCACTGCAATCTACGATCAAGGGATTGTAGTTTGTTTGGTACTTTATTATAGCCAGTAAATATTGCACTGCAATGGAATGATCCACAAATATTTGATTTTCAGTGCAACTATAACTATATTATAACAACCTCAGAATTACTAACTTATTTTGATGTTTGCTAAGCATGTTATTTCTGTCTGCACTGAGTTTACTGAATACATGCATAAATTGCATATTGATATTAAAAAACATATTGTTTCATAGACTAAACACTACTACAAGTTGGCAGACAATGCTCACAGAAATTTTTATGAATTTCACCAAAGGGATTATGTTTTGATCAGTATTTTCAAAACGATAAACATAATGCGTTTCACCAAGTGTACGTTATGCAATTGAACGCACAAAGCAGAAAGTGAAGCGACGCTTTTGCTAATTAGAGTGTTCATGAATTGCATATGATATATGCATATATTATGTGCATATGATGAATTTTTAGTTGGCTAGACTTAAACCCCATCTTGTAATATTTTTCAACAAAAAAATGATATGTTCAATAAAAGTAATTTTTTAGTTATCAAAAAGCCAAAAAAATAAATAAATTTAAATAATAAAGTAATGAAAAAATGATCGTGAAATTGACAAAACTAAAAACCAAGTGGCAAAGACGACATGAATTGTGAGAGTGAAGATGAGACCTCAAGAAGTATTATCAAGAAGAAGTTTGTGAGAGAGAAGCTAATAACATCAATAACAAGAAAAAATGAAAAGCATGTATGAAAATGAATGAGCGAGAAAGCATGATAAGAACTATCAATAAGTGGCTAGCTCCAGATAGAGTGAATAAAGCAATAATAAGCAATTACTCTATCATTTTTTGAAAAAAATGAGAGCTAAAATTCGTAACTAGTTATTGTGGTAGGTGTTGAACCAAATCGCGAAATATGAATTAGAATTTTGTTTTGAGCCTGAGCCAAGCACACATGGCTTCAAGATAACATGGCGAAGCAACACGTTACGCATACTTTGATACAAGCCTGTGCTTCACAGGCAAGCTATGTGAAGACCACCGCATTACTTTGCTTCACTCTTAAAGAGGGCTTTTAATAACACTAGTTTTGGCTTGTATTTGCTTGGAATGTTTCCAGGTCAATTCATTCAAGAAAATTCATTAATCGTCCAACGTTGCAGAATCTTCAAGAAACAAATATCACAATCCACTCACTAGGTCTATTACTACTAAAATTACACTCCATATATTCCCTTTTAGATCTACTCAAGCAAAAACCTTTAGACTGTAAGGTTGACCTCCATAATTCAAGTTTACCTTCAACTCTCTCTCTAGTCTTATCAACAAGAAGAATATCATCAACAAAAAGCATACACCAAGGTACATCCTCTTGCAAAGGTCTAGTGAGAACATCCATGACTAAAGCAAAAAGATATCGGGTCAAGGTTGATCCTTGATGTAACCCAACCGAAATAGGGAAATACTTGGTCAAACCACCTTGTGTTTGAACACAAGTAAAACTCCTGCATACATATCTTTAATTATTTGAATATAAGTGGTATTAACTCCTTTCATTTCAAGAACTCTCCATAGTACTTCTCTTAGAACTTTATCATATTTTTTTTCTAAATCAATAAATATCATATGTAGATTCTCTTTATTTTCTCTATATTTCTCCATCAAACCTCTTAATAAATGTATGGCTTCCATAGTCAACCTTTTCTAAAAAATATATATATTAAGAAACTACACTTTTCTAAAAGTCAAGTTGATATTTTTTTGGGTTCATCATCTATATTAAGAAAATACACTTTTCTAAAAGTCAAGTCGATTTTTTTGGGTTCATCATCTCAATTAACAATCTATGTTGATCTTACCAAAGTTCAAGCCATATTTTGGACTAGCCTACCCTAATCACTAGTTGCAATTTATATTTTACATAAACTAGCTACCTTTAAATGTTAGATCTATCAAATGGTTTAGCACATCAGGCTCTACTGACTGATACCATTGAGTACATTCCACTAGCCATCTTCGATTAACTCTACATTTAAACTGAATAAAACTAAAAGGATTTTCTTGTCCTTCGCCTCCTTTACTTCTCCAAATTATTCCTTTAAAATTTTCTTCGATGTCCTTAGCATGGAAGCCCATCCAAATGCCTATTTTAGTGAAAAAAATAAAATTTAATAAAGATAAACAAGGTTATTCTACAAATGATCAAAATTTTACAATCATCTAAGCCTTACAATGTTGCATCATTATTTTCTTGCTGACAAATTTTTTCTCTCTGAAAATGAAGCCTAAATTACTTGCACTCACGAAAGAAAGTCATTGCACGCAATCCTAAATGAGTTGCATATCTTTAGGAATGTGCATTTGTTCTCAAACACCATGCAGGAGTCATAATAACATTGTTGATGCACTTAGCCATGTCCACCCACTCCTCACCATTATGTTTGTTTTAGTTTAAGTTTCCTAACTAAAAGAAGAATATACCTGCTATCTTAACTTTAAGGACATCGGCATTGCATTGACTGCTACCAATCGTCATCCCACTGACTAAAAGAAGTATTGATTTTAATATTGAAGATCTAATGCACTTCCAAGGCAACTAAGTGATGTAAAACATATATGGAAACAGGAATTGTGTGGGAATTAATAACAAGTAAAGCTTTGGTAATTGTAAGCTCAATGTTTCACCAAGATAAGGATCTAGAAGTTTTTAGTTGCAGTTATGCTTTGGTAATCAGTTACACAAAAGATTCACAGAATAATTTAAAATAAGGACAAAAAGTTGTAATAACACTAGATGCAGAATAACAAAATCCATTGTTTAACAAATATAAAATTCACCTTCGAGTTTCTATCTCTTTCAATCTTGATAGTGGGGTTAGCGGAAGAACAACTTCAGCAATCCTAGAGATGCCACTGAAGGAAAGAGGACGCATACGGTCTTGATCGACAGAAAGTTAGCCGAAGGGGAAGACGCGGGTGAATATCTGATGATTCCCAATGTCTAGAAGGTTGGTGTTCTTCAATAGAAGATGTCAGGGTGAAGAGGATGCGGTCGACATATCGTCAACGGTGTCGTCAACTTTCAAATTGAGGTTAAAGAAAGAAGATTATAGAATATCTACTAAGCCTTGATGATCGTATACGAATTCGTGGTCCCGATTGGGATCAGCCATCCATGGGAAAGAGAAGTCGCTTCAAAAGAAAGGAGATTATAGAATATCTACTAAGCCTTGATGATTGTAAACGAATTCGTGGTCATGATCAGGATCAGCCATCCATGGGAAAGAGAAGTCGCTTCAAAAGAAAGGAGATTATAGAATATCTACTAAGCCTTGATGATCGTAAACGAATTCGTGGTTACGATCGGGATCGGCCATCCATAGGAAAGAGAAGTCGCTTCAACTCCAGGATAGCCAAGTGGCCGGTGGTTTGATGGAGGGGAAGAAAGGTCGGGCGGTCTTGGGGAAGCCTTGGGTTAGGGAATTAGGTATTGGGAGGAGCCAAGAGAGGAAGAGGAAATTAATTCCTTTGATTAATTAACCTCGGAAAGTAATTAATATTGGAATTAATTTGAGAGGGAAGGAGGGAGAATTTGAATTTAAATTCTCTAATTGGTCGAGGGATTATGGGGAAGATTGGATTTTAATTGGGAAACAATTGTAATTGGAGGGAGAGAGAGAGAGAGAGAGTGTGTGTGTGTGTGTGTGAGAGAGAGGCAGCGGCAAGAAGGGAGAGAGAGGAAAGAGAGAGGAGCCGGCCAAAGAAAAGGGGGGGGGGGGGGGTATTGTCCACATTCAATGCATGTGTCTAGGTGCAATGAATCTTGAAATTGGAATTAATTCCAATTGATTTTAGATTTGAAGTAATTTGGTGTGGCTTCCTAAAATAGATTTATTAATTATGAAGAAGTTTGAATTTCAAATATTATTTGAATTCAAATTAATAAACCTCCCAAATTAATAACAAGATAAATTAGGAAGGTAATTAACAGGCTTTTGAATTTGAAACAAGGGATTTGAGAGGGAGGGAAACCCGGCGGCCTAGGCTAGGACTGATGGGGCCGGGAGCTAAAGGAATTTGGGTAGGGGACTTGGGGCCGATGGTGGGGGGGGGGGGGGGGGGGGGGGGTTTGGGGGGTTTGGGGGGTTAAGCCAGCGGGTGTGAGGAGAAGGGAAGGTTGGCCTGTGGTGGAGGAATGAGAGTTGGGTAGCCGGCTGTTATGATGAAAAAGGTGGAATGGCCAGCGAGTTGGGGAGAAAAGGGGAGGTGGGGATTTAGCAGGGAACTTTGGAGGGAGGAGAAGAAGAAAAATAATAAGGCTATAAAAACCACAAGTTCAATCTCTATCGACGGCTGATGGGTGATGCTTTGCCCTCTACTAGGGTTTTCTCTTCTCTCAAAAGCTCACAAGAAAGACAAGGAACCAAAAGGTGAAATTTTCATTATCAATCATTAACCCAATACCATGACTTAGGCCTTAATATATAGGCATCCAAAATAAAGAAAAATAAAAGACTCAAATGCCCTCGGAGCTACAACATAAAAGTAATCTCTCACAGGGGTACAAAGGTAAAAACTGAAATATAAAATAAAAGAAATACATAAGTGTTTCATAAATAAAGACTTTGAATCGTAGCTCTCGATGTACGATTCTTCCGATGATAGACGCGTTGAAATATTCTGTTGATGTCCCCATCACTAAGACTCTCCTATGTTGCCCATAATAATGTTGTTATAGGTGGAGTTTCTCTCACACTTGAATGCTTTTCTTGTTGCCTTCCCCTCCTCTACCTATAATAATTGAGAAGTAAATTGTATTGATGAGATCAATATTGGCTCTAAAAGAACAAAACATCAACAATAACAAGCAACATTTATCTCATTATGTTGGGTGGGCTACATGAATAATGTTTTCTCCATTGTGTCCAATTAAGAGTCAATTTCTCATTTAAATCTAATAAAAAGTATCATTTTGAATACTATATCCATGTCTTATTAGTTCTGCCCATACATTTCTTAATATAGGCCAAATCTAATACATCTACTCTCCTAATAAGGTCATCGGAAGACCAACATTTAATGTGAACAAGCTATCTAAGGCAGCCCTCTCTGATCTTTTCTACTGCTAGTATTACTCTAACATTTTCTATATATATTTATTTTGCATTTTATCTCTAAATATAAAGCCACTAATCCAAATGATCATCCTCATCTCTACAACACTTAATTTAATTTTACGATTCTCTTTTAAAGTTCAACATTTTGCACCATAAAGTATTTTAGGTTTCACCACTATCTTATAAAATTTTTTCCTTAATTTTGAGTACTTTTCTATCACACAACAGGCCCAATGCATTCCTCCACTTCAACCATCGAACTTGAATTTTACTAATAATATTCCCATTTATTTCACCATCACTCTAAACAATAGACCCGATAAATCTAAAATGTGTACTCTATTTAATGACTTGATTGCCCAATTGCATTCCATGTATTTGGTTTTAAATCAACTCAGACAGAAACTTTTGACTCTAAGTTTGATCTTCATAATTCAAGTTTTCCATCAACTCCCTCTCTAGTCTTATCAATAAGAAGAGTATCATCAACAAAAAGCATACCCCAAGGTACATCTTCTTAGAAATGTCTAATAAGACCCTCATGACTAAAACAAAAAGATATAAGCTTCAAGCTAATCCCTGATGAAATCCAACTACTGAAATAAAAAAATCCTTGATCAAACCACCATGAATTTAAACACAAATAATAGCTCTAGTATACATATCCTTAATGACCTGAATATAAGTATTATTAACTAATTTTTTTGTAGAACTCTCCAAAGCACTTTTCTTGAAATTTTATCATATACTCTCTCTAAATAAATAAATATCATATGTAGATCCTCCTTACTCTCTCTATACTTCTCCATCAAAACACAACAAATTTATAACATCAATAGTAGACCTACCCGGCATGAATTTAAATTAATTTTGAGAAATATTAGTAACATGTCATAACCTATGCTCAATTACTCTCTCTCATGATTTTAATGTAAGACAAATTAACTTAATTCTTTTATAATTGCATATTCTTATGATTCACCTTTATTCCTAAAAATAGGAAACAACGTACTTCTTCTCCACTCATCTGACATTTTTTAGTCTTCAAAATAATATTAAAATTTTTAGTAAGCCAAGAAATTCCTTGATAACTAGCTATTTATTAGAAAGTTATGATGCATTGCCCCTACTCTATTAGAAAACTTATGCAAACATTTTCTTGAGTAGAGTTCTTAATACTTTGAGAATAATGTAAAATATCATAAACATAAAAACAAATTTATCAATATTTGAGAATATCATAATAGCTTGGAAAATATACCAGCTAACTTTATTTTATTTAGAAACAAATATACTTCCTTATTTTGATAGATTTTTTTATAATGATGTTGTTTATTACTTTATTATGAAAGATCCAAATCAATCTTCTTGATTTCCCTTTTATAAGTTTCCTTTTTAAAGCTTCCCTTTAGTTGCTCAAATCCTCTTTTAAATAAATGATGCATGTATATTAAAATAAAATTTATGAATACTAATGCAATTAAAAGAAAAATGTAACCATTCCTCTGTTTGCCTCATCTATTCATTCTTAAGGTGGATTTGAATCCCAATCTTTTCTCAGGTTCTAGTCCACATCACCTATCCATCTTTTTACATTTTCGTAATATTTTCACCTTTTCTAAATTTTTATATCTTTTCTAGTTTTTTTATGTTCATTCTGTAACAAATTGGAAGAGGTTATTATTTTGAATCATTTATATGCATGATTGTTATTTGTATCAATTCATCAAATACGCGTTGAATTCTTTCCTCTCTTTTTTTTTATTGTTTTTTCACGTTTTTATGGGGGCACAGTGTTTTAGAGTAGGTTCCTAGAGGTGATTGGATCCCACATCCAAAAATGAATTTATGTGTTTATTTGGTTAGACCCATTCTTTGAATGTATCGTAAAAAGGTGGGAAGTAACTTTGAACCTTGAGAGGTAGAAAATCATTTTCAAATTTGCTTTTTAACTTTCAGTAACAAAATAATAATATTAAACAAATTGGATGGATATTACTATTATTTGAAATGTTGATTAAATAATAAAAAATAATGTGACAGTTAAAAAAAACTCACTGCAATCCAAACAAACACAAGAAATGAGTTCCTATAAAATAAACAGATAATGCAACTCATTTTTGGATCTGAGATCCACAGATTCCACACCCTTTCCGTGTTTTTTATTCCTCAACTTAATTAGCAGCTATCTTGAAAATGCTCCCCAAAGCACATTTGTGCCTCTTCTACCTAATGGCAACCAAACCACCCACCCGTGACCAGGAAATTTAAATTTCAAATCTAGCACTAAAGATTTGAATATGAATTTTCTAGCCAACAGAATTTCTTTATCAAGAATCTCAATCCAATCCCCACAAAACCATAAACCAACAACTTCAAATTTTAATGTCAAACAACATACTTAACATTCAAATTTGAATTCTCAACCATCACATAACACAACCCAAATCATTTTTCTCAAGCATCACATAATACAACTCCCTTATTTCTCTTCCCATTTCAAATCTAATTCCATGAAAAAAAAGAGTAAAATCAATCCTCAAATTTTTCCATAATCCAAGTTGCCAACTTTATTACACCTGATCAAATCACCTCCAAAATAAAATCAAATATCCCAAGAAAATTGACAGACTTTTTTATCTACCCTTTTCCCTGTGCATGCATCTTTATGCTTGAGCAGTTCATAGTGTTGTTCATGTAACAGAAAGCAATAATAATTTCCCTTTGTTCAGTCACAAAGAGTTTAAGAAAATGGAGAAAGAGAAAATAATAAGATATTCAACACTGGCTGAAGTTAATCTTCCACACTAGCCATTTTCATTTGCCAATTTGAATCTTCTTCCTGGAAGCCATGAATAAGTCAGATGCTCTTAAGACTTTCTTCAAGATAATATCCTCTTCTAGCCTGTTAGAAGTACCAACCACCATTTGATGATACATTACTGGTGAAACTTGATGTTAACTTAAGGTGTACTACTACTACCACTTTCAAGAGTAAAATTCTTTGCAACTGGGCATTCAATACGAACATAAATTATAAATTTTCTTGCCATGAATATTTAAGCTATTTAAGATTTTTGGACCTCATGGTCATTTCACTATTTTGCTACAAATAATTTAGAAAATGCTTCTAGTTTGTTAGCAAATTGTCAGAAGGTTGTTAGTGCTTTATTAGCAATCGTAAAAATCTATTAGTCCTTATGCATCTACAAAAAGATTTACTTTATGATATATGAGAATTTTAGAGTATGAATAAATCGAAAAAATAGGACGTGCATACTATCCAAATATGTAGTAGGTAATATTTAAATTTCTTAAAAAAAATTACACCCCATCTTCAAACTTCCCGAAATTAATAGAATTTATTTTAATAAAATTCTACACTTCACCGTAATCATTTTGATACATATAGGTGTATATATAAATAATATGATTTTATTAGCTTATATGATTAATTCATTTATCAAATAAATTGTCCTAAGTTTTAATTCAAATTACTGCTCATTCAATTTAATACACCATTCACAGTACAATTGTACTATAGGAAATCCAAATCTCCATTTACGCACTCATATGGAGAGCACCTATAAACAAGTGGCTGAGATGAAATTTCATAGATTTATTTATAAATCCCTAAACTTCATCTCAGCCACTTATTCACATGCGCCTCTATATGGCTACGTAAGTGTAGGTTTGGAATTGCTATAGTTATTTATATAGACCTAAGCACTACCACCTCCTATGCTATGTTGCACCGATACGGATACGGCAACACGGATACGACACGATACGGATACGGGACACGACAATTCTTAAAAATACAGGATACAGATACGGCGTGGATACGGCATTATAATATATAAATCATACATAAAAAAATAACAAACTAATCAAAGCATAATATTTGAAATGACAAAAAAAATTTGAAAGCAACATCATTTGTAGCATTGTAACTTATAATATCAAAATAAAAGTAAAAATTAAATATTTAAATGTCTAGTACAACAACAAAAACATAAACATAAATTGTCCAGCAGATGAAGTTTTTAATTAAAAGTACGAAGGATCGACACAATTAATCCACATGAATTTGAAACATGAAAATTTTTAATAAAAAGTATAGATATGTTGCGCCTATGCCGGGGGTCCAACACGAGTTCGACCTGCCCAGTCAGGTCGCGGGGTCAAGGGGCAGCGCCCCTACGGGAGTTTCCTGCCCCCGGAACAAATTTTTATTGTAAGAGTTGCTTTAAAATTTTCTCTGCCTTCTCGGCACTGCTTGGTACCATTCGATACCCCTCTGTACCAAGCAGTACCGAGCGATACTGAGGTCCGGTACTGAGCGATATTGAGTTCTAGTATCGCTCGGTACCGAGCAGTACTGTGTTCTAGTATCACTCGATACCGAGCGGTACCGAGCAGTACCGACAAGTACCGAGCAGTACTGAGTTCTAGTATCGCTCGGTACCGAGCGGTACCGAGCAGTACCGAGTACTGAGCAGTACCGAGTACCAAGCGATACGTGTGTCCGATCAAATTTAAATAATATTTTAATTGGACACAGCAAAGCCGTATCCGACATGTATCCGTGCTATATCGGAGGCGTATCTGTATCTGACACGTGTCTGATACAGTATGCTTCATTAATAGGCGTAACCGTGCAACATAGCTCCTATGTTCGCATTCATTTCCTATAATTCCATCAATAGCTAGGCTAAAATAGAGAAAATAGGAGGCTTGGCCGCACACAGAAGAGAAGAAAAGAAGAAGAAAAGATGATGATAAAAAAAGAAAGGAAGGAGAGGAAGGAAGAGCCAGGAATTGAAGGTTTAATAGGTTTTGGCATTTTAGTCTACAGAGAGAGTTTGGTTTCGAGGTGTAAAATTAAAAGGATTGTATGAGACGAAATTCTTTCGAGGAAAAATATGAGTTTGTGGTTAATTGATTTATAATAAGATGTTAAATTAGGAATTCTTATAAATTGAAAAAAAATATTATTTTTAGGTTGTTTACGAAAAACCGAAACTTTGGAAAATCCATCAAGACGAGAACTTAGTAATTTTGTTGAGATAATCTCTAAAATAAGGAGCTAATTATTCAAGTCTAATATTTGCAAAAATTTCTATGAGTATATTGATCTGTTATGTATGTACTTTTAGAATTTCTTCATGAGCATGCAAATTGCACCTAATATTATAAAAAAGGTACTGCATTTTGGATGTTCACCTGTTAAAAAACAATTTCCTGATATTTTTTTATTCAACTTAAGCCTTAAAAGTATTTAATAAGATATTATGCATTTGTAAATCTTGATATCTACTTTTAAATGTTATTTTATACCTTTGATATATGTTAATACATGATTATTAATAACAATTGTATCTCAATACTACGTAATTTTAAATGCAAATGAAACTGATATTAAAAATATAAAAAAATCAATGAAAGATCATATCATGTGAAATAAATTGGCACACAATAATAACCTGCACATGGAGAGGTGAAAGTTTTGATGCATTGAACCTCGATAGGAAAATAAAAAGGGGTTCCGGACTCTCGATTCTAAAAATTGGGATCAAAACATAAGCAAATGCATCTGAGATTGTCAAGGGAAAGTCAGCATGATGAAGGACTATTTGTTCCTTTAGTTCTTGACTAAGAGGATTTGAAAAGGGAAAGTCGGCATGATGAAGGACCGGAGAGAGAGATTTATTGGGGAACAAGAATAGCCATCCAGACTATGCCTTAGTCAATCAGAGACCGTTATACCATAGGCGAATGGTGATACCAAGGACGTCACCATATGTACCCCACTACTGCAAGAGTTCCACAGCAGTGCCATAGGAAGGCACTGAGGGGTACATAAGACCTATCGTAGGCTTGCGGCAGAATTATATTGAGTTGGAATGCATAAAGATATGGAAGAGATGGCGGCCAGCTGCAATATTTGTCAGAGGCACAAATACATGGTGATGACTACATGAGGACTTCTAAACGGGCAATACCTTCGTTCCACCTTGAAGACAATGTGGCTCTTTGAGAATGGGGGATATTGATACGCCAAGGGAAGGTACCTGGCCAACCCAGCCAAGGGCTTGGGCAAACCCAAGGGCAGCAGCAGGAGGGGGTTCGGTTGTCCTTGTGGGGCTCAAGGGAGTTAATACTCACTATGAAAGGAGGACAAATCAGGGGGGGAGCTATTTATGAAGGTTCTTAATCAATGGGGAGTTTTTTATAAAGGTTTCTAATCAAGGGGAAACTATTTAGGAAGGTTCTTAATAAGGAGGGAGCTATTTATGAATGTTCCTAATCAAGAGGGAGCTGTTTAGGAAGGTTCCTAATCAAGAGAGAGAATTTTAGGAAGGTTCCTAATTAAGGAGCTATTTAGGAATGTTTCTAATCAAGGGAGAGCTGTTTATGAATGTTTGAAATTAAGGGGGAGACATTTAGGAAGATTTCCTAATTGTGTTTATGCTATTAGGAAGAGTTTAATTGTGTATTGTGTGTTAAGGCTATCTAAGGGGGAGTTTTGTTTAGGGTTTGGTTCTTATGTTTTGCTGAAATTTATTACAGGGTTTCTTGTGAGTTTCTAAGCTGCATCTAGGATTTGTAGGAGAGTTGATCTACCTCTCGAATAGTAGATCACTTGTATCTTTCATTATTGTTGAAGTGATAATTCAAAAATTAGTCCTGATATTTGATTCATGCATTTTTTCTACTTCTCTATTTATTATTTTTACTTCCAAGACGCATCATATTTCAACCATGAAAAAATTTGCAATGGATTGGAACTAGCGCCCTAATACCAAAATATGAATGAAAATTGAGGTGCAAAAAACTCATGGAACCAATAAAAATTATCTAGGACAAGAAAATCAAGATTTTTTTTTAAGGAAAGCTGATGGGATTTCTCCTTATTATTTTGGCTTTGTGAATAAATTCATCAAGAACAACAAAATAGAGGTGAAGATGGTAGTTGAATGGATCAATTCCTTCATTAGATTGTATACAATTGACAGTAATAGGTGCATGAAGATTGGTTGTATTGATTTCTAAAACAGGGTGAAGTAAACAGCCACTGTGGATAAGAAATCAGAGTGAGAAAGGGAAGCTGTGAGTCCCTGTAATCCTTGAAACTTAAAACATAGAAGAAGAAATGGAGAGCGGCTATAGGAGGAGAGGAAAAAGAAATGACTAAAATTTATTTATCTCTCTAATTTAAGCTTGAAAGTAACATCCCAAGGCCTTGTATTTGTAGAACAATAAGAGTCAATTAACAATTGAATTAAAATATATAAATTTTAGAATCATTATCTTAAATTTCCTACATCCATGCAAATTATTGGTAATTATCCTTTAAAAAAAAGAAAACTCCATAATTTCCCCGTATGAAATGGCTAATCTACTTGATTTTATACATATAATTTTATCTCCTCTTTCTTTGCTTCACCAGGCCAACTTCGATTTTAATTATAATTTCAGCCCCTCCTCAATTCATATTTGCAATTTTATTCTTCCAATGTTAATTTGTTAAATATTATTGAGAACCGCCAGGATTACATAATGAACTTTCACTATATTGCCTCCAAAGGAGATTCAATAGGTTCAATTTCAATGACAATAGAAAATAAGTTTGTATTGAGTGATCTAGAAATAGAAAACTTATTCAACCTTTGCTCTAATGAAGATTCTACTAGCACACACATTCGGAGTAGTTGCTACTCCTGAGAAAAGCGATCTAGAAATAGAAAACTTCTTCAACCTTTGCTCTAATGAAGATTCTACTAGCACACACATTCGGAGTAGTTGCTACTCCTGAGAAAAGCCACAACCACATAAATGTCCATCCACAAACCAATGGAACACTGGCATTCCTTCAATGCAGAGACAAAAGTACTCATAGCTTGCACTCCTAAACAAGATGACATGTGATGTAGAACTTTTCATATGACCTCCAAATAGTTTCCTTGATTAAGAGAATAATTGTCAATGGCAAATGAAATATCATAGCACAAAGTACCCCGTAGAGCTATAGTGCATAACGCATGGTGCGACACGCGTCTGATGCATCTTGGAACTAAAAAAAAAAAACAAGTAGACAAGAAGAAAAATGCATGAACCAAATATTATGGCTGATTTTGTATTATCTCTTCAACAAATAATGATAGAGATAATTGATTTACTATTCGAAAGGTAGATCAGCTCTCCCACAAACCCTAGGCGCCACTAGGAACAACTCCAAAGAAAAACTACAGCAAAGATAATCACATAATGATAATAAACCCACCCAATTAACCCTAATATAGATCTTCATGCTTTCCTCCCAAATCTGAATTCAAATCAGCCAACTTTCCCTAAATAAACCATTTTTCATTCCCTCCCAATCAAATCAGCAATTTTTCCCAAAATAAATATTTTTTAATTCCCTCCCAATCAAATCAGCCCTCTATCTATAAACAAATTTTTCATAATTCCCTCCCAATGAAATCCCCCCTCATTCCCTAAATAAATATTTCCTAATTAGTTCCTCCTTAATTCCTTCTCCTTGCATAATGAATAATAGATCCCCTAAGCACCACAAAAGCGTATCAATACTCCCCCCAAAGACGCACCTTGTTCTCATGGTGGAAATGATGTGATATGTCTCATGATCATCATGTATGGCTCCCATGTGACTTCGTCCGTCTTTCTCGATAGTGCATCCCCGGCCTTGTTCTCCAGTCCTAGGCAATACAAATCTCAAAATCATGTCCAAGTAACTTGGATAACCACCTCTGATGCTCCTCAGTCACCATCCGCTACTCTAGTCAAAACTTCAAACTCCTCTAATATGTCCTAACGATAAAGTGTCTCCCCAATAAATAGGGTCACCACTTTTGGATTGCTAAGACAATTTCCATCAACCCTCGCTCATATACGGACTTGAGTCTAACCCTAGTCGTGAGCATCTGGCTGAAATAGACAATGGGCCAATGATCCTGCATGTGTATTTCTCCTAGTTCATATTCTAATCTGTCTACACCACAAATGGTCTACTGAAGTCAGGAAGTGCTAATATTGGCACACTAGTCATGGCTTTCTTCAACTGCAGTTGCTAGAAAGCCTGTATTTTTGTTTCCCCCTCATTGAAACTATTCTTCTTCAGTTGCTCCGTTAGTAGCCAGTTACCGTTTCATAGCCTCGAATAAACTTCCATAGTACCCAGTAAGACCTAAGATTCTCAACTCCTTCAGATTCTTCGGTAAAGGCCGATCCGACAAAGCCTCGTCTTAGATTGGTCTGTTGCTACACCAACTCTGCTCACCACACATCCTATGTACTCTATCTGTGACTGTGCAAAGGAACATTTCTTCATATTGGCATACAGCTAGTGCTCCCTCAAAGTCTCTAATATAGTTCTCAGGTGACACACATACTCTGCCTTCTCAAGATGTCGCCAAAAAATATTAAGACAAAATTCCAAAGGTAGGGTTGAAAAATCTGGTTCATGAGGGACTGAAAAGTGGTTGGAGTGTTGGTAAGGCTGAAAGGCATCACCAACAACTCATAGTAACCCCCATGAGTCCTAAAGGCTATCTTGTGCACATCCCCCGACTTCATTATGATCTGGTGGTACCCCGTCTTTAGATCAATCTTCAAAAAGATGACCGCCTCAAACAGCTCATCAATCACGGGAATAAGAAACTTGCCCATCATAGTTTCCTTGTTTAAGGCTATATAATCCACACAAAATCTCCAATTGTCATCCCTCTTTCTTACCAATAAAACTGGGTTAAAAAATGGGCTCATACTAGGCCTGAAATTCCTGCCTCAAGCATTTCTCCGATAGGAGAAGCTCCCTCCTTCTGAATCTATAGGTGCCGGTACGGTCGAACAATAATAAGAGAAGCTTCCTCCTTTAAGGTAATGGCATGCTCGTGCTACCTGGGTGGTGATAATCCATTAGACTGTTGAAAAACCACATAAAACTGCGACAGAAACTGATGCACACACTCAAGGACCTCAACCGACTTTGAATCTCGATCCTCCTCCAGGCTATACAGCTCCACCAAGTAGCCCAACCTTGCTCCATGTATTGTTTGACCGTGATTTTGGTAAAACCATGATTTTGTACAGGCTGGCATCTCCTCGTAACACCACCCTCTTCCCCTCCACCTAGATCTCCATAGTCAAAGATTTACAATCCACCTTCATCTCCCCAATCGTCTGTAGCCACTTCATCCCTAGGATCACATCAATGCTCCCCAAATCCAAGAGAAGAAAATACTCCACTATCTATATGTCGTTGAGTGTCAGTACCAACCTCCTGCAGATCCCCCTACTCTCCACATTCCTTGTGCCCACCATCACTCCAAAGCTCCATGTATCCACCAACTTCAATCTCAATTGGTTTACGACCCAATCTGAGATGAAGTTGTGAGTAGCCCCACTATCCACCAAGACCGCCTCTGGCCGCTCCCTAATCTAGCGCCTCACATTCATGGTGTGATTTAGAGGAAATCCCACCACTAAGTTAACGGACACTTCCGCCACACCAAGGTAAGTGCTCTCCTCTCGGTTATGCTTCCTCCACCAAGTTGTCAGTCTCATCCTCATTACAAACCATAGGGACCTGGAATGTGTGGTCATTTCACTAATAGCCTTGTGCATACTTCTCATCACATTAGAAGCATAAACCCTTCGCTCTCTTGTCATGCAACTCTACCTCTATGAGGCACTTGAAGTTGGTCCCAAGACGAACTCCCCCACTTTTCTACCTGGTGCCTCCCGCTAAAAGGACACCATCTGGGTCCTTTGTGTCATTGAAGTCAAGGCACTCCTATAGGAGCCTCCCGTAACACCGCGCATACTGGTCCTCTCAATCTTTCTTTGATCCTCCACCAATTGAGCACCTCCCTTAACCCCCTCAGCCTCAACAATCAGAAGTATGCCCATATGTCAGCCTTTAGGCCCTTCATGAAATTTTCCTCCAATATTGTCTCTGAAATCCCCCTCAACTGTTCTGACAGCAACTCAAATATCTCCCTATACTCCATGAAAGTCCCCTCCTGAGTCAAGACAAAGAATTGATTGAGTAGATCTCCTTCAAGAATGGCTCGAAAATGCTCCAACAATCAATCCTTGAACTTCTCCCAAAGAGTAAACCAAATATCTAGTTTCCCTGCACTAGAACAAAGTTAGGACTTTCCTTTGCATACATAGACCTGCGGCCGTGACTTCTCCTCATCATTCAACTTATTCACCATGAAATACCTCCTCACCTGGTACACCCACCCATGGGCATCCTCCTCTTCAAATATCGGCACTTTAACTTCCTTACTCTAGCATCTCCACTCCAACTTCCTCTCCCTCAAACGGTTCCCCTGTATATCAAGGGTGGGAATCTCACCTTTCTTCCCTCCTCCTTGCATGATCTGATCCCCATAACTCTGCTCAACCCCCTCAATCTCCAGTCGCACATTCCCCTTTGATCAAAATGCCTCACATAGTGGTCAGCCACCACCTCCACCACCAAATTCCCTCTTGATGTCCCCCCATCCAGAAACCCAATTCCCACCTTATTGAAGCCCTATGAGGTGGCTCTTGATGAAAGAAACTCTCTTAGTCGAACTTCTCTCATCTAATCTCCTTTCCCTTAGATATGGCCAAGGAAATCCTGGTCAAGTATTGATTAGAGTTACCAATCGGAACTACTAGTGGAGTTTTGGATTGCATTTCCATAAGCTTCCTCATCATCTCCTCCAACCCTCCAAATCAGCTCTCCCTCAAATCCTCCATAGTTGAAAAACCTTCCTTCGATGGTTGAGAACTTATCTATCTCGGATTTGATTTGATCCACTTCTCCTTCTAACGCATCCACCTTCTTTGTTATCATCTCTCTGAAACCTCGCTCTGATACGAATTTGATGTGTCTTGGAAGTAAAAACAGCAAGTAGATAATAAAAAAAAAACACAGGAACCAACTATTAGGGCTGATTTTTTACTATTTTCTTCAACAAATAATTAAAAATACAATTGATCTACCATTCTAAAAAATTAAAAATAGATCAACTCTCTCACAAACCCTAGGCGTCTCTAGAAACAATTCCAAAGAAAAACTACAGCAAACATAATCACATAATGAAAATAAAACCACCCAATTATTCCTACTATAAACCTTCCTACTTCTCTACAAAATCTTAATTCAAATCGACTATCTTTCCCTAAATAAACAATTCATAATTCTCTCTCAATCAAATCAGTCATCTTTCCCTAAATAAAAATTTCATAATTTCCTCTCAATCCTCTTTTCCTAAAAAAACATTTCCTAATTCCAACCCAATCAAATTAGCCATCTTTCCCCCTAAATAAACATTTCCTAATTAGTTCCCCCTTAATTCATCCTCCTTACATAATGAATAATAGATCCTCTGGGCCTCACAAAGGCATATCAGTGACATTTTAAACATGGTGCACAATATTAAATAATTATATATATATATATATATATATATATATATATATATATATATATATATATATATGAATTAAATAAAAAGATAAATCATCATGATAATAAAAACAACCAAAATAATATTTAAGTTCAAGTAATAAACACCTCAATCACTCAAAATCCAAAATATTGCAACCATTTAGTCTTCTTAGGAGTCGTCATCATCATCATCATCATCATCATCAAAAGTTAAAAAAAAAAACTCATTTCCTTCAGCAATATCATCTCCTAATTCATAATCCACTTCATTTTCCACAAAATACATGACATTTTGTTATCATCTTCATTCACTAATATTTCATATTTTCATGCAGTATCTTTTTTTGTGATTGGAACTATATCCAATATTCTTTTGAATGCCTATAAGCACGCAAGCATTCAAACATTTTTACCTTTATTTTAGATACGTGAATGAAATGGTAAATAATAAATAACATAAATGCAGCACCAATTGATTCAATGAAATATAAAAGATATTTAACTCATGCCTTCTTTTTTAGAAATTAAGGCACACTTATGTGTAATGGCAGCGCTATTAAGTTATAAAATGAATAATAAAATTCATAATTATAAACATAAATATTTATTTTTAATTAAAAACAAAAAAATAATAATGCTTGTTATGTGGGATTTGCACCATGTGCTATTACACCTACAAAGCTCAAGTAGTGCATGCCACTTTGAACATGTACACCACACCAAGAAAATGACGTCAGAGGTGCCCCGCTCTGTGTCATGGCGTGTGCTATTTGTCTAATTTTCTTTCTTTTAAAAAAACCAACTTTCTTCCAAAACAATAATCAAGTTTAAACCCCATTCCACTAACTTGATGTGATCCTTCAATCCATTTTCAATACCTTGCGTGTGTTTTGGATCAAGTTAGTATCATGCTAGGTTCGAAAGAACTTTGGTGTATAGTGTTGACAAAAGGGGCTATAAAAGACCAAAGAACCATTTTTGCCTTAGATCTTTCAGGAAGATGAAATGGAGGGGAAAACTACCATGTCAACATGACAATGAAAACACTCCAACAACTTGGCTATCCAAATTGCACTCTTTCAATATCATATGATTGTCATAAAGATGTTGGACAAGTAAATCTTGATGACAAATAAAAAACTAGTGTACAAAAGGAATCAATTCCAACAAACTATTTCATTGTCACAAGAGCAAGAGTGATGCAGGACAAAGTAAATTGATCATGCATGTAGAGATTTATGCTAGAGAATAAATAAAAACAGCAAATTTAAACTCCAAGGAAATTTATCAAGACAAGAAATTTAGGCAACGCAACTATGTAGAAACAAGAAACTTGACTAGTAGCGACATTCACAATTTAAAGTGAGTAAAGTAATTAAAACTCTGAGAACATGGGTAGCTAGAGTCCCACTTTTAATTTAGGATTAACACAAATGAAGTCTGAAGCTCTTGATTAAGAAAGTAGACTAAGCAGATTAGTTGCTACACTTGTTTGATACTACTTCGGAGGGGAGAATAAGATATCTAGGCTAAACAGTAAATAAGAGAAGATGTAAGACACTTATCTTGCTTGGACGTTGAACAAAGTGTTGACGAAGAGGCCAATAACTCCCTTGGTAGACAACGACTTTTGCTGAATCTCTGAAAGGAATCCTCTATGGTGACTTTGGAGGACAACGCTTACTGATTTAATTGTTTTGGGAAGGGAGAATGATGTTTGGAGTGTTAGTGGAGGCTAAAGGGATGGTGGAGGGTATAATGGAGGAGTGTGGAGTGTTCTAATGACTGGAAAATGAGTGAGGATTAGTTTTGGCTGTTTGGGAAGGGGATGTAGTGGAAAAACGTGGTTTAGTGACTGTTGGGAAAAGTAGGCAGCAGGTTTGGGGGAGTTGGAAGGTTATGTGGATTTTATTTAATAGGGAAATGAAGAGGGGCTTTTGGAAAGTTAAAAGACAGCACTTTAACTTTTGGGAAAAGGTTTTGGAGAATACGAAGAGGCTTGTATTTAATAGGGAAATGAAGAGGGGCTTTGGGAAAATTAAAAGACAACACTTTAACTTTTGGGAAAAGGTTTTGGAGAGTTCGAAGAGGCTTGTATTTAATAGGGAAATGAAGAGGGGCTTTGGGAAAGTTAAAAGACAACACTTTAACTTTTGGGAAAAGGTTTTGGAGAATATGAAGAGGCTTGTATTTTGGGAAAAGGTTTTGGAGAATACGAAGAGGCACAAGGTGACTTTCCAACTTCCAACGAGGAAGTTGGAAAAACAGAATTTTGTTGGCTGTTGGGAGGGAAAATTTCAGTGTGTTTTTTTTTTTGGAAGAGGAAGGGTCACCAAAGTGGATTTTGGGTGGTTGGTTACTAGCATTAGGAGGGAGGGTAAACAGAGGGCTGTTGGTGGGGTTAGAAGGCTTTGGACAGCAGGTTACCAAATAGAAATTTGTTGCAGGAGTTTGGGAACGCCGGTTGGGAGTAGGGGAAGGGTTCGGTTGGGAGTTGGGAAGGATATGGAGAGACTTGAGAACAAGGATAAAACCAAGAGCCAACGGCTGTTGGGTACTTCACATTCACACCACTAAACTAATATTTACCAAGCTACTTAGAAAGAAGAAAACTAAGCTCCAAAGGTAAAAATATTTTCAGCATTCATTCAATAACCAAATTACAAAGGATGGGGGCTTCTATATATAAGCCCCAAAAGAAGAAAAAACAACAAGACCAAAATACCCTTGGTCACCAAACATAACATCCCCTCAGAAAAGGGTAAAATAGAAAATAAAACAACACAAATCCAAAAGATCAAATAAAACAAACTACATATACAACGACTCAATCACAGCCGCTGATCTCCGGCCTCGGCGACGATAAACATTCCATAACCAGATGTACCCATCAAAGAGCCAACAAACATTTTGCAAGCAAAAACATAACACATATGAGAAAAATGAGGACATTGAGCTTTATTTAGGATGGCAGTGTCAACCTTGCAAGGTAGAGGCTAAATCGATATCCTCACCTTTTGATGGTTCTATTCAATTGAGAATCATGACAGATGGATGGATCAACTCAAAACATATTTCAATCTCTATAGGTATTCTTCCCAAGAGAAAATTTCATTTGTTCGCCTAAAACCCACCATGCATGCCTAGATGTGATGGAGCACTCAAGTCAAGCATGAAGTCAAATGTTATCATAGGGCAACTCAAGAATAAGCTCCACCAAGAATTCTAACCTATGGGGTATAAGGAGGAAAGATGAAGGAAATATGGCACAAATTGTAGCAATGACAAGATCAAAATGTGGAAGAGCATACTACATAGTTCATGAGACAAGCTCTAATGCTTAGGATGTTGCTTTAAGACATCATTGTGCTGATGAAGTATATGACAGAGTTACGTTACAACATCTCCAATGAAGGAACACAATCTCATAAACACGTTATTCATAGCTATTGAAAGAAAAAGAAAAACCTGAGACAACAAAACCTTTAATGACAAAAGGGGTGGAATCAAAGGCTGTCAAAAAATGGACTGAAAGGGTTCTAACAATAGTAACTCTACAACCACTTCAAAAAATAACCTATGTTGTGACCATTATCATATTTCAAGACACGAGAAAGTGTTGGAAGCCTCATCCTAACTATTGAGCTCTCCCAATAGAAGTTCACGAACATTACTAAAGGAAACAAAGTAGCTACTACAATTAAAAAGGAACAAACATTAAAGTCAATGAATTAACCAGATCTGAGTCTTTCCTTGATGGACGTTGTTGAAGGGAAAAGGCTTGAGTTAACAACTGACCCTAATAAATGCGAGTTGTTCACTCTACAAATCTAGCTTAAGAAATAAGTGGTTCACACCATCTTTGACAAAGAGAGTAAAAAAAACTTGATCTTGACAAGCCTAATTAGATGATTGGGACTCAAGATGACTCATCACCCGCATCTTTATCTTCTCGAATGGATTTAGAAGGACTTAAAGAAGTAGATTGGTCAACAGTGCCACTGTTAGCCCTTTTTCACAAGTACATTGACATGACATGTGAAGTGGTACTTCTCCATACTTGCTAGACTATCTTTGGAAGGAGATGTTATCTTCTATCGAAGGGAACAACAATATCATCTCTCAAGAGATGGCATTAGATACACCATCCATTAGAACAAGGGGTGTTAACCTTTAGATATGGTGGTGAATGGAAAGGTAAAAATGATGATAAATAGTAACCAATGCTTCATTCAACTCTTCATCCTATATGAGAAGCCTGATGGTAATACACTGACATTACTCTAAGAAGAATCGATCAAGATTCACAAGAAAGGGACAAGAAAAGTGTTGACTCATATTCTCAAAGAATGGGCGAGTAGACAACAGGAACTTATAGAAGAATACCAAGAGCTTTTCCGAGACCGGAGCGGAGAGGTTTGTCTCCTTGACAAACTATTTACCATGAGATCAACTTCCTCTTGGACTCCACTCTGCACAACATCAAGGTGTATACCATAGCTCAGCGGTGAAGAATGAAGAAATAAATAAATGAGTGATTGTGTTACTACAACAAGGTGACATTAAGCCAAATAGCTTGCCATGTGATTCACCAATTGTGATGGTATCTAAGAAAGAGAATGCGTGCGAACTATCAAGCACTAAATAAAGTCTATATCCATTTCCTATAATGAAAAATATAGTAGAATAGTTGAAAAATATTACAATCTTCACAAAGTTGGATAAAAAATAGGTTACCATCCACTACATGAAGAAGATACATCAGAATAAAATAAGAATTATGTTAGTGGATGACAATGTCATTCGATCTTTATAATATACCATCTTATGCAACTCATCAATGACATTCTAAAATCATTTATGGAAAATTTTCTCAGTATCTACAAAGATGACATCCTCATCTATATTTTCTCAGTTTTTACTCAGAATTTTCTCAGTATCTATAATCATTTATGCAACTCATCCTCATCTATTGTCAAACATGGAAAAAAAACATGTCTTACAGCCCATTTACCTTTAATAAAATGACGCCAAGTTCCATAAATCGAGCACTATTTGAGGGGTATTTGGATTATTTTAGTCAAAAATATTTTTGACTTGGATTGCTCAATTGAGCCCATAGCAAATATCGAGAACAAAAATGTAGGACTCGTGAGAAATAATAAATTCCACCAGTAAATCCAAAGAATTCACTATAATTCAAAGAAACAGCTCATCAAGTCAAGTGTCGACATGACCATGATTAATTAGAGAAAAATTTTGAAGATTTAGTGCAACTCAAATTAGCAATGAGAGATTGGAGAGGGAGGGTCACAAAATCAAATCAATTAGGTATGACCCATTCAAGATATTCAAAACAAATTAGGACAATGCATACTAATTGGCATTGCCAGTCCACATAAATATCTAGTATGTCGCGACTCTGAAAAACCTAAAACCAATTAAGTTTTTGAAATTAAGTTTTTGAAGATAGATGACAAGGTGAAGGAATTATACTCCTCAATGACCTAATGTTGGGCCAAGAGGATAAGCTATTGGAAAAAATAATTGTGATGATCGATCATGGAATCAAAGAGCTTTACAATATCGACAAAAAAGGGAATGTGACGTCCAAAGCAAAGTGGTTAAGACGAGAGAAAGAAACATTATTTTTTCCACAGCATACAGCTTAATTCACATGAATTATCTTTTTAGAACGAATGTAAAATCAAGATATCAATTTCTTTGTCAAGAGGTTGCATGGAGAGCATACAGCTTAATTCACATGAATTACCTTTTTAGAACGAATGTAAAATCAAGATATCAATTTCTTTGTCAAGAGGATGCATGGAGAGCACCCCAAAAAGACTAAGAAGTTGCAAAGAAGAATTGTAGGAGGTTTAGTATTGTTGCAAAGAGAAATCAATCGTACCTAAGAATACTTAACAAAATCAAGAGGAACACACAAAAAAAAAAAAAAACTCTCAGAAAGACTCTAACCAAAAAGTTGAGCAACTCTGTAACCAAGAAATTTATTCTTAAGTAGTAAAATGTCAATCTTGTTCTAACTGTTAATGAAACAAGCACCAAAGTTAGCACCTCCGCATTGTAATTTCCATAAGTGTAATCCTAATTTTGTGCAATAAATTTTCTTGCTCTTTTTATTGCAACCGACATTCCCCACATAGATTAAGTGACATCAGGGATAGATCATCTGCAAAGAGATGTTGGAGACTAACTCATAGAGGGACCTAGAGGATCAGGAAGACTAAAAAGAGGATTCAAGGCAGTTTTATACCACCTTTGTATTTGCCTAGTTTTCTTTATTTAATGAAACAATAGTTTCTTGATCCCAAAACAAAAATCCAAATTAAACCTCATTATGTCTACTTACAAGTTGGTTAGAACTATTTATAGTGTATATGGGTGTTCCAGTGTCATATGGGTGTTCCAGTATCATATGGGTGTTTCAAATCATTCTCCTCTTATGAAAAGGATATTCTCCTCTTGTAACTTTCAATTCAAAGCCCTCCTGTAGCTTTCTAGAGAGTAGATTCTCATAAGACTTTATTGCATGATACTCCTACAACTTTCTGTTCAGACACCCTCCTCTTACAGCTTTTTTTGGCATTGAGCCTTCATTGGCTCTTTGCTACTATGACTTTTTACTACTGCAGCTTTTCCCAGTCTATGATCAAGTTATGCCTTCAATTCAAAGGCTTTTTTCACGTGCAACCGAGTACTTACTCTAAGCGGCTTATCTCAATGATTACTCCAAAAAATTAAATGTTACATGCTTGTTGCATGATTTTTCTGCCCATATGCCCTCCATCAATATGTTGCATGTTCTTCTAAAAATATAGCAAACAATCACGTTTCCAAATACCTCACACCCCTCTAGCCACCTCCCCACCCAACTCCAAACAATAGACAAATATATCCCTCGCATGAATTCAAACAACTGACCGCAATGAATATCGTGCTATGAAAAAGATGAATAATAGCGCAGCCATTCAAGATTTGCTAGGAACTTGTAATAATTCAAACTATAAATGGAGATTAGAGCAAGAATTTAGTATGCAAATCGTTACATACCTTCAAAAGTACACAATGAGTTGCAATGTATGTGGGCATGGCTCAATTCAAACCAGAACTAGCGGCGCAAGAAGTTGTTGGGCAAGTATCATTTGAATTGACATTAGAACTACCACCAGTAACTCTCTCATTACTTGATTCAACCACAGAATGTTCAGTGGAAGCACCAGATGTTGCAGCGGAAGAATTCTCTCTCATATCAATGCGCTCCATCATTCGTGACACAGTAGCAATCCCAGCATTAACTTCTCTCCTCACTTCAGAACCAATATCAGACATAGATGTATTACGTGAAAAGAACCTTTCCTTCCATCCTCTGGTGCTTTTACTTATAGACTCTTTGTATCTAACAAGGAAGACGGAAAATATCAAACAATAAATTCCTGAGCTGAACTGTCGACATCCAATTAGAAGCATGAGAATGTAAAATACTATCACCTCATTGAAACTGCATTAAGGCGAGATTTCAATGAATCAGAGAATGATTGAAAGTCAGATGGTCCTGCTCTGTCTTGGCTGATAGGAGTTGATTCACCAACAGTGCTGCAATAAACATGGACCATTTTATAGTAATGACAAAAGAGGTAAATTAGATGAAAGGAAAAAAAACACACCGGTTTTCCCTTAAGGAATACAGGTTACTGAGACCAGGGCTATTGGCAGAAGCAGCATTATTCCTGGATTCAGCAACTGGAAGTGTAGGGAAGCTTTGCTGCTGGACTCGGTCTTCTGTAGTAGCAGTCACAGATTGCCCATCAGTAGCAGAAATAGCAGAAACTGATTCATTTTCTCCTCCATTAGCAGATGATGCAGAAAGAGCGGCAAGTGAAGCTGCAGTGGGATGCGTTGAGAAAACCAAAAATTGTGAGCGGCCTTGAGAAGGAGACCCACTCCTCATCCCTCTCCTAGCACCATGCTGTGCTCTACGCATTGCAGCAGCAGCTGCCAAATGTTGAATAATACGTTCTTCAAGATCAGAATCAGTTGCGCCAACTGGTAGCTGCAATATAAAGAGGATGGAAATTAGGAATATCAACCAAAAAGAAAGGCAATCTAAAAATGTAAGAAAAATAGTCCTACATGCTGCAGTTCAAACTCTCCAAGTGCAGGGTGATGAAAAATAGTGGTATTATGGCTTTGATTGACTCTAATGCTTCTCTCTCTTTCTACAGCCTCAAGAAGCTCTTGGCTGACACAAAAAGCACCAAAAGCTATAACCTTCAGAAGATTTATAATTTTAACAGAAAAGCATGCCTAGAATAAAATGAATATACATATACGAACCTAGTCGAATCTTTCAAGCTAATGGGCTGCCAACACATGGGACACTGGGAGCTTCTTTGACACCTGGAACCATTATTGTTATCATAATAAAAAAGAAAAAGGCATTTGAAGTGACATTTGTATTTTAAATTTAGGACAGTTGATCAAAATCTACAGCCTCATGAGAAGTAAAACATACTGTGACAAGGTCCTGTCACCAACTTACTGGAAGAGTAAAGCACAAAAATCAGCAGCTATTCATACACTTCAGCAATGCTCAGGATCGTGTAATGATTTTATTCTCTATAAAATGTAATAAGGAAAGTCTCAACTGATCAATTTTATATTCTGTGGCGCATTATAATAATTGAAAAAGCTTAGTAAATAGTTATAACAGCAGGGAAATTGAATGTATATACGCCAATGTATTTCAATTGTATGCCTTTATGAAACACAATAATAGTGATAGCATGTAGCTCATTATCGTTGCTCAAATTGGAAGAATCTCATTGGATAAAGTCTTGGTTGGAAGTCTCAGACATAATACAATATGAATATCAAATTAAAACTTTGACTTAATTAGGGCTTGATTTCAACGCCAATGTTACTGTAATTAAAGAATAGAAAGGTATACTCAACATAAAAATAAAAAATAGTTCCAAATGAAAATCATAAAACAAAATCATGATCCTTCAGAAACATAATGCCATTTACTTTCATAATATTGAGTGTTTAAGGCTTCGTTTGGAACAGTTTTTTTACTACTTTCTAAAGTAGTTTTTTAGTACAAAATTTTCTTAAACTAAAAATTTTTGTATTATAAAGCAACTTTAAAAAACAAATGACCCAAAAGGCTTTGTTTGTGACAGCTTTCTTATTGTTTTCTAAAACATTTTTTTTGTATAAAAATCATACTTGTTAACGGTGAATGGTGCACCATGGTGCAAAGGTCCCTTTGGAGCCATAGCGCATAGCGCACGGCGTGGCACGCGCCATTTTTAACATGGTGCAAACTATATAAAAATTATAAAATAATAAGCATGAATATGAAATATTATTAAAAATGAAAGACAACCATAACATATATAAGTTCGACTAAGTAACATTCAAATATCTCATAATTCAAATATTACAATCTTTTTTTTAAAGATCAAATAAAAATTTAATCCACTCTTCTTGGGAATCATTGTCATCAACAAATGTTAAAAAAACTTCATTATCTTCATTCGTGGCGTGTAATTCCTCTTTTTGTTATTTTATCACAAAAAATATATGTTGCACTTTTGTTGTAATTCATTTGTTAGTATAGCATATTTTCATATTGAATCTTTTTTTAAAGATTGAACTGAATCTGACATTTTATGATCACCTAAAAGCAAACAAATTTAGATAAAAGAAACATAATATTGTCCAAGAAACATAATATGCGGGCTGCTGGGGGTCCAAGGGGGCGCTGCCCCCTGGCGGGGTTCGACCTGCCCGGTCAGATCGTAGGGTCAGATACCGAGCGGTACCGAGCGTGTATAAAGTTTATTTGTAAGAGTAATTTTGAAGTTCGTTTGTATGGACAGATACCGAGCGGTACCAAGCGTATACCTAGCTGTACCAAGCTGTACCGAGCATGTACCGAGGGGTACCGAGCTGTACCGAACAGACGAAGGAGGGGACGGATTTGGCGAAAGCACTGCTCTGCGGGACGATTCAGGGGAAACAACGACTTCAACTTCGGGACAGATTCGGCTGGATTCGGCGGATTCAGCGAATGTAGCAAATAGAAAACAGAAAACCTTCGACTTCGGGACAGATTCAGCAACTTCAACTTAGGGACTACAGGATGTGCTCGGCGGATGCAGCAAACAGAAAATCTTTCGTGAAATTAGGGCAATGAATAGTCATTTATCTTAAAATATATATATATATATATATATATATATATATAAAATATTCATAAGTATACTGAAATTTAAAAACAATTTGGCGCGCTATTTTGCGCCGTGCGCAATGCACCATAGCTCACATGTGGCGCAAATAGCGCGCGCTATTTTAAACACATGCGCCTCGCCATGAACATGGCGCTGTAGGTGCGCCACGCCGCGCCGTGCGCCATGGCGTGCGCTATTTTGCGCCATTGCCAGCTATGATAAAAACTGAAAAGCTATTTTAGAAAGCAGTAAAAAAGTTGTTCCAAACGAAGCCTATATGTGGTTTCTCTCTAGAGAGACATAGCCAGGAAAAAAGTATATTCTACATGCCATGGCTCAATCTGCAAATGAAGACATCATGATATTGCGTTGAAAATGATGAAATTTGGCCTGAGGCACAGCAAAGAAAACCATATAACAAAAGAGAATAAAATAAAACTTGCTTGCCAATGGTATAAGAATATCAAATTCATCAAATTTAAAAATTCTTCAGTGAACAAAATAAAAAAATAGGACATATTCTTTTAGAACAAAAGAAATCAAATGACAAAGAACAACTGCTTATTTCGATCAGTAAACAATCTTGGAAGACATGAATAATGGCAACATGTCAATTAGACCGGGCTATGCAAATATTCTGAGAGTTTTCTGGAAAAGAAAATTGATAGCTAAAAAATAACATGAAACTGCAAAACCAAAATTACCTATGTACCTCGTTGGAAGAAATTATCAAGCTTCACTTCAACAAAAATGATTTTATTAAACAGAAAAGAAGAGAGGCCAATACCATTCAAGAATGCATTGAATATGGAACTCATGCTTGCAGCTAGTTACCTAGACAACAAAAGAGTATTATTACAAAGAACAGAAATCACGGCAGATAAGAGGGACAAAGTAGAATTTTCATAAATAAATATATGGCCGCATACAGTTGCAGGATTACTGTCACAGAAGGATTCAAGACAAATGCTGCATGAATCATCACAGGCATCCTGGATTCCCCCTTCCACAAACGCAGCTGCAGATTGAAGGGCCTCCATCTTCGATGTTTCATCCATCTACAAAGCTCTCCAAAACCTTGACTCCCAAGAACTAAAAAGAAGAAAACCCAAAAATAAAGAAATAAATAAGGGCAACCAAAATGAATGAATCATATAAGATAGACCTACCATAAAAATCGCAAAATATCAACAAACCACATAACTTCACAGCAAGTCCACAAGCACCTCCCCAATCCTATTATCAACCCGAAAACCCAAAGGAACTCATGAAACATAATAAAATAAAAAGATAATGAGCTTCGAAGCAATCAACTCTAACCGGGGTCAATACCTATACTCCAATCACAACCCTAAAAAGACCTTTTTAATACCTCTAGAACCCCTTGATCAAACAGAATCGGGCGAATCGATCCTGAACCACTACAACTCCTAGAAAATAGACATTTAACCCTACACAAACTCTTAAAAGATTAACTTTTTTCATACCTCGATGAAATAGCCAAAGATTCAGATCAAAAAATCGGCAAATTGAACAAGTTACTACATATTAAGTCCAAATTCATGGGTGTTTTTCTCGCCTCCATCGCTTTCGCTTCCAGTCGACTTTGTAGAGAGAAATCAAAGGACAGGAAATCTACCCTCAACACGGCGTGCGAGAAGACGATCCGAATTTTTGATTTCTGGTATAAATAATTCATTAATTATCCATTAATTTAGTGATTTTGCATCTGACAAATATTTCATAAAATAACTAAGAAGATCAAGAGTTAAAAATTTGTTTAATAACTTTTATTTAAGCCTTCAAATTTAAAAAATAAATAAATAATTTTATCATTTTTCATGAACTTGGAATGCATTTGAAATAGATTTTTCATAATTTTATTTGGAGACTCATCAAATAATTTGTTGGATTGCATTTTTTTTTTTTACTATTTAAAATATATATATATATATTATTTTGAGGAGATTTTCAAAATTAATTTTGTTGGAATATGATAGGTTGAAGCACGTTATTATTTCTTTTAAGAAATAATAATACCTATAATTTCAATATTTCTAATTTTTCATGATAATTTAAATTCTAATTTTAGGAAGTATTTATTTTAATTATTAAAAAGGTATGTCATGCATGTGAATGGAGGACCCAACATTTTTGTTAATTTTTTGCTTCAAGTATAAAATATTTATAATTTTAATATATTTTTATTTATTAAAGAGAATTTAGTCTTTATATTAAATATATAATTGGGTAAAATATCAGAGTTTATTTGGAGAAATATATCTTAAAATTTATTTTTGATAAAATTATCCTTAACAAGTGATAATCTTTTCCATTTATAGATCATTTATTGAGGTTAAATTTCTAAGAAATCGAAGCGAATTAGTGCGAATTTGAAGACATTTGAGCTTGTTGGAATTAGTTCCAATCTAATTCGAAGAAGGTTTAAATCTTATTTGAACCTTAGGAAAGAGTCTATTTGTATTTAAATTGTCATTCTCCCCTTATCATTCGTTGTTCCTATAAGGATGGAGTAGTTTGAAGGCAATAATTTCCTTTATGTGTTGTCACTCCCATTGATGTCTGTCTCCAGTGAGCTCTCTTCACAAACTCTTCTTCCTTTTTACATAACATCGATCTTTTCAATGCCATCTTTAGCGAGCACGATCTTGTCAATAGCGTCAATGCCTTCCCTAACTAGCTCTGCTATGAACTCCTCTTTCCCTTCACAAATCATGCAGACAGCGATTTAAACCAAGGCTTTAACCTTAGTTTCAACCAAATGTCAAATTAATTCAAATTAGAGCCAATTCGAATAAGTGCCAATCAAATTATAAGTCCAATAGATAGTCTATGAATTTAAGATGTCATCCTTATTCGAGTAATTTCATCTAAAATGAACATTCACGTATACTTCTCTAAATTGGTACATAACGAGAAATATAAAGCCAATTTTTTTTTCATTTAAATTTATGTGAAATCTTAAAAACAATAAGAATATGGTTTATAAAAAAATAATATTTTTTCCATATTTTTTAAGTTTCATAAAATTGCATTAATTTATTGAATAAAAAAATACTATTATAATATTCATTATGAATGATCAAATATGCCTTCGGATTTTTTAGATAGTTTAAAACAGTTAATATTTAAAGCATAAAAGTGCGAACTTTAAATATTGCTCTGAGAAATAGTTCATCAAAGAGTATTCTTGATAAATTTCATTTGATCTATATGTTTTACAGCCCATAGAGACAGTTCTAAAAAGCTTGTGCATAATTTTGTCCAAATTCTTGCCCAAATTTTTTAAGGGGCTTACTTCTTTTATTATAATTTGTTTGGGGAAACTTTGATTTTTTTTTTATCTCTCATAATGCATATGTTTAAGCTAATATTTTTATTTAGACAGATACCCTACAAAAAATTCATGACTTAAGAAAAAAAAGTAAAGTTCAAATCTCCTAAAATAAGCAACACATTTTCAACATCACCTCTTAATTAAGCTTTGATACCAATTGATGTAGTGAAGTTAATGTGGAAAGAGAAGACTGATGTGTAAGATAATAAGAAAGAAAGATAACTAACACTATTGTAAGCTCATCATTAGGAGTGTCAATTTCGGGTCACGGGTTGGATTCGGGTCGAACCCGGAATTGACCCGGCTCCATTCGAGTCAACCCGAACCCGACTCGTTTTTTTATGGACCAGAACCAGACCCGCTTCGGGTTCGGGTAAACCCGACACGACCCATTATCCACTGAAACACAGGTTTGCGGGTGACGCGAAGCTAGACTGGGCAGTTCCGCGGCGGGCAGGAGGGTCATCAGCGCGGCGGGCAATTCCGCGGCGAGCAGACCGTCACTGCGTGACCGTCACGACTCGCGAAGCCAGACTGGGCAGCGGAGCTGTGGGGTCACGACGCGCGTCACACGTGATTGCGATGCGGGCAGCTTTGGTCAGGCCAGATCAGGGCTGGCAGCGGGTCATTTCGGGTCATTACCGGGTTTTTGGGTCAACCAGAACCCTACCCGATTTTGCAAACGGGTCGAAAATCATAACCCGAACCATACCCGGTTCGGGTTCGGGTCAACACGAACCCAAAATTTTCGGATCGGGTTCGAGTCGGGTTTTCAGGTCGTGTCCAATATTGACACCCCTACTCATCATAGAACTAAAGCATGTGGTCGAGATGAAGAAGATGTACGTCGATACTTGATTATATTTTTGTGCATTGATGTGATTTTTGAGAAGTTTAAGCAACTCAACCGTTATTTTTAGTTTTTTTATAGAATGAGTATAGATTGAAAAGGCCCTTCTTAAAGGCTCTGCATCAATGTAGCTTGAATAATGTCAGCTTCAAGTCTTTTTCTTCAGCATTTTGTTGTAAAAATCTACTGCAAAGTTTAGAAGCAACTCACTTCGGCTCTTTGTCTCATGTTTAGAAGAGCTTGTGAATTTTTTTAATGATTTAGATGCACTAGAAATTTGAGTCGCACATTGCCACTTGAAGTCATGATAGGAGTAACTCACTTCGATTACTCCTTTGTAGGAGACATGAATACCATCTTAGATATACATATTTTTAAAAGGAGAATAACACACAATTGAGCACATCATTGATGTTGATAGGAGAAGTCGACTAACGTAAAAGGCTTGGTCAGATGGTTTTGCCTATCCACAGTAAGATTCAATATGGGAAACCTCGAACTTTGGAGGCAACTAAGCCTTTGTGATTTTGATAGGAAATGAATTTGTAGGCTAAGGTTAACACTACATGCTTGATGATGAAGAGGTGCTTCAAACATGCTTACAGAAAATAATTTGCTCTTAAGGTGACTTGACATGTGGAGCAACTTCTAGAAATCACTCAAAGAATTTCATAAATCATACATTTCACATAGCCGATTAGAGATTATGACTATGAAGCTTGGTGAGTGTCGATGAATCCAATACTCAATGAATCCTTTGCTCTTAAGGTGACTTGACATGTGGAGCAACTTCTAGAAATCACTCGAAGAATTTCATAAATCATACATTTCATATAGCCTTTCTTTTGTTTGAGCTATCTAATAGTTACATAATCTTGTTATTCAAATTGTGAAGGCATTTCTCTTTTTACAGAGCATTTTACTTGAAACAACTTCAACGAAAATGATTGTGAAGTGGATAAATGATTGGCTTATAGTTGTCTAAGAGTTTGTGACTTTTATAGATTTTAATGTTGAAGGTGAGTTCTATTTAGTGAATTTAATTTGAGAAAATCTCTTGGTGAGTTTTTTATTTGATAAGTGGGTTCCTTTATTTCATAAATGAGTATGCTTGAGACTTCGTTTAGAACATCTTTCTTACTATTTCTGAAAGCTGTTTTTTTTGTACAATAATTAAACTTTCTGTACTAGAATCCGCTTTAAGAAGCAGTAAGAAAGCTGTCCCAAATGAAGCGTGAATGAAAAGTTGAGATTTTTAAGAAAGTGGCTTAGGCAAGTTAGGAACTTCAATATATTAATTCAAATAAAGTAGAGTTTTACATGAGCTACTTAACAAGATATGACTTTTAGGCAATTTAGGGCTTTGGGAGACCACAACCTTAGATAAAACCAAATTAATTGTTAGATTAATTATTTTTTAATTAAATTATGATTTATTTAACTATTGTAATAATTTGACACAACCAATTTTGGGTGCACAAAGTCATAAAATAACACCTACAATTTAATTAATAAGTAATCACATAATGAAAAAAAAAATCATTTAGATAACCACATGAAAATCATACATAAACATGAGATACTCATTCAACATGAAACAATCATACTTAATGAAAAAATTTTGCTTCCAAAAAAATTATATATATATATATATATATTAAATTTAACTTTATTTAAAAATATTATTAATAATAATTTATTTAAA
This sequence comes from Dendrobium nobile, assembly GCA_022539455.1. Classification (NCBI taxonomy): domain Eukaryota; kingdom Viridiplantae; phylum Streptophyta; class Magnoliopsida; order Asparagales; family Orchidaceae; genus Dendrobium; species Dendrobium nobile. Next base: position 25,554,813 of record CM039731.1, read on the forward strand.
ATAATATAAATATTTTAATACATATTATTTGATATTAAGATGTTATATAAATAAATATAATAAATTATGAATCAGATTTTGAGGTATATATATATATATATATATATATATATATATATATACTTGGATAAAATTTCTTTATCTAACTTCACCCCGTTATCTTCGGCTCCTGAGACCGTTACGATTCCGTTACCATTGGCCGTTTCACCGGTCTTCTCCCAGGGACGGCGCTCGCCAGAACCCACTGTTATGAAACTTCGACCAAACCTTCTCCTCCATTTCCACCACCTCTTCCGCCGGCGATCTCGTGGGCTGCGAATCTTCAACAGACGCCAACACTTTCATTCCGGAGAACTCGACCAAATCGCCTGCATCCTCAGCCGACCATCTGGGCTTAACGGATCCATCGCAACGGGATTCAGATCTTAGAAAGGCCTTCTTCTTCTTCGATCGCTGTAGAATGACGTTCTTTCGAAAACACCGGTAGCAGAGTCCCGCCGGGAGCCTCACGGCGGCGAGGATGAGGAGGTTGAGGAGGCCGCAGGGGAAGCAGCAACAGATGGCGGCGCACTCTGCTGTGGTCCTGCCAGCGCACTCTGCGAATCTCGCGGTCGATTTCGAAGTTTTACTCAGGATCACCGGCTGGCACCGGGACTGATGTATCGGTGCCGCCGCGGAGATCATAACCAGGGCGGAATCTGATCGGTCGGCTTCCGTAGACTCCGCCACAGGGTTGACAATCTTTCGCACCATTCGATTAAATCTGATTATCGGAGGCGATCTTAGTAGGAGGAGCGTGTATGGATCGGGAGGAATAACTCAAGAAAGGGTCACCGTCGCCAGCTCGCCGCCAGCAGGTTGGACGGTGAAATTGGACTCAGTGCATTCCAGAGAGTGGCGGCGGGGCTTGGCGGAATTGGATGGGAAGAAGTAAGGTGAAGAGTTATGCCAAATTTCCGATTCCTTAGCTGAGACCGCGATCTTCAGATGGCGAAGAGAGAGAGAGAGAGGAGATGAACTGAGGGATATTGAGATTTTATAAGCTGTGGATACAATTAAAAAAACATTAATGGTGGATATCACTCAAATTTTTTAGATTTATGTTCCATTTTAATAAATTTATATTAAAAAAATTTTTGACCACTAATATTTTTTTAATCTATAATTTGATCTCTCAATTAAATGAAAAGAAAATTCCCATTAATTTTCTTAATTATTTAATTTCTAAAATAAATTATATTATATATATTTTTATGATAATTTTTTTTTGACTTTATATGCCAGATAATAGAAATTAGAGAAATACGCTAGTCTTCTATTTACTTCAAGAAATATGCCTAAAATTTTGTATGACTATGGATGATTCAAAATTAGACAGTTCGCTATCCTTTTCTAGCGTAGGTGATGATATAAACATACCATATGTAGAAGTAGATGAAGCTATGAACATACCACATGTAGAAGTATATAATGCAATGGAGATATAGGCTAGATATAATAGTGGAATCATCGATGCATTAATATTACAGACTTTATTAGAGATTACAATCCCATTTACATGAAACTAATAAATGGGTGAAGTCGTCCTACTCTTCATGTACCTTTTGAGCTAAAATTAATAGTTCAAGATATTGAAAATATATGGATAACTCCTATCCTTGGAGAGTTAATGCTTGAAAGTGCCTTTAATTTGGTGTCTACTAATATAATGGCCTCTCGCTTGGGTTTGTCCTTAGTTCGATTGTATGTTGGGTAGCTCTTAAAGAGTAGAAAAGAGTTAAAGAGGATGATCATGGAGCTTATGAGCTATGAAGTTGAAAACTCAAATATATTTGAGATTAGGAGATTTGAATTAGAATATAAATGCACCATGGATATTAGATTAAGGTTGCGTTTGGGACGGCTTTTTTACTGCTTCTTCAAACTGATTTCTAGTACAAAAATTTTAATCTTTATACTAAAAAGCTGCTTCAAGAAGCAATTAAAAAGTCGTCCCAAACAAAGCCTAAATGACTATCAAATAAGCACAACAATGCTCATTAGATATATGATCAAGGCTCATTAGATATATGATCAAGGAGAAGATCATTAGATTGAATCGTAATTTGGGGCCAAAGAAGATCACATCATATGTGAAGAGAGACTAAAATATTTATTTGTTCCATTAGTAGGCTTGATGTGTCATGAGTACGCTAAGAGGGTAGTGGAAGCATCGTTTCAAAATGTGATTTCTTTATGCCACACATAAACAAATCTGGGGATGAGAATTGATCTTCAACTTAATAATGAGTGATTTTAAAATATGTTTACTTCTTTTTGAGTGATTATACTCAAAGCTTCAAAAGTGCATGTCACCTAATGTTAAGTCTGCATGAAATAATTTTTTAAGACGAGCTATGAAGTTACTTTGCTTGTGACAATGATTCAAGATGTTAATAATCAAATTTCTCTTATGAAGTTTACAATAGTTGACTAAAAAATAATGAGTCAATAGACACACAGAAAAAATTAGTGTTCATCTCCAATAAAAAAAAAGTAGTATTAATAATGCATTGTTTATTTTTCTAGAGATGCATCATGAAATTTCTTGTCACAACCTAACCCGACATAACCCGTATACTGAGCGGGTCACAACGTATTAGATTGTAATAGTTTAGCTTCTGAGATCTATTTGAAAGGAAATTCTCTTCTTTTCTTTTTATAATATAGCATAGAGTCACTAAAACATCATATTAATAATACAATAAATAACTTCGAAATATTTTCATTAATCTTCCAAAAATTTTATTGGAAAAATATTAATATATGCAATAGTTATGATACAAAGTATAGTAGATAATCTCCAATAATACAATATGATTGTCAAAATAATTTACTGAAGCACGCCTAAACAGTGGCGGAACCATTTGGTGTTTAGGGGGGGGCAATTGCCCCCCCTCAAAAAAAAATTTTTTTTTTATAGTAGTAAATAAATTTTTTTATATGTATATATGAGAGTAAAAATTTTTTTGCCCCCCCTAAAAAATTATTTTTGCCCTCCTAAAAAACTCTTTTGCCCTAACTTACCCTGAAATATTCATATTTTTTTTACATTTAGTTCTAATATTCTCTTTCATTTAGTTCTAATTACACTTTTTTTTTCTTGCTTAATTTTTTTTTAACTTTTCTTAATATCTAGTTATATATTATTATTTTTTTAATATTTAATTATTTTTATGATGTATTTGCCCCCCCTCAAAATTGAAGTCGGTTCCGCCCCTGCGCCTAAACACATAAGATTATAACATCAATCCACTCAACCTACTCCTAGCCATTTCCTTTGCCTAAAATTAACACATGTAGAAAAAATAGGTATGAGTAACCACAGTTTACTAGGCTACACAAAATCTGCCTAAATTCTTAATAATAAGCAAAACAAATATACAAATAGTACTCTACAATTTTTGAAATAGAAGAGCAAAATATTAGTACAAAATTTCTGATATAGTAACAAAAAATTCATAATAGTATTAACATAATAATTCCATTAAGCAATAGAAGTATCATACATTCATAGAGAGCATAATTAAAGACATCACATTAGATTCAATTCTAATCATATTTGTTTCTTAGGCTCTCATGCTATAATTTTACAAATAACAAAATATATACATAATCAGACCCTTGTGACTCTATGTGCACATGTCAGCGGCAAGCCATCATAACTTATGATATCTACTGCAATAGTGTTACTCTTGTTCTGACTCAGTTTGGGTAGTTTGATGTAATGAAATTCTTGCATTTTTCTATTTGCACATCATAAAACCATTCACAAATAACATTCATGATAGTATATCGAGGCTTTTATTATTTTATATAAAATTTTATCAGAACTCGGATATACATTCGATCAAAAATACTTAAAATCCCGTATAATAAAAAAATACCTAATGAAATTTTAAAAATGCCAAAATATGCAAAATGATAAAAGCAACAACATATGATAAGTTACATGATGAAAGTTTCCTAGATGTCATAATATTCCTATTTTTTGGGTCTTTAAAAATCAGAAAATCTTGTATGGTCCAAGTTATTAAAAATAAAGACATGCTAAATGTAATATATCTCAATTTGTATAACTTTCTAGACTGGCTCGTTGGAAGAAAATAGCTTGAGGACCTCCAAAATGGACTTTCTCTCATTAAAAATCTCCTCTCTCTCTCTCTCTCTCTCTCTCTCTCTCTCTCTCTCTAATTTCACAAATCCAAAGACGGGGATGAGAAGATAAATTAAAATTTTAGGGAAATTTAAATTATCAAAATTCTGATTACAACTTCACAGCACCTGAAGAGCCATCATCGCCATACTCTTAAGGAATTTCATTTTCAATTTAGAACATAGAGAGCTTGGCAATGTAACACCTAGAGACCCATCAACGTAGTCCTCCTAGAGACCCCAAATAGACCAGAGTATATAAAACACAACGCTGCAACAGTCAAACCCCAGCATCGCAGCGTTCCTAAGGGATTTTTTTTTCGAACACATCTAGATTTTCACACATATGTCTCTTAGGACCTGATCTAATGCAGAAAACACATAGAAATCTCCAAAGAGTTATAGAATGAAAATGTCACTTACAAGATTCAACTTAGGTCATAATGGGTTCTCTGAGTCATGCAACGTAGTGGTCCTCACAATTACACTCATCGATCATATCATAATGAATATTATGAATTTAAAAATTGATGATTAAACGATTACACTCATTGATCATATCATAATGAATATTGTGAAGTTAAAATTTGATAATTACTTAAAAAATTTTTATAAGATTCAATATTTAAAAAAAAAATTAAAAATAGCATAGTCCCCCTTCAATGGTTGACTAGCTACAAAAAATGACAAAAAAGACTCAGTTTTTGACTGAGTCGATGGGTTGACATATGAAGAGCTAGTTGTCAGTTACTGGCTACAACACTTTTTTTTTAAATTACCCAGACGTTCTCCTCTTCCTGCATTCTCTAAGCTTAGTCTCCTCCTTGGCTTGTGGTTCCCAAATCTGACCTTCTCCCTTTTGTTAAAGGCTAGATTTTGTACTTCAGTTCTTTTTATTGAAAGACATTTGGCTTAGCAGATCTTAGGTTGCTTAAATCCTATAAATCTTATCTCCATTGGCTGACATAAATATTAAATTCAAGGGAATTCATGATTAGTTATTAGAAAATTTTCTATTATCTTATGATAATTTTCTTCATTGAGCAAGCAAGAATGCAGCATAATCGTTGAGGATTTCATGATAATTTTTTAGGTTTAGATTTCATTTGGGACGACTTTTTTATTACTTCTTAAAACGAAATTTTAGTAAAAAATTTTATTTTTTTACTTAAACTTCATTTTAAAATGTAATAAAAAGCCATCCAAAATAAATCTTTAATCATTCCTTTGTTAGTTAGTAAACTAAAATTAATTAAAGTTACATGTATGTTAACATGCTAATAAGTAAAAACTAGACGTTGGCTACTTTGATTTTGTTTGAGATTGTTTTTTTATTATTTTCTAAAACAATTTTTTTTACAAAATATTTTAGTTTATAAAATTTTTGTAATAAAAAATTGCATTAAAAAACAGTAAGCCGTGCCAAACGAAATCTTAGTGGTGATTATTTGTTTAGATTTTCAAAATGAGAAGTTTAGTGGCCTTAAATGAGTAAGCACATTGGGTTGAATTCCATAAACCATTGAAGTTTATATTCGTAGCAGATAGCTTACGTTATAGTAATTATTAGGATAATTTAAGTATAAAACTATTTATTTAGCAGTTAACCAAATTTTATGTTTTGTTTAAGTATATATAGATTTATGTTGCGAAATTATGTAATGGAATAATTTGTCATTTTGTTAAATTGATTATTTATGTTAACTATTAATTTCTGAAATGTTATTTTTTAATTATTTAAGTTCTTGTAAACTTAACAAAATTTACTTAATTTGTCATGGGAGAGTTTAATTAAGCGGCAAATTTTAAGCGTTTACGTAATGTTATTTTGACCATAAGAACTGCACTATTGAACTTCTTTACTAATTAAAACCTAGGCTTAGATTCTAAAAAGATGTTATTTTGTCAATATGATATATGCTTGCTTCATACTTTGATTGATTTCTAAACTTTAATTAGCCTTTTTTTATATTCATCATTACACTTTTAGGAATTCATAATGAGTGAATGATCATCGTCGTTTATGCTCCTCTATGATAGACAGTTAATTGTAGATGCTAAATTTGCACCAATATATATTAGGGGCAGAAATCGTCCTTTACAAGTGCTAATAAACACAAATTTAGATCAACTTAAGCTTAGGGTGCTTAGAGCACTCAAGTATGATCCTCCTAGGTATACAATCAACCTTGTTTGTCATCTTCCGGCCGAGAATGATTTTATTCCTTTGCATGTTGAAGACGATGATGTCTGTGAAGTTGTGTAATCTCATGCTGCAGGAGAATTTCTCATTTTGTATGTATGTGGAAGTTGAAGAGATCACCGGTGGAACAAGTTTTGATGAAAATATGACATCCCAAAATCCTAAATGGTTTATCTAGGATCAATGGGTTGAGACGCATGATGATGGTTCGAGGCAATTACTAGTGGAAGAGCCATGTGTTCAATGAGTTGGACCTTAAACACATTATTAGTATGTTGACCTTCATACTTCTTTTACAGTCTTTAACTAAATATTTGTAAGTCTGATGTAGCAGTTTTATACAAAACCAACGTGGACCAGATGCTCCAGGTCCTTCGACACAATCCTATCTAGGGGAATTTTTGGGAGCTAATGAGTGTAGAGAGCTTCCTCTCCCATTGTTGATGAATGTTAAGAAACTATGAGCAGTGGATCAAGTGAGCAATGTAGCAAGAATGCTAAAGAGTTGCTATTTGATTTAAATTAGGTTAATGTTAGTGATCCTAAGGACATTAATAATGTTATACAAAATTGCGGTAGTAGGACTATTGAAACAGAACAAGCAATGGTTGCAAACAATGAATGTGTTGAAATATGTCAAACAACACGTCAGTGGAATGCAAAAATTGCCGTCAGTAGAATACAAAAATTACTTTTAATAGTGTTTCGGATTTTACCCAATCTGACAATAACAGAAGAATCCAATGCTACATAATTTCAGCTTAGTTCTTCATGAATAACTCATTACATGAATAGAAGGAATCAAATGCCTTATGTAGATTATTTAAGTAATAAGTTGTTGATATATATTCCGGGCACCTCTGCCCTGTTGCTCAGGCCAAAACTAGACCTCTCAATATCTCTCGTGGGACGCTCACTCTCCCCCTAGGGCTTCCGCCTGTTAGGGTTTGCACTCCCGGTGGCCGGCTGGCGGGGGTTTTTGCGCCTTGTCTCCAGGGAAGTTCTTTTTTCCCTGTTGCCTTCATGTAGTGTTTGTCCGTTTTGATTTTTTATTTGGTTTTTCATTCTTCCTCTCTGGATGGGAGGGAAGAAGTTGAGCGATCCTTGGTTTTTGGAGGGATCGTTCAATCTCGGTCGTTTTGGAGGCTCTTGCTGGCTCTTCATCTGATGGTTGTTTTTCTAACTTAAAATCTTTGTCTTTTTGTGGGTTACCCTCGCTTTGGATTTCGGAAGATGAAATCAAGGCTCTAGCTTTACCATTTTAGTTCTCTTTGATTGGTTTTTTTCCCCTCGAAAAGGCCTTCTTTGGAGTCTATCCGTAGATTTTTCTTTACTTTGAAGCTTTCGGGGGAGGTCTCTGTTACTCTGCTTGATCAATCGCATATCTTGATTAGGTTGTGTAATGACCTTGATTACTGTAGGATTTTTTTTGCCATCGTTCTTATCTAGTTCAAAATTGTTATATGAAGTTGACTAAGTGGTCTCCTATGGTTGATGTTGGTATTGAGTCATCTGTGATCCCTCTATGGATATCATTCCCTAATCTCCGTCCGCACCTGTTTTCCTCTCGTATTCTTTTTGGCTTGAGGTCGATTTTTAGTAGACCTCTTAAGGTTGATTCAGCTACTTCAGTGGGTTCCAGACCTTCTGTTGCTCGTGTCCTCATTGATCTTGATATCACGAAACTTACCCGGATAAAGTTTGGTTGGGTCCTGAGACTCTTGGCTATGTCCAGCAAGTCCCTATGGAGTTTTTTCCTGCTTTTTGTGGGTTGTGTAATCATTTATGACATTCGTCTAGTGATTGTCGTCCTGCCCAAGCTGCCCCGTCTCATCCTGTGGCTATACCTCCTATCCAGCTGGGGTCTGCCTTGCATCCCCCTTTTAACTCGTTGGGGGATGTTTGCCGGATGTTTAATTCTTTTGCTATGAATGTTTCTACTGAGCCCTCTTCTGACCCTGTTATTATTTTTATTGCTAAGGAGGGGGTTTTAGTTGTTGATTATGTTGTCCCTGGCAGTGTCTCTCCTAATTCATTGTCTGTTCTGGCTGCTATCCCTATTATGGGTAATGTTTTCGCTGATCTTGGACCGGCTGATGTCAATGTTGGTGAGCCTTTGGGTCCTATTTCGACTTCTGTTGTGATTCCTTTTGACAATACGGTGGTTAATAATGCTATTATTGCGTCTTCTGCTGTTGGTGCACCTGTTGCTAACCTCACGAGTATGGTTTCTGTGGGTGTTCTGGCTGGGGTTTTGCCAGCTGAGCAGGATGATTGTGGATGTGCTATTGATGGAGGTGTGTTGGGTTGTGAAGTTAATTCTTCCCCTGTTTTAAGTGATGTGGGTAATGTCCCATGTGTTTTGACTAAAAAGGTTGAACTTTTAGTGACTGTTGAGCAATCTGATTCCTCAGGCTCCACTAAGGATTTGTCCCTTGGTTCTAATCCTGTTTGCTCTTAAGTTAATTTGGAAGTGGACAATTCAACTATTCTTGCTGGTATTGGCTTGGTCAGCAATGCTAACATTGTAAATGTTCATATTTCTGTGTTGTCTGACGATAAAATTCGCGATCATGTGGATATGAGTGGAAAACAACCTGTTTTGCATCCTACTGATTGGTTAATTCTTGAGGCTTCTCCTTCTAGTGAGGAGGATGAGGACGTTTATGTGAGTGAGGATGAAATCCTTGTTCGATCTATTGGGAAGAAGAACGGAGGCATAGCTAATATGCATGGAAGGAAATAACTGGCTGTTTCGTAGGTCTTGACTTTAGGTATTTGGTGGTGGTTTCTTTCCTGGCTATCCCGTGCCCGGTTTTGTTGTGTTGGCTGGTTTTTTGGTTCTTCAGGGCTGTGGCAGTGGGCTGTTTTGGTTGGTTTGGCTCGTTGGTTCCTCTCTCTATACTAATGTTTTGTTGGATCATTATTTTATTTTTGTGGTTATGTTGGATGGTTTGTAGGCTATGATGTGGCTAGGGCTCGCTTATCTTATGCCTTGGCATGTGGCAACCGTTGGTGGTGGGGCTTGATGGATTTTCTTCTTTTTCTCCAACTTGGATGGCCCGGGCCTGGCTTTGGATTGGCTGGTAGCCTCTGCCAATGCTGAGCTTGATGGGTTCATTCCCCCTTCCTTTTGTACTCTGAAGGCTTTTTTGTTTTGTCTCTAGCTTGTTGTATCCTCATTTTTGGTGCAATATATATTAATTTTGGTAAAAAAAAGTTGTTGATATATCATTAAAAAATTATCTCGACCGGGCATGAATCTCAAAGAAAAATCAAGTTGGAAACTTCAAAAATTAAATTTGCGATAATCTGAACTCCGATTTCAGCAAACTTATGGTCGAACTGAACGTCTCAGAAATACAAACCCAACGACACCAAATTTGACCCAATCTGAGCTCAAATTGGTCCAAATCAAAGGCCTTAAGCATATTCGGAAGGTTTAAACCATCCTTTGGATTATCAAACAATTTACAAACATGACATGCTTATAGTCGAATCGAGCAGCTTGATGAGATGAATCTAACGAGCCCAAGATCATAGAATTCTAAAATCATCAAGGCTTTCAAATGCCAGATAAACAGTCCACGATTAAGGGATTCAATATCGGCCGTCCATTCATATCACTCCCAATTTACCTCCAATCTTCCTCCTATTTACTGGCCATACCACTCTCAGAAAATTATAAATAGTCCCTAATTTCTCTTAAGAGGGGACCAAAGTAATAAGGAGAGAAGAGAAGAAGAGGAGGGAAAAAGCTCATCCTCGACCACCGTCAGAGTTCCGCCCGACTTTCAAGTGACGCGGGAGTTCAACCTAACTTTCAAGTGACGCCGAAACTCCACACGATCTCCATGTGATGCTGGAATTCCGCCCGACCTCCAAGTGACATCGGACTTCCTCCTTGACCACCGTCAGACTTTCACCTTGTCGTCGACTGACATCGGACTTCTACCCGACGTCAGACTTCCGCCCGTAGCCGGATTCCTGCCGGACGCTAGTCTTCCGTCCAACACCAGAATTCCATTAGACTTTTATCAGTCACAGGATATTCGTTGGACTTCTATACAATGGTAGACTTATGTCCATCGTTGGACTTCTACTCGACTACAGTCCTTCTGACCTCCGTCGTTAGACAGCAGTCTTTATGACATCTCCGTCACCTGCTGACTACGCTCCTTCCGACTTATGTTGCCCACCGATTACGGTCCTTTCGACTAAATAAACACATCAACAGTGATTCTTTGTATTCCTACCGTGCAATATATTCTATATGATGTCTATCGAGCTTAGGCCTTCCCCCAATGAAGGGCCTCATTTGTAATAAATTGCAAATACTAGTGGATTCATTCATACTGGGCTAGGCCCCGTGAGTTTTCCCCTTTTTAGGGGTTTTCCACGTAAAAATCTTGTTGTCTCATATGAGTGCAACAACCTCTCTTTTATATGTATGCGTGCTGGATCTTCGTACAACGCTAAGATGCTAAACTTTATATTTCTCTACTGTCGCGAATACTCCAGGATGCAACAGTTATTAATCATTTTAAATTGATTTGATAATAGTGAATACTTTTTTTCACAAACTCAAAATGTAATTCCATATTATGTTTTAGTTATTCTACTAAAATCATCCGGTAATTATATGTTGCATAATCAATAAATTCAAATTTCATTTACGCTAACTCTACAACTAATTTAGCAACTTATTCTAACTAATTTAACTAAAAATTAAGGTTAGATCATCTATCCTATATAAAATAATATTTTGTAAGCCAAATTTATTTTATTTGACATTACACCTACAATGCAAAATAATTTTAAATTTAACTATTCCTATGTGCTCAACAATAAAATAATCAAATCTGAAATATAAAAGAAATAAACTTAAAAAAAAAACAAAAACAAATGATATTTCTTGTTGTTATATTAAAATAATATCACTTTAAATTAAAGATAAATTTAAAAATAATAAAGAAATTTACTGCTAAATATGTGATAAAATCATAAAATTATAAAATATTTATATATAACTAAATAATAAAATAGGTATTATAAAAAAATAGCACATATTAATATTCTTAAATAATTAGATTTATTTAAAGATTTCCGTTGAAGTTCTTAAATTACACTAATTAAAAAAAATAATCCTCACATATTTTTTTTTAAATTCATTTATTCAGAACATAATTTTTTTCTAAATTCAATTATAGTGTACTTAATATAGCAAGCGTAAATATTATAGCTCATATCCAAAGTTTTATACAAAGAAAGTATGATAAAAGGCTTTAAAATGGAGAGAAGGATATGGTGCAATGTAGGTGTAATTTATATGAAGTGTGAAGCTAAAATTGAGTTACTTTTAAGGCCAAATGCCCACACTCTCATAATAATTTTTCTTATTTTATCTTTATATTATTATAAAAGCATTGTAACTACTTAGATTTAATATAATTCTTGAAATAATATCATTGATTATTTGTGCAATGAAATAATATTTGTCATTATGATATGTTATAGCTATTAGTTTACATTGTTGTATCGATCTTATAATCTTTATATCATAGTTACTATGATGGTCCTTTGGTGGGCTATAGCTACTTTATTATGAAAATGCAAAAGTCATATCAAGGAGGGTGAAATGGTTCTTTTAAAATTTTTGAAATCTTTTGCTTAAAAAATAAAACTTGAAATGTGGAAGTAAATAAAAGTTTAAATAAAAAATTCAGATAATAACTCAAAAGCAACTAATATTTTTTCTTGTTTTTATACTTATAGAAACTAAATAATAAAGAATTTTTTTATTTTTCTTTTCTAATTGTTAACCAAAAGATCAAGAAAAAATAATCACCAAAATCCTCTTTCACATGTATAATCAAAATTAAATCAGAGTGCAATAAATGAAATTACAAGTAAAGTAAATTGGAGTCATTACTGGATACAAATAAAGTGAAAGATTAATGAATCTCAAAATAATTTTTTATTTATCATCTAAAAATACATATATAATCTGAGATATCTACAACAGTGCTTGACAGCAGACAACATAACAAAATAAAAGCTAAGCCTGGAAAAATTAAAACTAAGAAAAACATACCTACAACACAGATCAGAGCATGCTATCCAAAATTACTCAGCTAGCTTCTTACCCTTTCCATGGCCTGAAAATAAAAGTAAAAGTAGGTGTGAGCTAACATAATTCAATAGGCTATCACAACTTAAAATACAAAATTAATAACTAAAATCAAAAGAACTGAAAATATTGTACTATAATAATAAACTGAAGTACTATATGGAAAACTAAACTGAATACATTAAATTAATCATTGAGCTGTATTGAAATTGAAATATAAAAAAATTTCTCATAGAAAATTTTTAGAATAGCCCTTAGGCTCCAGCATCATAACACATATCATATAAGTATCTCATCTTGGTAGCCCACAACCTATGATATAATATCACATGTCATATCAGAATCCCACCTTAGCAACCAATTAGCTCCAACATAATATATCCTACCTTTGTCATCTACTAACACCAGCATAACAGAAGCACACCTCGGTTGCCCACTAGCACCTGCACAACATCACATCACATCACATTTCTTTCACATTTTTTGATATATTTCATTAATTAAAACATAATTAAACTAATTTTAAAAATTGCAAAAATGCCTCAACAGTAGGTAACAAAAATCCTATTGAGCAAAAATTCACATTTTCAAAAATTAACCAAATTACCAAAGATCATGATAATAATATTTTAAAGTATTAATTAAACAAAATTACCTTTTTTAGATAACAAATAAATTTTTGAATTGATATAAATCAATACTTTTTCAAAATCATCTGCCAAAAAATTTTAAGAATACATGCAAAATATTTATAATCATAATCTTTATAACATATAAAAAATTATGTGATAAAAATTTTACCAAAACAAAGTTATCCTCATTTTTTTATAATAGAAATACAAATTTGATATGAAAAATCTCAAAAATACTAACATATTAAAAACTGAACTAGGTAAAATGTGACCTACCTTAAGATGAGCAATTTTTAAAACTGAAACGACAAACAAAAAGGGCTCTAAGACCTCCAAAACACAAGTTTCCTATCTCCTTCCCTCTCTTTTCTCTCAATTTCAATTTTTTTTCTCTGTTGATTTTCAAGCTTTGGTAAATGAATGAAAGGTGGTAATGCCTTTTTAATAATATTTTAATATTAAAATATCTTAAAGGATGCAAATGTAATTATGCTAATTGTTTAATTTTAAACTAAAAAATATTATAAATCCATTTATAACTTCAAATCTAGATATTAAAAAACTATTAAAAAATATTTATAAATTAGCTAACCATGTCTTGAATGATGGGTGAAATCGGGTTCAAAACAGACATCTAATTGTCCTAAAAACTCTACTTGTATTTAGATATACCAATTTTTTAAGGAATTGCGATAATGCTAGAAAATTAGGAAAAATATTATAACTAGAGCACAATAATACCTATGTTATGACAATGAGGCTTACAATTTGAAGTTATGATGACTCATGAAATATTGTTTTACTGTTATAGGTACAAAAATCTTTTTTTAGTCATAACAACACAAACTGAGGATCAAAGGTGCAGGCCAGCCGACATAACTGTGTGAATCCCCTCACATTCTCTTATCTCCCTCAAGATTCTTTTCCCTCTCTAAACCTCATCTCCTAACTCCCTCAAGATGTGGATTCTCTCTAAGATCTGTAACAAAAAGAAAATGGCCCTAAGTGTCCAAAGACCTTTGCTACATAACATAACAAGAGTTTATAAAGAGGGCTCCAAAAGTCCTAATTTTTAGTTTTAAGTCTTTTGATCGTATAGAACAATTAATTGAATCGAATAATAGATTATCAAGGATGATCCAAGTTCATCCAGAGGAGCTCTATATTGATTGTCCCATATGACCATTAATGATGATTAAATTTAATTTGATTCATTACTCATTAAAATTAAATTATATAGTTTTAATTAATGATCGTACAGTACGAACCAGTTCGTACAGTATGTTTGGTTCAAATTTTAAAATTGAAATTCGTCTAATTTAAGTAACCATGATTCAATGACAGGGTTTCTAAAAATAGCTGATTGTCTTGTATGATTAAAGATTGTTTGGTACGATTAGAGGTTATACAAAAAGATTAGTTATAGCCCAATTTTAATTATTTTCATTTAATCAAACATTTGAATTAATTTATGTTTGATCTGATTGTACATTAATACGATTTGGATTGCACATACAATATGATTAACATAAAAATTCAAATATTCAACTTTACTCCCATTGTGTATATGTACATGGTTTCTAAGCCAACATACACCTAATAAATAAATTGACTGAAGAAAAATAAAAAAATATGAACTCTATAAAATAAATACTAACTTATGCACTCATGTCACACTGTCTTGAGCTAATTCTTCAGTTCTTAGCTTGGTATTTGTTGTACCTACAATATTTATAGCACACAAAACAAATATACAATATATAATGCTAAAATAAATAAATATTTTTTCAATAATATTTATAATCATCAAAACATAAGATTGAGTCTCCGGATTGCAACATATTACACTTTGAATACATGCTACCTTATAATATAGTGCTATTGTCCTTGTGATTGCACTACGTTATATGGCCCTTACAATCTATTATGTTAAAGTTGTTGGAACACACTCTCTTAGATCAACCACTAGTCCACTAGTAAAACTTATTTAACCCTATTTAAATGAGATTAGGGGTTTGAACCATATTCAAAAATGGTTTGAACAATGTTTACAATTTTATTACACAGGTTCCATCCTTGTTCATTCAAGATGGACTTTAAACAAGTAGTTGACAGTAAAAAATTGGGGTATTTTGATCCAAAAACAAGCTAGGTATATATATATATATATATATATATATATATATATATATATATATATATAAACTTATTAGCTTTATACGAAGATCAAGCATACAATCAAATAAAATTGAAGGTGCAACATTTATAAGAAACACCAAATGTTTACATGAAAAACCTCGAATAGGAGAAAAACCACAGGGTTTGACCAAGTTTGAATTAATCCACTAGTATTTATAGTTGATTACAAAAGAGGCCCTTCTTTTAGGGGAAGACCTTGACTTGATGTAACAATTTTACATTATATGGAGTGAATCATAAGGTGGGAATAGGAAGAATCACTATTAACATGCTCATTTGGTCAGAAGGACCATATTAGGTGGGTGACAGAGGTCGCAAAGACCATAATCTGAGTGACGGTGGTCAAAATAATCATAGTTGGTGGGCGATGGAGGCTGGAATGACTGTTGTATGGTGATAGAGATCAGAAAGATTATAGTCGGCGGGCGATAGAGGTCGGAATGACCATAGTCAATGGGTGACAGAGGTCAGAAAGATTGTTGTTTGATGATGAAGGTTGGAAGGACTGTAGTCGGTGGGTGACGGAGGTTGGAAGGACCATTGTTTGGCGACAGAGGTCAGAAGGACCATAGTCGGTGGGTAACGAATGTCTAAAGGATTGTTATTGACAAGCGACAGGGGTCGAAAAGATCGTTGTCTGGCGATGAAGGTCAGAAGGACCATAATAAATGGGCAGTGGAGGTCATAATACCTTAGTCGGCGGGAGACTAAGGTCATAAAGATCGTAGTTGGTAGGTAACGGAGGTCGGAAGGAGATTTGTCGGGTGGAAGTTCAAGAATAATTTGAAGCTGGGTGGAAGTCTGGCATCGGTCAGTGACCGAGTGGAACCGTTAGTGGCTGAGTGGAAGTCTGGCGTCAGTCGATAGACAAGCAGAAGTTTGGTGTCAGTTGGTGGCCAGGCAAAAAACTGGCGTTAGTTAGTGGCTGGGCAAAAATCCGACGTTAGTTGTGGGCCGAGCATAGATCTAACAGCAGTTGATGGCCGGGCAGAAATCTGGCGATAGTTTATGGCCAGACATAAATCCGGTGTCCGTCGATAGCTGGGTGGAAGTCCGATGATAGTGATGGCCGAGCTAAAGTCTAGTGGTGGTTGAAGAGGAGTCAAGTGGCAAGATAACTCTCTTTCTTCTCTTCTTACTTGGGTCCCCCTTCCATGAGAAATGAGGAGACTATTTATAATTTTCTAAGAGTGGCATGACCAGTAAATTGGGAGTGGTTTGAATTGACGGTCACGATCGATATTGAATTCCTTGATTGTGGACCGTTTATTAGGCATTTGAATGTCTTACGGATATAAGAATTTGTTGATCTTGGGCTCGTTGGATTCGTCTTATCGAGCCACTTGATTTGACTATATAAACATGTCACATTTGAAAACTGTTTGTAATTCAAGTTATGGTTTGAACCTTCCAAATGTGCTTCAGGTTGATTTGGACCCATTTGAGCTCGAATTTGGTAGGGGTGTCAATTTCGAAAACGGGTCAGGTTCAGCTTGGACCCGGAACTAACCCGAGTTCAAACAGATTGACCCTAACCCGACCCGGTTAGGTAAACGGGTCGGAAATGCGAACCCGGACCCGAGCCAGGAAAGCTAGTTGCGCTGGGCGAGTGCGGGCGGGGTCGCGCTGGACGAGTGCGAGCGGGGTCGCGAGAGAAGCGGTCGTGCGGGGCGAGGGCGGGCGGGGTCGCACTGGGCTAGTGCGGGCGGGGTCGCACGTGGTCACGCGGTAGTAAGGCAGGTCCGTACAGCGGAGCGGGGCATGGTCGCGTTGTTTTTCGCGCGGCAGCGGGGCGTGGCAGAAGGGCATGGTCGCGCGATAGTGGAGCGAGCAGGTCCGTGGGTTAGGTTAAAACGGGTTCACGGGTTGACCCGGCAACTCGTCGGGTCAAACCGAACCCGGAACCTGACCCGTTTTAAAATCGGGTCGGGTCCAACCCGGATTTTTCGGGTCGATTTCTTGTCGTGTCAAATATTGACACCCCTAGAATTTGGTGTCGTTGGGCTCGGATTTTTGAGATGTTCAATTCAATTGTAAGTTTATTGAAATTGGAGTTGATTTGGTCTCGGATTAAAATTTTAAAGTTTCCAACTTGATTTTGTTTTGAGATTCGTGCTCGATCTATATATATATATATATATATATATATATTCACCTTTGTTTTTTATGTCACTTATTATTTAGTGAGCAACAGCTAGCTTAATTGTTTTTATGCTAAAGAGATAGGCTTGCTGATGCCAAAGGTCTTGTCTCAACACTAAAAGTTCATGTTTAATGATGAATTTATCTATTAGATGAACATAAATATATTATATAATATTCCAAGTAATGGAGTTTTCTTCTCCTATGAGGATAAAAAAAAAACTTCTATTATTAATATAATTTTTATGTTCTTTACATTTACCACTTCATGTATTGTTCAATTTCATTATTATATAAATTATACATTGTGATATTCAATATAAAAATTATATATGGATTACATTTCATCATAAAAAATTTTTATGATCATTTCACTATTTATATCCAAGTGAAAAATTTTAGAGTGATATGTAAAAATTATTTTGAAAGTCAAATTTTATTTATGTATTTCACTAATCAAAACTATCTAATATATACAAAAATTATCATCAATATATAAGATATTTATTTTATTCCAAATTGTTAAATATTTCTTCATTAAAAAATATCATTATCTCATCATACAATCAAATTAGAACTTTAAATTTTATTAAAATTGTATAATAACCTAACTTTAATTTTATTAATAAATTGAATAATTATAATGAAGAATGCTAATCCTCCTATTGGAGAAAACTCCCTCGAATATTCTTATATAATTTTCAATAATTAAATGATATTGTAGTAATTATCTTGAAAAAATCAGTCATATTTCCTTTTGGCTTTAATTACCTTTATCTTTTACAATAGCCATAAGACCAAATACTGTAAAGGAGAATAGCTAATAGCTATAGATGAAGATGCATGTAACAATATAAAGTTAAAATGCCTTCATATCATTGACATATATCTTGGATGATGCCAATATCTTTAAATAAAAATAATAATATTAATAATAATAAACAGTCAAGTATTTTAATAATTAAAACTTTGACTAAGTATGTTAATAATATTATTTTGTTATTTTATGATAAAAAATAACTATTATATCAATAGCATGATAACTTGCAAGTAGAGTAGAAATTCTTCCATGCCAAAATTTTCTCCTTTTAGTACCAATCCTCTTGCCAAGTCAAAATTAGATCATTAAGAGAATAAAGAGTACATAATCTATTTGATTGATTGTTAAGAGCTCTCTGTATTCATGATCTTTATGTGATCTAGTATTCCTAGGAGAATGCCGAGCAACATTCCTAGGCTTACCTCTCTTACCACGACTTTTAGAAAAACTAAGATCATTATCCATTCGAGCATAAAAAAAAAAAAAAAAAAAAAAAAAAATGATCTTTCGCGTATAATTTATTAATTTAAACTAAATTGTGTTGAGGAGAATGGACAAGTAATTATATTTAAGATAATGTAATGTATGATCATTTTTTTTAGAAATCTATTATAAAAGATGAAGTAAAAAAAAAAGCCAGTTTGAGCAATTATATCAACAATTAGATTTTCTCTAGATTTATTTAGTTTTATTTACGTTATAATTAAGAGTGAGGATGAACACTCTTAGTACTTGGAATGCAATACAATTAGAAATTTATGTTTTGTTTGGGATAGCTTTTGACCAATGCATTTTTGTTGTTCTTAAGAAATTTTTGCATAAAAAAGCTACTTTAGAAAGCAGTAAGAAATCTATCCCAAACAAAGTCTTAGTTGAGTTCTCATATATATAAAAAAAAAAGATGCTTATTGTTATTGATACTTAGAACCATATCAATTCTGATATTTGATTGATCTTGATTGAATGTAAATATCAAGGAGAAAATTGATTTTATCTGCCTCATTAACAAATGATATTTCTATTTGTAATTGGTCAAATGCATTCGTTGTTTGTTCTCTATGATAAATATACTTGAAAATTTACTTTAAACCAAGCTTCTTTTACTATATAGAAATAGGAGTACTGGAAATCCTCACTCATGACTTACACAAATATTTGAACAGTGGAGGTGCTCGAACATTCCCCTTTCCAACATATTCTCCATCTTTGATTATCTTAGAGCTCATGTGATCAATTAATTTGTCAAGAACTTCATAATGATTGTCTTTGCTATGCAATCATTATCTATTCATGATTTGTGATGTTGTACTTTTAGTTATTTATGTTTGAATACATAGTTCACGTACACTCTAAACCCCAAATACCATAACAATAAACATCATATTATCTATTACAAGCATGTTCAAATCATGTATGAAACTTATATGTAATTTTGAGCAAGGTGAATAAGGTTTTAATATGATCCAAAGAAAGTTCGAGCAATGTTCAAACAAGGTTCAAACAAGTTTTGAATATGGTGGAATAAAATTAAAAAAGGTTAGCGCTAGGTTCAAAGAAGGTTCACATGAGGTTGATGCACGGTGATCATAGTTTGGTTTATTTTAGTTAGATCTCATTATATGGAATTGGCTCATTTGATTTGTTTCCCTATTTATGCACATGTCCATGCTAAACATACATATAAAGAGGCACACACTACTCGGATCATATAGTGGCACTATAAAAAATTTAATAAATACTGGTGGCTCAATAACAGCTGGAAATTTTGGTAGTTAAGCTGACGGATTGACTACCGGTATCTTATTTATAGAAAAATAGGAGCCAGTCTAGTCCACCTCAATTCCAACCAAATACACTGATTTAAAAATTTTAGCATAAATTTCTTACATCCATTTAAGTTATATGGATAATCTAGCTTAAATCTAGAGAAATTTATCCTGTTTTTTCTTTTTTAAAGGTGTTTGGCCACATAGAAAAAGGTGGAAAAAATTAAAGAATAATATTAGACAATTTTCATGATTTTCTCAAGTTAAATCTCTCGTATCCTAATTCAATAACCCACTTAATTTATCCCCTAAAAATTATTTGCAAATTTATTCTTCTAAGATTAAAGTTGTAATATTTTCTTCAAAACAAACTCATGGATCACATTGTTTATGTCACATGCTTGCTCTTGCAAATATAATTAATCATAGATCAATGATAATTAAGAAATAAGATCAATACTTGACTTAGAATATTATTCTTAATTTCTAGAATATTTATTTATCCAAGCTAAATAGCTTATTCATTTGATATGTCAAACCCATCCATTCTAGCTTAGTTATATAGCCCATTTCATGACTTCTTTGGCATAACTCATCTTCACGTCCGCATGTGATCATTTCTTATATATAAAGCAAATGGTCAGAAGAGCTCTAATTAAAAACAACTAAGTCTTTTTAGGCCTACCTCTGCCTTTCTTAACATATGTTAAATCTAATACATCTACTATCCTAACCATATCATCAGAAGGTCATCGTTTTATGTGATCAAACAATCTAAGGTGACTCTGTCTAATCTTATCTTCCACTGGATCTATTCCAACATTTTCACATATATGCTCATTTCGCATCTTTAATTTCTCTACGAGTAAAGCCAATCATCCTCCTGAGCATCCTCATCTATGCAACACTTAACTTAATATTATGCTTCTTTTTTAATGTGCAATAATTCTACTAATAACATCTCCATCTATTTCACAATCACTTAGAACAATATACCAAAGATATCTAAAAAGTGAGTCTGTAAAACCCTATCATAATCATCATATAAAGAAGTGGCCTTAGGAGCACAAATACATGAGAAAAATGATTATAGATAAATTTCATATCTCAACCAATATCAATGCAAACATGTATGCCTACCTCTCTGGCATTCTCTTGAGATAAATTTTTTGCGTACCATTCATGCTTTACTCATAAGATAAATGTTAGTGTATCATTCTAGGTTTATGGCTTAGGTTTATAGGGGTATGCTTGCAGGGATATGCTATTAAGAGCTGTACATCCACTTCAACATTCTATGATATTAGTGGAGTTGAAGAAACTAACAGCCAGAGGGTTGTTGCTATGACAAAATAGATAGATGAGATGAGATAAGTTCAGACTGAGATGCAGGCGGAGCTATAATCCCATCGAGCTGAAAATTTGAAGAAAAAGGAGCAGGAGTTTGTATATGAATCACAAGACAGCGAGGATACAAATGATGATTATATTTCATTTATTGTTGAGGTTGTTGTAGGAGTTTGAAGAACTACCTTTTGTTTAAGAACATATGGATGTGAAACTTTTAATGTAATAGAACTTTATGAATTAAATTTGTTTAACAACTTGAACTTTATGTTTTTTTTTAATGTTTAAAAGTATGTTTAATTTGAATTTTATGTTTTGAACTGCCTGAGCATCTGTTGATTGTGAATATTGTGTTACCATATTCTATTTTGTTCATATTATTCAGCTATTATGCAGGTACAAAATGTGGAAATGTGGTCGAACAAAGTGGGGTTGTCAAATTTTTTTCTCAGATGCTACAAGTTTCTGGCAGCTTACCGACAGATTAATCGACAGAAACCTCAATATCATATGATAAGTTGGTCGCCGGTATACAATAAAAATTGTCAATAATTATCGGTGATTTTTTGGTGATCTAGCCACTGAAAATAAGCGGCAGATAATGCCGCCGATAATACAGCCGGATATTTTCGTTGGTTCTCATGCGGTGTGCTCGTTGGTAAAGTTCGATGGCTAGATCACCAATAATCTCCAGCTGCCAGACCACGGGATAATTCGCCAGAAATTTCTAGCGGATATTCTGAGTTAATCGTCGCTCCGACCGCCATACTGACCACAACCTAAAACTATCAAAAAGCTGTCGGAAAAAATTCCCGTTGAAAATGAGCCTTCGATTCGCATTTTTATGTTGTTTTTACATGTGAAAAATATCCACCAGAAAGCCGCTGGAAAACTTAATTTCCGCCGAAAATAATCACTGGTAATGGACAATTTTCCTGTAGCATGGGGGGTGTGACGGACAAAGTAGGCTTATGATCTTTTTTATCAAAATATCACTGAGTTTGCAAAGTTATCCAAAACTAGAAAGAAAATGTTCAAAGAACCTTAGAGAAAGAGCATTGAGATTTGAGGATGCTGAGTTGAAAAAGCAACAAAATGCTCACTTGCAAATATTTATTGTCATTGTTGATGAGTTAAAGATGTAAGTTTGATAAAAAGTATTCCATTTTTAATTATTAACCTATACAATAAATTACGTTTATAAATTAACTATTAAAGCTCCTATTAGTTATTATTTGTAAGCTATTTTTTACCCTACACTTATTCATAGAGCTAATGAATAAAACATCTATAAATCTTTTAAATATACTCCTTAGCTTATTATGGTTATAGTTCTAAAAAAAAGGTGACCATCATATATTTTGTAAGAGAGTATGTTGGTCACTATGAGGGAAAGAATGAGAAGCAGCATAATGACAATAAGTTACTAGTTAGTCTATAACCTTCATTTTAGAGTTGAAGCATTGTGGAGTGTAGAATATATGCAAAGAAACTAAGGTTTTAAGAAGTGGATTAGACTAGACGGTTCAACCGATTCAACTAGCTAGGTTCCTATCCACCAGTCGGCACAAAAAATTCTTAGAATCGGTTTTGCAATGAACCGACCTTAATCATATTGAACCTATGTTTCCAGCGATTAACTAGCGAACTAGTGCTGGTTTTAAAAAATCGACGGATTTATTTTATTAAATAATTAAATAAATTTATTTAATAAATTTAATATAACATGTTTAACTTAAATGATTTAATTTAAAATTATTATATTTTAATTTTAACATAAGCATTAAATTTTTATAATAATTATTTGCCAAAAAATACCAACCAAGTTAAAATTTTTATAATAATTAATCACATAGCCTAATCATCCCATGTAACTGCTTAACTGGTGTAAATCAAAAAAGTTATCTAAATAGTGTTAACACATAGTGCCCAAGTGATATGAGACTAAATAACCAAGATAAAACTTTTAAATTCAAAACAATACACTTCATACTTAACACATATTTTTTATTATTTTAATGTAAATAAAATTTAATTTATTTAGTTAATGATATTGATTTTTATGTGTTTAAATTTTTTATTTATTTAATTATATAATATACAAAATTATTATTTTTTATATATTTTAATTATAAATGATCTAGCATGAATTTATAAAAGCAATTTTATATTATAAATTTTGCATATAATTTATAGCTGTAAATTATATCTAAATATATAATAAAAATTAGTATTTATTTATATTAAATCTATAATTTGTATGTGAACTAACGTTATGTTAAATGTGAATCAAATTTAAAGATTTAATAGTTTAAATTTAAAATTATAGAATATATTATTTCTATATGAATTTTATTTATTTTTTAATCATAAATTTATAGTATTCCATAATTATATTATCATTATTATATATTTTAGATATTATTTAAATAATTTAATATTTATTACTTCATCATGTTCAACCCTGGTCGAATCATTGAACCTTGAACCTCTTCTTCTTTCAGTTATATGTGTGGTCCGATTTTCACAACCATGGATGCAACACATAATCTACGTGACTTCTAAGAAAAATAAACTGAAAGTTACACTTGATTGTATACAATTTTACAATGACTGTATATATGTAAATTTATTTTACAATAATTTAGAATTATTTTGTAAACATCTTTATTTCTATTTATTTAATTATATGCAGCTATTATATTACACTTTGTTCTATTGTAACTATTGAATGCACTTTGTTATATCAACCTTATAGTCTTTTACATTGTAGCTATTATATATTATTGCATTATATTATATCTAAGTTAGGATAAATCATTTTCTAACTGTTGGGAATGATGAGAAATAAAGACCATAATGACGAAACAAACAAGAAAGTAAAAGCAGTGGAAAAAAAGGGACATCAGGGATTTAATGTGAAAAAACTCAAAATATAGGAAAAAATTATGGTGCCACACCACAACAAGAAATACACTATAAAAATGGGGAGAAATAATTATAGATCTCTTTTCTCTCTCGCCCTCTCTTTTCTTCTCTTTTCACATGCACCATTCTCTATGTCTACAAATATAGAAAATACAAGAGAAAGCCAGTTATTACCACTAAGGGATGCAACCCTTGAGAAAAGTGAGAAAGAATACTTCTAGTCGATCTTGCAGCTCTACGATGCTCAAACTCACATCATTGTGGTGCCAAATCTGGAACTGCTTTACTCTCTGCCATTCAATGCTGGGCGCTCAGGAAAACAACACCAGGGCGCTCGGTACATATCGCTGGGCCATTATATGAAACAAATAAATTATTTGGGTGCAAAGCACCCAAATCCAAGCAGGGGTAAACCCCTCGTACTCCCTAGCAAGCACGACAAACTAGAGGTCTGAGGCAACATAACAACCTGATTGATCAACACAATCAGATTCCACACATAACACTAACCAAGATTGAACTATATTCAAATATTGCTCAAATCTTATTTAAACAATTTTTTAGCCTTATTCAAAAATATTTATCCATATTTGAACCATCTTTGAATTATGTTTGATACATATTAGAATGTTGTTAAATAGGCTATAATCTATAGCTCAAACCAAATTGGATCCTGATTTGAACTAGATTTGAACTACAGTTCAAATACGAACTAATTTATGCGTATTTGGATCCTTTGCGTCTCGGAGGAGATTTTGAGGCGATCTTCTTCTCGGCTGGTGCGGTGCTCTTCTCGACTGTTTTCCGGTGTTGTTTCTTTGTTCTTCCTCTGGTATTTCTGTTTTGATTGAAAATATATTTAAGTATATATAGTTTTGAAAATATATCAATTTTCTTTGGGAATATTAAATTTTGGAATTTTGAAATTGAACACTCTATTATGAACAACATATCGCCTCGAAAGACGAACATATCGTTCCCTAATTGGTTCGAATTTCAAAGTTTTAAACTTGTCTAAATTATTGTAGTCAGACTCAAGGGGAAACAACATATGATCCCGAAAGATCATAATGAAACTCAATCGATTGTCTGACTATGACAATTTAGATAGAAGATCATTAATCTCATAATCAGAACTACAATAATAATTGATATATCTATCCGAAGAAAGAAGGTATCAATTATTATCGATCATTCGAAAATGACGATAATGATCGTTTTATTTGATTTTCCCAAAGAGAATTAATTAAGAATTTGAAAAGTTTATTTTGAAAAATTAGATCTGAGTTACTAAATCTCCTACGAGCGCAAGCCCTCGTAGTTAATTACATCGTAGGAAAATTAGAGATTTTCCTACGAGAACTCTCGATTAAAATAGCGATATGAATTTTATTTAGAATTCAAAGTTAAATATCAAAGGAAGTTAAGGTTTGACTTTCAAGGGGGATTGGTTCAAGATTGAACACTTATTTTCGAAGCCAAAGGAAGAGGAGTAGGGAGTGTTTTGAAATTCTGAATTACTTCAGAAAACACTCCAATCTATCCTAAGTGTTAGGTTTGTATTTGATTGAAAGAAAAATTTTTAGTTTGAGTGATCAATTTTATTAGAATTTTGGGATTCAATTCCCGAAAGTTGAGGTCTTATGGCCCGAGCCAGCCTCAGAACCTAAGTCTAAATTGGGCACTAAGAGTTAGCACCCCGAACCTAGCTAGTGCAATGCAATTCTGGTCTTACCCCGGCCTGGATTGGGGAGCCAGCTAAACCACCTAAACGATTTTAAAAAAAATGTATCCGGTCTTTTTGTAGAGTGGTAGGGACATTAATTAGAAAATTTTAGAGAAATGGGGTCGACATCTAGAGCAAATCCTTAATTGACCCCTTCAACTTATGTCGGGTATTTGATGACTAAATAGATGCAATTAAATATTAGACTCTTTTAAATTTGTTACTAATGCGATGCATGCTAATTGACTCGATTGAATGCAGAATTAGTATGTAGCAGTTTAAAAATCTTTGGCTTAGAAAATAGGTTTTATCCTAGAGATTGCATAACATCCCCTTGACAGATCGGCACCCTCATAGGTCAGGTGGCCTGCCAGCACCCGCAGGCGGGGAGATGCCTAACAAGGTTGAGAAAGTATAATATGTATGCATGAAAAACCCTCGGCGAGTCCGAGCTTACTTCTTAGGACCGTTTAGAGTTACTATCTTATCTTAAAATTTTTATTTAATTAAAATAGAAGAATTTTTTTGACAGACCCCTAAGAGCCTAAATTCGTATTCCAGACTAAATCAAAGACGGCATGCATATAAAAAGACTAGAAAAGGCAGGAATTCTAATGCACAATCAATTAAATGAATTAACTACATTAAATATATCAAATTGAATGTCCATATGGCAAGTGCCACTTATTATTACATCACAGAAATGACAGTAAAGTAAAGTGGCCGGGCTCCACTGACTACAACCCGGATTTCTAATCCTAAATTAAATGAATTTGAAATTTGGGATTCCTCTCGTTGTCCATTTCTTCGTCTTCTCACGAACACCTTGATTCGTCGGTTCCGGATACCCAAATGAAAAGAGACTCCCCCTTAATCGGGGTGTTATCTTTCCTCTTTGGATATTTGAAGGAGATCCTAATTTGATTTCCAAATGGAAGAAGACTCTCCCCTTTAGGGATGTCTTCACCTCTTTGGAAATCAAGTTGGATCAAATTTCCCAAATTCAAATCATTTTTGAGCAATTACAACCTTTATACAATCAAATTTACATCTCAATTAAAAATGAAAATCTAGACTCGATCCTGCAGGGTTATCCTAATAATCAACAATTATATACTCAATCCCAAGCAGTTATAATATAGAAAATTAAAATGCACTTTTTAGCCACACTTGGCCATGCTCTTTTTATTTAAAAAGGGGGTCTTTCAGCGCGGCAGGTACCTGTGCAAAGAGTTATATTATTTATTTTTTTTTATGACTGCCCCCTTTTTATTTTAGCTCCTTGTATGAGCATGGTCACCTGCATAAGATTGCACAAATATATATATATTTCGTTCCTAACCTATGGGTAGGTCTAACGCACAATCAAATACAGGGTGCAGAAAGCAAGTAAATAAACATAACAATTCTACACTAGCAAACAGCATGCAGTGAAAGCTACAAAAATCCGGCACACAGCAGGAAAAGTAAAACACCGGCCTATCCTAAAACTAGAGTCGGTGATCCTAGCACAACATCTAAAGTGTGTGAGGTAGGTCGTGTGGTTTTGATATGTCTTAAATAGGATTATTAATTAAGGTTGTTTCAAGTTTGATTGGTTGGGAGGTTTAAGGGATTTAAGTTTGAATTCAAATATTAATGGCTTAAGGTTAATTCTAAGACTTACTTAATTATTTGTTGGATATCACCTTTGTTTTACACCGAGGCCGTGAAGTTTATTTCGCCTTCCTTGGGGCTAAGTTAATAGCCTCGTAGGCCTGGGTTACCCAGCGGTATCCGGTATAATTAAATATTTTAGGTTGATTAAGGTTTAAGAATTAATGAATTTTATTAAAAATGTTTGGTTGCTGATTTTCAAAATCTATTAATTTAAGTTTGCCATTAATCGATTCGTGGCGTTGTGCCACCAGGCTCGAGGAACCAGCCTCCTTAGGACACTTAGCCCCGCAGCCCGGAGTAGTCCAGCCGATAAACCAAATTAATGTAATTAAATTAGAGGTTTTAAAAGGTTGAATAATTAATAATTAATCTATTCTTAAGGTTTAACACCCCTTGGAATCCATTCGTGGCGTTGTGCCGCCAGGCTCGAGGAACCAGCCTCCTTAGGACACTTAGCCCCGCAGCCCGGAGTAGTCCAGCCAATAAACTTATCTTTAGGATGGTTGTTGTGCTTTAAAAGGTTTGTTGAATGTTTTAAACATTAAGTTAACATTTTCTAGAATTTTAGGATGATTTTGAGATTTATGAATTTTTTGGAATATTTTAATCATTTAATTAAGGGGTTGAAAATTGACTTTTTGATTAAGTTCAAATTCTGGAAAGTTAGAATTTTATTAAAATACTAGACCTTACTACGATCAGTTAGACAGTAAGTATGTTGAAATCGGATTTTTCTACATTTTATTACAAAGGTTTGAAATTTTGAACTAGTTTTGAACTGTGGTTGACCGATTTGTTGACTTTTTGAAATATTAGAGATTTCTGGAATTTGATATTTTTGATAAATACTAGGAGTTATTTTGAGTTGAATGCAAGTGAGTTTGGGTGATTTGGATTTTTCTTGAATTAGTTATGAAGGTTTAAAGTTTAGGTATTTATTGAATTTTTGAAATTACTTAATTAGAGGGCATTTTTGTGATTTGGCTCCAAATGAGGTCCCCACTCCTTGAAATCAGCTCCAAAGGTCAGGAATGACCTAAGGAGAGATTCCCAAGTGTTTGGGACATTTTTAGAATTTTTAATATTTTTTTATTAATTATACTAATAAAATATTGATTTTTGATTAAAATTAAATTAAGGGCAGAATTGTTGTCAATTCAAGGGGCTTTTAATTTTCATTGATTAAGCACTTGATTCTGGTCAGTTAGAGGAGTTTTATGTATTTTTTGGATTTAAAATGAATTTATTACATTTTCTTGAAGTTTTAAGGGTTAATTAAGGGTTTAAGACTTAGAAAATTAATTATGGGCCTTAATGATTTCCAAATTCAGTGAAAATTTTCCTAATGGCTGTACATGTCACTAAGTTCAAGTGTTTGAAGTTTCAACTCAAGGGGAAGTGAATCCTAATTATTGGAATTCTTCTAAGTTTTCTACACATAAACCCTTAATTATTGTCCTTAATTGTGTCACTAATTTTAATGGGTTTGAATCAAAGTTCTACTAACCCTTGACTAAGCATGAAATAAACACACAATGACAATCAATTCCTGGATCTAAGAGAGCCTTAGACTAAGTGCAAGTGTGTGCTACCTAAGCATGCAAATAAATAACAATTAAATTAGTGAATAATCAAATCATGATTACTCACTAATCAAATCCCCCTTAATTCAATTCAATTATGCTTAATCTAGATTTAAAATCTCAATGAATCCCTCAAAAAGTTTAGGATTTAAATTCGTATAATTTTAAAATAGGTTTTAAAATAGATATATATATATGTATAAATATAAACTAGTATATATACACAAATATGTATTTTAAAATAAGATAATTAAAAAAATATTATCAAAATTATTTTAATATATCAATGAGAGATCCTCTGGTTATTTAAAATAATTTAAAATTAATTTTTTTTTTGAAAATTTGGATTATTTTTAATTAAATAATAATTAAAATGATTAAACAATCAATATTTAAAATTACTCAAAATATATAGCTTATTTTAAAGTAATTTTATTTTTAAATTGAAGGTCTTGAAAATATGAGCAGTTTGATATATAATACATATTTTTTTGATTTTATTTGAATTTTTAATGATTTTTTGAAGTTTTCTGATAATTAAATGATTTTAATTTTTATTAAAATCCGTTAATTACCCGACGGCAATCATTGGGACAGATGGCGCAATCTCAACGGCCGGATCGGGATATGCGGCGACGCGACGCGGCATGGCATTAAATGCCAATCATTGGGCGGCGGCGGCGGGACGCGGTTCACTTGACCACGTCAGCTGCCGTTCTCAGCCGTTGGATCAGACACAGCGCAGATCCAAGGGCCATGATCCGATCCCGTGGTTCGCCTGATTAAGCGGAATCAGACGATCGATATTAGATCCCGCGATCTAGATCAAAGGCCCAGATGCAGCCGGACCAGAGAAATGTCGTTAGGTCGAAATCCCGGTTCGAAAATGACACGGGATAACTCGATCGGGGCCGTTGATCTTACGATCAACGGCCCAGAAAACGTGCAGATCATACACGTCCCGGACCCAAAGTCCAGATTGAGCAAAACGACTCGTTCTCTCGATATACTTAATCATTTCACATAAAATTTTAAACATAGATTCAAATGATGAACAGAAATAATGGGGAACCATTAAAAACATTAAGTACGCATTAAATGAAAAGTTAATTAAACCTATGTGTCCTAAACTAGGTTTAAGGATTTACATTGATATAATGGACGGATTGAACCGTTTAATGGATGGTTGAGCTTGTAGATTGTCCAAGTGAAGATCCCTAGTTGAATCCACGTCCTGGAATGCAGCCGATCGAGCGGTAGAAGCGTTTGAACTGGAAATGCTTCGGTTGGCCGGAATCCTCACCGGCGGCAGCTTTGGACGGGTGGTTTTGGCTCGGGAAATGAAGAGGAGATGGTTGAGAGGTTTGATGAGCAGAGAGCTCAACTGGGGAGACTTGAGATGGTGAGAGAAGCTAGGGTTTGCAATGAGGCTCATCTTGAGCCTTTTGCCCTATTCAATCCCCTCCAGATTGAATGGAGGGCTGGGATCATTTGAGTGAGCTTCCAGATGAGTGACATCTGTCCCAGGAGTGGTTGGGAGCAGGGGTATCAAAGGACAAAGGTACATCCTAGGTGGAAAGTCTATTTTGGCCTTTTGTCCATGTGGAATCAAATATGAGCCATTAGATGTTGATCTAAGGGCTGAGGGTTACTCTAGGAAGCTTCTAGAGAATATTCCAACAGTTATATGAGTTTGGATTAAAGGATAATTAGGTTTAAATGAGGTTTTTGACCACATTTGACCATTCCAAAGCATAATTTGACTCTTTGACTGGTCCCCATGCCATATGGCAGCTGAGGTGGCTTGGGAGGAGGCTTAGGAATTAAAAGAAAGTGCTGGAATGGATTGAGGAGGGAATGGGCTAGCTTGGGCCAAGCCAAATGGGGACTTAAGCCCCTTAAAGAGCCTTATTGACCATGTTGACCAGTCAACTGGTCAACCAAGGGTGAGGTGGCAGCCAAAGTGGTTTAGGGGCATGATTTAGGAGCATGGAGAGGGTTTGACAAAGACTTGGATGGATTTGGAATTTAATTCAAAGTAGAAGGCCTTAAGGGTTGGTTTGGTCAAACTAGGTTGACTGAGTCAACTTATTTGATCCAAGGTGGGGGTTTGGTCCAGGTGGGTTTGATATAATATTTAGAATCTGGTAGAAGTGATTCCAAGGGTTAAATGGGTCAAATAAGCTCATTGGGCCCTTAATGGGCCCTTAAGCCAAAATTAATTGACTGAGTCAACCAAGTGGGTTTAGGGTCTGGAAATGGGTTCAATCAATTTGAAATGACATTTCAAGCTCAATGGAAGTAATTCCATGGCTTAGATAGGTCATTTAGGTCAAAATACCTATTTGGGCCTTTAAAGGGTCATTTGGGTCAATTAGGTTGACTTGGTCAACCAGGTTGACCCAGGGCCCGGGAATGGGTCCAACAAGTTTGGTTTGATATTTGAAACTCGCTGGAGGTCGTTGCACCCAATTCGGAGTTCATTTGGTTTAAAATCAACATTTGAGCCCCATAAGGGTATTTTGGTCATTTTGACCCCTGGTCAACTGGGGGTCAAAGTTGGTCCAAAAAAATTCAGTTTATTGTTCAACATATCAAGATTAAAGGTCTGGAACTGACTAGAGGCTTTGGTGAAGGCTCTAAGGTCAGAAACTTCAAAGTGATAGGTCCAGTGGCATAGGCTGTAAATAATTGAAGGTTTTACAGCCTATGGATTTTAATTAAGTTTCTGAGGTTAGAGACCTCAGAATGGGCTCAAATTTGGAGGGTTGCCTCCAGAGACATGTCCCATCAGTATGCAACTGACAGACTCTGAATCGGAGGTCATTTGATTAGGTTTTGAAATGTTTGAAAGTTTGCTGAAAAAGGCCTTTAGGACTTGGCCTTTTAGCATTGAATTTTGGTTTGAAATTTTGGATTTGGATTGGGTTTTGGATTTGATTGACTATATGTCTGGATTGACTTATGATCTAGGTAGATCCTAAAGTCTGACTCCTAGCAGGGTCTTAAGGTCTAGAATAGAACCTAAGGTCTGAAGTCTAGAAGGATCTTAGAGCCTAGAGTTTGATGATTTGGAAATTAATCTATGGTCAGAATTGGTCCAAGTGACCTCATACAAAAATGAGGTCAACAAATGGACCCCCAATATGTGTAATAGAATAAAATTCTATTGCACATATTGGCGTTGACCGAGATTAAAGATTATGTCTAGAAATTTTGATCCTAAGGGAAGAAGATATCTAACCCTAAAAGGAATAAAGTTTGGATGATCGTATAGGTAGGAAGAGTTCCTAACTATAGAGGATCAGATTTGAGTTTGATACTAGGGCAGTGCCACGAGGGGCGTACTCTACCACTAGTGGATTTAATCCTAAGGGAAGGAAGAAAACTAACCTTAAGGAAGAGAAGGTGACTGAACTATAGTGGGGCCTAAGAGGCTTAAATCCACTACTAGTTAGTCGAGATCCTAGGAGATAGGAAGCACGGGGACTCACACCTACTCCTAAAGGATTGGATTTGTACTGGGTATTCAATGACTAACCTAGCTAGAAAGCACTGGGACTCACATCTAACTAGGGGAACTAGCCAAGGAGATAGTCTGCCCAAATCTCTAAGGATTTGGCAAAAGCTATCTATCCCGAAATTTGATTTAATACGCTAGGATGGTGCCACGAGGGGCTTTGCTCCACCACCAGCAGGTCTAATCCTAAGGAAAGGAAGCACAGGGACTCACACCTAACCTTAAAGAAAAGAAATGACTTGACTATGTGGGGCCCAACAGGCTTAATTCCACTTTTAGTCAGTCGAGATCCTAGGAGGTAGGAAGCACAGGGACTCACACCTACTCCTAACGGATCGAATTTGTACTGGGTATTCAATGACTAACCTAGCTAGAAAGCACTGGGACTCATATCTAACTAGGGGAACTAGCCAAGGAGATAGTCTGCCAGAATCACTAAGGATTCGGCAAAGCTATCTAACCCGAGATTTAATTTTATACGCTAGGATGGTGCCACGAGGGGCTTGCTCCACCACTAGCAGATCTAATCCTAAGGAAAGGAAGCTCTGGGACTCACACCTAACCTTAAAGAAAAGAGAGTGGTGACTGAACTATGTGGGGCCCAATAGGCTTAATTCCACTTTTAGTCAGTCGAGATCCTAGGAGGTAGGAAGCACAGGGACTCACACCTACTCCTAACGGATCGAATTTGTACTGGGTATTCAATGACTAACCTAGTTAGAAAGCACTGGGACTCACATCTAACTAGGGGAACTAGCCAAGGAGATAGTCTGCCAGAATCACTAAGGATTCGACAAAAGCTATCTAACCCGAAATTTGATTTTATATGCTAGGATGGTGCCACGAGGGGCTTGCTCCACCACCAGCAGATCTAAACCTAAGGGAAGGAAGCTCTGGGATTCACACCTAACCTTAAAGAAAAGAGTAGTTTTAGAATTCAAAAAGCATTAAATACGATTGAGTCAAGTTCAGTTGGAAAACAAGTATTTTATTGATTCAAAGATCGAGCTACATCAAGCATAGTATTTCTTAAGGAAACGCCCGTTTACAGGAAGCATTGGGTGATTTCCTTTACAATCCACTAGCTGATACGAGCCTCCTTCGTAGACTGTTTCCACTACGAAGGGTCCTTCCCAAGTTGGTTCAAACTTTCCACCGAGTTTTCGGTGCGCTAAGATAGGCCTCCGAAGAACCAAGACCAAGTCGCCTACTTGGAAGGTTCTAGGTCGCACTAACTTATCGTGAGCTTGAATCATTCGGGCTTTGTACAACTCTAGATTTTGCTGAGCTTGAAGACGACGTCCTTCAAGGCTTTCAAGTTCTTCCAAACGGAGTTGTGCATTTTGTTGAGTTGTAATCTGGTTCTGAATCGCAATTCTGAGCGAAGGGATTTGAACTTCGAGAGGGAGTACGGCCTCGGATCCATACACTAGTGCAAACGGTGTGGATTGAGTCGGGGTTCGATAAGTGGTCCTGTAGGCCCACAAAGCTTCCACCAACCTCTCATCCCACTGACGTTTATTATCATCAAGGGTCTTTTTGATAATTTGAACTAAAGTTTTATTGAAGGCCTCAGCCAATCCATTAGCCCGTGGGTAATAGATTGTTGAGTATCTCCAATCAATACCATGGCGATTTGCAAAATTATTGATCTTTGTAGACTTGAAAGCGGACCCATTATCGGATATGATTCTGCGCGGAACGCGAAATCTATATACGATATGGTCACGAAAGAATTTCATTACATGGTGTGATGTTACATTTCTTAGTGGGACTGCTTCTGCCCACTTTGAAAAGTAATCAGTCGCTGCTAAAATGAAGCGGTGACCCTTCGAGGAAGGAGGGTCAATTGGCCCGATGATATCCGTGCCCCAACTTTCGAAGGGCCACGAGGCTATCGTGGGATGCAACACGTTAGGCGGCTGATGTAAAACCACACCATGTACTTGGCACTGATGACAACACTTTGCAGTTTTCATGCAATCGTCAATCATCGTGGGCCAGTAGTATCCAAGTCTTTTGATCTTCATTTTCATCTTTGGACCCGATTGATGAGCACCGCACAGTCCAGCATGGACTTCGTTAACAATCTTCAGGGCCTCATATTTGTCTAAACAACGGAGCCACATCTGACCAAACGATCGTCGGTACAACGTATTATTGACTAGTGCGTAGGATAGGGCACGTTTCTTGATTTGATGGGCAAGTGATTTCTCGTGAGGGAGCTTGCCTTCTTGAAGGTATTCAATTATCGGTTGTCTCCAATCTGCTTCTTCATCAACTGCTGAAGAGGTAGAAAGGACTTGGAAAATTTGTTTATTAATGTACTCCAAATCTATAGGAGACAGAACTTGACGGCCCTGCACCTCTATAGGGATGGAGTCTTCTTCTGGACAGGCAAATTCCTTTGCAAGCTTTGCGAGGGCATCCGCCGAAGAATTGCTTCCACGGGGAATCCTATACATAGTTACGATTGGAATTTGCTCGAGCAAGTGACAGGTGTACTGATGGTATTTCAGGAGTTTAGGATTCAAAACTTTATAGGTTCCTGCAATCTGGTTGATCACCAGTTGGGAATCACCAAAAATTTTAATCTCTTTAATCTCCATCAAAATTGTAAGTTCCAGGCCAGTTATCAGAGCTTCGTACTCAGCTTCATTATTCGTACGAGGTTCTGATAAGTGGTAGGAAAAGTACATCATTCCCTTGTCTGGTGTTATGAATACCAGGCCAACTCCGGCTTTCCCGGGAATAGTAGATTCAGGTGTTTTGCCCCGTTGAGAGGACGCAGCACCATCAAAATACATTTCCCAGGTTTGAGTAGTGGCTTCCTCAAAACTCATGATTTGCTCATCAGGTAAATCATCGTTTAGAGGAGATTCCGCCGGCAACGGGTGTGCCGCAAGGAAGTCGGCGACGGCCTGCCCTTTCACAGCACGCAGGGGAATGAAAGTGATTTCAAATTGGAGCAATATCATAGACCAACGAGCCAAACGTCCTGACAACGTAGGTCTGGTCATAAGGTATTGCAAGGGGTTGAAACTGGAAATCAAGTTGATTTGATGAGAAAGCATGTAATGTCTTAGTTTTTGAGCTGCAAAGACTAAGGCGAGACAATGTTTCTCAATCGTTGGATACCGAATTTCCGTTGGTAGAAGTCTCCGACTTAGGTAATAGAGAGCGTTCTCTTTCCCTTCGTCATTGACTTGAGCAAGGAGAGCCCCGAGAGACTCGTCAAGGGCCGCAGTGTAAAGTATTAGAGGTCTCCCCGGAATAGGGGCTGCCAAGACTGGTGGATTTGTCAGGTATTGTTTGATATTTTCAAAAGCAGATTGACATTTCTCGTCCCAAATGAATTTGGCGTCCTTTTTAGCGAGGACCGAGAATGGTTGACATCTTCCGGAAAGATTGGAAATGAATCTTCTTATATACGCCAATCTACCTTGAAGAGACCTTAGTTGAGTAAGGCTCCTAGGAGGCGGCATATTTAAGATAGCTTCGATTTTAGCAGGATCAATTTCAATTCCACGGTGTCTTACTACGAAACCTAGAAATTTCCCTGACGCGACACCGAAGGCGCACTTCAAAGGATTCATCTTAAGATCGTAGCGACGCAACCGCTCGAAGACGATTCTTAAGTCATAAAGATGAGCCTCTTTGACTTTACTCTTGACAACTAAATCGTCGATATAACATTCGACTTGATTGTGGATTAAGTCATCAAAGATTCGAGTCATAGCCCGCTGGTAGGTTGCACCGGCATTTTTAAGGCCAAATGGCATCACTTTATAACAAAAGATCCCTATAGGACTTCTGAATGCAGTGTTTCTCTCATCTTCTGGGGCCATCTTGATTTGATTATAACCAGACGAGCCATCCATAAAGGAGAAAACAACATGCGAGGAGGCGATGTCCACCATTAGTTCTGGAATTGGCAAAGGAAATTCATCCTTAGGACATGCCTTATTCAGGTCTCTATAGTCAACACAGACCCGGATTTGACCATTTTTCTTTCGAACGGGCACAACGCTGGCTACCCAAGAAGGATATTGCTCCTCCCGGATAAATCCGGCTTCGGCCAGTTTCTTAACTTCAGAAATGACTTGTTGTTCGATCTCCAGACGCATGCGTCGTGGAGCTTGTTTGACAGGAATGGCATCATGCCGGATTCCAAGTTTATGAACTGCTATATCGGCGGACAAGCCCGGCATTTCGTCGTATGTCCAAGCGAAACAGTCCTTAAACTCGGATAGAAGTTGAATTAGATCCTTAGACTCGTCCTCACTCAACAAAGAACTTATGAATGTGGGGCGAGGGTCATCCTCTGTTCCAAGGTTAATTTCTTTAAGTTCATCAACTGTCGATTTAATTTCTTCTTCAAATTCAGGGGGTGCATCCCGAATTTGAACTTCATCTGAATCATCTAAGGTCTCCAAACAAAGTCTGTCGAGCGAATCGACGACTTCAGTAGGGACACTTTCAGACTCAAGATGGATGGTTATCATCAAGCAATATTCATCATCGTCAAACGAACTAACGGTACCAAAGCCAATACCACTCGTCCAATTTTTATTAAATTTGGAATTCCAAATACTTTGGTGGTATCTAGCTTGACCCTTAGTCCATTTACTCGGAACAAAACCTTTAGAGATAAGAGCTTTAACACCAAGAGGAAAGTAGCCGAAAGGTAATTCCATTAATTCGTTGAAATCTGCCTCTTCAAGGATTACATCACCTTCATTCCTTGAAGAGGAGGTGCCAGGGAAGAACCTCTGGACTTTCCTTACTTCTCCATCTAAGTTAGGGGAATCCTTAGTTACTAACCCTGAGACTCTGTCAGTGGACAGTGGGGTTAAGGCTAAGGATTTAACTACCCTATTAAGCTTTTCATACATACTCAATTCAGGCTCATCACTTTGAGGTTTAGAATTGTTACCCTCTTGATCACTATCCGAATCTAAAGTGAGATCAAACTTTGGAGGAAGATTGGGTTTTTGTAGTCAAAAGCAATTCTATCACCCTTCTTTCTTGATTCTTCATCAGAACTTGTTTCAAGTTCGATATACATTGGGGGATTTCTCTTTTCAACGGAAGGGCGACCTCGGCCGCGTGCTCTTTGGGCCATCCTTCCACCTCTTTGAGGTAGATTGATTGGAGGCCTAAAAACCACGCGCTCGACGTCGTCTTCACTACTAGAATCGTCTCCTTTTTGATTCTTGACTTTTTCTTTTCTCAACTTTGAATTGCTTTTGAACTATTGATTTTCTTTCTTTTCTTCCTTAACATTGATCTCTACCTTAGATTTGGTAGTGGACCCTTTGGGAACATAATATGCAGCATCCTCGTAGATCCCGATCTCGTGAATAGAGAACGGTTGCAAATCACCCCTGATTTCGAACTCAATGCCATCTCGTTGATACTTGATGCACTGATGTAGGGTGGAAGGAACCATCCTATACTCATGGATCCAGGGCCTACCTAGAAGCGCATTAAAGGACGTAGCCGAATCAATTATATGAAATTTCGCTTCAGTTTTTAACTCTCCTATCTCTAGAAGAAGTGTGATCGAACCTAAAGCCTTCTCGCCTTTTTCATTGAACCCGCGAAGCACTAACTTGTCGGTTGAGAGCTTGCTAGTATCAATTCTAAGGTATGCGAGAGTCTTTATGTTCATCACGTTGACCGATGCACCCGGATCAACAAGAACTCTTGATAATTTAAACTTTCCCACATTTACAGTGATGTAAAGTGGGCGATTGTGGTCGGCAGTTCCTAGGAGTAGATCTTCATCGGAGAAGGTAATTCCTGGAATTTCCTTGAAGTACAAAGCTTCTTCCTCGGAAGTTGAAGCGAGTTGAGCTAAGCAAATCTCTGGGTCGAGAAGTGCTTTAATTAGAGTCTCCCTCATCTCTTTTGAAAGGACAAGGGCGTCGTAGATGCTCAACTTAGCAGGCAACTTCCTAAGGTGAGCTAAGATGTTGTAATCGACGCTTGGAACATTAACATCGGGACCCGGTGGATTTGTAGGAGAAATTGGTTGTTGAGTAGGAACTTGAATCGGATCAGTGGAAACAACTTGTTTTCCCTTTTCCTGAGGGGGAAGCCTAGGGGGTAAAACCTTGCCACCACGCAGTTGCACTTGCACGATTTCATCGGAAGGACAAACTACGGGGAGGTCTACGCTCTCCTTAGGCGGTTGATTGTCATTTTCTGAATGAGAATCTGAATCTGAAAAGTCTATCACGACGGGACTCCCTTGAAAGTTAATTTCAGGGGTATCACCATCTGATAAGACATCAGATTCATCTTCTCCTTGAAGGGTCAAATCCGGAGAGCTGAGTTTTTGAGCTTCTTGATTGTCCTCAGCTGGCTCCGGGTTATTTTCAACGGAAGAGTCATTCAAGATTTCATTCTCAACACTAATCATCAAAACATTTGCAGAAGGATCTTTCTTTTTATTAAATTTTTGACCCTTTGCCTTTGATGGGGCAAAGTAAAAGTCAGATAACTTTAGTGGGGCTAGTGGTTTTGAGCCACCATCCACCACTTGTACACATCTCTCATCAACAAATTTCCTCTCTACAGAAAGTTCACTCTTTTCATTTTTATTTAATACAGTAGTTCCTACAACTACTGGAGAGGAAATCGTCCCAACATCCTCCTGCGATGCCTCCAGCTCAACCTCCCAGATCGGGCCCGGGCTCTCGTCGGTAACTGTTGAGAAAGACGAAAAGATTGGTTAATCGACTTTTTAAACGCCCGGGATAGTGCTATATCCCAACCATCTTCAATGGACAAAGAAAGATTAGAATTATTACCTGAGATTGATTTGACAGATCCCTGATCCGGATTGACCAAGTATTCCTTTGGAATTATGATGTTACCTTGACGGAAGTTCCTTTCAAGCCAGTCCATGAAAACAAAGCAGTCCTCGATTGTATGGCCCAACATGCGGTGGTAAGCGCAAAAGTTGGGGTGATCCCCCATATTTGCCTCCTCCGGCTTCTTGGCCTCTGGCAATCGGAAGTCTGGCTTCTTTTGAAGACTCTTGAAAATTTTCCTTACCGATTCTCTTTTAAAGGGATAAGGACGAGCCAATCTCTCTTTAATAGTCATCGGGTAAGGTCCTCGAGTGGGTTGAGAAGTTACCTGAAACGGTGGAGGTTTCTGAATTTGTTGATTGGTAGGATTACTGGATTGAACGTTTACCGGCTTTTTCCCCTTATCGACTGCCGAAACCGTTGCTGCCCTCTTTTCAAAGGATTTCAACGGTTTACTAACCTTCTTATCTTCAGTAGAATCCTTCAAGAATGGCATTTTGGAAGCCTCTTCTTGTAGATTACTAGCTTTGTTGAGAAGCTTCTCGAAGGTTTTGATCGTAAACCCCTTTAACAGAAAAGCAATAGGCCCGTGGATATTCTTTAAAAGAATCTCCACTGCATGTTGCTCTTGTAGCTGGGGTTCACACTTCATCGAGAGGTTTCGCCACCTCAAGATGTAGTCGACTAAAGACTCGCCCGGCTTTTGCTTTTCGATGACGAGATCACCAACGGTTACACGTTGTTGAGCTCCTGAGAATCTCTTTAAAAAGAGACCCTCGAGCTCTGTGAAAGTTTTTACTGAACCGTTTGGTAGATCTGCGTACCACTCAAAAGCAATACCGGACAAACTACTCACAAACTGACGAAAGAGTAGAGCATCCGACCCTCCTGCATTGCAACAGCTTGCTCGGAAATGGGCCAGATGCTGTCTTGGGTTTTCTAAGCCGCTAAAAACTTTGAAAGAAGGTGGCACAAAACCCTTAGGATAAGGAACCAAATCATATTCCTCTGGGTAGGGTCTACCCTTTGGAATAGATACGGTTCCTTGTGAATGGGCTAAGGCCTCCCTTACCTGGGTCTCAATCATTGACGGATATCCTTTTCTGGTGGAGAGGTGACTTCTGGAAGCTTGAGACTAGAATCAGCCTTCCTGCTGTGCTCGCCCGTTGTAAGTACTGTGGGCTGCAACTGCTCGGGTTTGGACTGCTGTGATTGCAAAAGCTGACCCTGCATCTGTTCAACTCTAATCATCATCTCTTCAACTTTTCTTTCAAGGTTTTTAATATACTCGTCCTTCTCTTTCAATCTGACAGAACTGTCTGAATCTGAGTCGACTGCTGCTGACTCTTCCTCCTTTCCAGAATGGTGCTTAGAAGGCTCGGCATCTTTAGCTGAAGCACGAGTTTCAACCATGTGGACATCCGCTACTGGTTCCTCGTCAACTAGCAAGTCATCTTCATCAGGGTTGAACTCATCAACGGCCTTTTTCTTAAGGATATCTCTTATTTCTTGTACTACTTCCTCAACCGGCCTCCCATCTATGGCTTCAGTATAAATTGGCAAATATCCGTCATATTCCATCACTTGGTCATATTCTTTCACACTTAACTTATCAAAGATATCATTAATCTTAGCATCATCTTCAGTGATTTCCTCACTGACCAATTGGTCTAGCATTTCTTGATCAGATCTTGGGTCGTCTCTATCCCTCCGACTGTCCCGGGGTCGGTAGTCGCAAGGGTGACATCCTCAACAGGTTGAGGGACATCTATCTTAATTGGTGATGGAGGGGCTTGAACAGCTGGGGCTCCAACATCAACGCGAATAGAGTCCTCACATCCCTGAACTGGGAGTCGAGGGAGTTCAACTGGTATCTGAATCTGAGGTTCCCTGAATTGAATTCCAATACATTTACTGAATTTCCTTCTTGCACATGACTCTTCTGGCGACATGGGCCTCTTGCCCTTAATATCAACTGGTTTCGGCTCTTTAAAGACTTCTTTAGACTTTGCTATTACTGGGGCCAGCTTTGACAGTTTTGAAGGTGGAGTCGGAGGTCTACCACTGAAAGGGCGACTCTGGCCAGACCCAGTTAATACTATCTCCTCCGTATTTGTAGACGGGAGGCGAGGCACCCAATGGTATCCATCCACTAAGACCGACGAGACAGGTTGTTTAACGAATTTCTTGTTCTTCCTCACTGGCTGAGGAGTCAGGTTCTTAGCTTCAGACTTTTCTTCTTTAAGAACTTCTTTCTCAAGTTTGTGTGAGATCACTCCCTTCAAGTGTCTCACATACTGCTCTTTAGTTTGACCTGTTTGGGCAGCACAGGTATGGATGATATTTCTCAACATCCTGGTTTTCAAAATTTGTTTCTCCTTTGGGGTTCTCTTGACAGAATAGTCGACAGGGCTAGGCGGAGTGCTAGCTATCCGAGTAACTCTCTCCTCCCCTGCAGCAGCTGCGAGGGGTGAAAACGACTCCCTTTAAGGAGTGGAGAAGAGGCAGGGATTGGCAGCTCCTCGCAGCCTCAAGATCAACTTTTCCCAAGGCCTTCAGCTCGGCCACCTTCTTGGTCTTGGTGATTTTCTTTCTTAACCTCCTCAGGTAGTTCTTCTTGGAATTCTTACTACCGTAAAGAGTTTCAGAACTAGAGGACCCTTTCTCAAGCACTCTTTTGGCCGCAGCGGCAGCTTCCAATTTCTTTGCATCTTCAAGGAATTCTTTGGGTGCGTTGGCAATATCTAATGCAGACCAAAGACTAGGAGGGGCATCATTTCCGGCTCCTATGGCCAACTGAACTATAGGCTTTTCTTCGCCCTCAACTGCAAGATCTACCAAGGTTTCCGTTCATCACCAGTCTAAGGGACTTAAACCCTATGCCAAACTGAATTGAATTCTCATAAACCAGCTCTTCGATCATTAGATCACGGTCCATTGAAAACAGAAGTTTGCCAGCCATTGCAGATGATTTGATTATCTGAGAATTGGAAAGGAGAAGATTTGAATTAGAGACTTGAATTTGAATTTGAAAATAAATTTATATTTTATCATCGATATCGGGTTATAAGAGCTATAACCCGGTATAAAATGATAGAATATGGAGATTGATTTTGACTGAAAGAAGATTAGAATTTTCGTTATATACATTCAACTACAAAAAGATTTTGTAGAAAATGTATAACAACGATAGTCTGAATTTGATTTGGATAAGTTTGGAGAAGATGTTTGAATTTGGAGATGATTGAATTTTGGGAAATTCAAAAATCCGGCAGCATTTCCCCTTATTTTTGGAACTCAATGTGTTGAATTTTCATTCAACAAAAGGTTCACAAATAAACGTCGGGAAAAACACTAAGAAGGCCTAACTCTTTCAATCCCTAAAGGATGAATTGTTAATGGCGAACTTATATCGATCAAGTTTGAAGATTTGTTTGTATATGTTAACTACGACGATCGTCGTAGAAGGGCATATAACAACGATAATCGGTTTGAAATGATTTTAGAAAGAGTTTTGAAAACTCAAAATTTCGGCAGCATCTCCCCTTATTTTGGGACTCGAGGTGTTGGATATTCATCCAACAAAAAGGTCCACATTAATTAGGGGAGATTTATTTGGAATTTACTTGACTCTTTCATTCTAGTTAGTGCACTAAGAATGAAATGTTATAGCTTAACTCTACCGATATAATTGAATTTTAAAAACGATCTTGAAAGTGAGT
This sequence comes from Dendrobium nobile, assembly GCA_022539455.1. Lineage (NCBI taxonomy): Eukaryota > Viridiplantae > Streptophyta > Magnoliopsida > Asparagales > Orchidaceae > Dendrobium > Dendrobium nobile. The sequence continues at coordinate 25,598,205 of CM039731.1, forward strand.
GTTATGGTTGATCGTATATATCGAATTGAAATTGTTACAATTCAATATACAACGATACAATCATAACGATTATCTAGAAGTTGGAAAGATTAAAACTCTACTAAAAGACTAGATTTAGATTTTGAAAATTGAGGAGATTTTCTATAAGTTATATAACTTAGCATGCCACTGGTAGCCCGAGCACGCTAGTCTCTACAATTTATAGAAAGAGATAGGCTTACTCTTTCGCTCTACCAACCAAGTTGGAGGCAAAATGTCCAAGCCTAAAATTTAGAGGGAGGCTTCCTACACTCACCTCTCTTTCACATGTCTTAATTGAGTTGGCCACACTCACCAAGAGAGAAATGGGTAGAGGGACCAACGAAAAGAAAGGTAGTTAAACTACCGATTCAATAAAATTAATACCGCTATTAAAGATGGAGAGTGAGATATCCCCAGCGGAGTCGCCATTTTTGTTTTGATTGAAAATATATTTAAGTATATATAGTTTTGAAAATATATCAATTTTCTTTGGGAATATTAAATTTTGGAATTTTGAAATTGAACACTCTATTATGAACAACATATCGCCTCGAAAGACGAACATATCGTTCCCTAATTGGTTCGAATTTCAAAGTTTTAAACTTGTCTAAATTATTGTAGTCAGACTCAAGGGGAAACAACATATGATCCCGAAAGATCATAATGAAACTCAATCGATTGTCTGACTATGACAATTTAGATAGAAGATCATTAATCTCATAATCAGAACTACAATAATAATTGATATATCTATCCGAAGAAAGAAGGTATCAATTATTATCGATCATTCGAAAATGACGATAATGATCGTTTTATTTGATTTTCCCAAAGAGAATTAATTAAGAATTTGAAAAGTTTATTTTGAAAAATTAGATCTGAGTTACTAAATCTCCTACGAGCGCAAGCCCTCGTAGTTAATTACATCGTAGGAAAATTAGAGATTTTCCTACGAGAACTCTCGATTAAAATAGCGATATGAATTTTATTTAGAATTCAAAGTTAAATATCAAAGGAAGTTAAGGTTTGACTTTCAAGGGGATTGGTTCAAGATTGAACACTTATTTTCGAAGCCAAAGGAAGAGGAGTAGGGAGTGTTTTGAAATTCTGAATTACTTCAGAAAACACTCCAATCTATCCTAAGTGTTAGGTTTGTATTTGATTGAAAGAAAAATTTTTAGTTTGAGTGATCAATTTTATTAGAATTTTGGGATTCAATTCCCGAAAGTTGAGGTCTTATGGCCCGAGCCAGCCTCAGAACCTAAGTCTAAATTGGGCACTAAGAGTTAGCACCCCGAACCTAGCTAGTGCAATGCAATTCTGGTCTTACCCCGGCCTGGATTGGGGAGCCAGCTAAACCACCTAAACGATTTTAAAAAAAATGTATCCGGTCTTTTTGTAGAGTGGTAGGGACATTAATTAGAAAATTTTAGAGAAATGGGGTCGACATCTAGAGCAAATCCTTAATTGACCCCTTCAACTTATGTCGGGTATTTGATGACTAAATAGATGCAATTAAATATTAGACTCTTTTTAAATTTGTTACTAATGCGATGCATGCTAATTGACTCGATTGAATGCAGAATTAGTATGTAGCAGTTTAAAAATCTTTGGCTTAGAAAATAGGTTTTATCCTAGAGATTGCATAACATCCCCTTGACAGATCGGCACCCTCATAGGTCAGGTGGCCTGCCAGCACCCGCAGGCGGGGAGATGCCTAACAAGGTTGAGAAAGTATAATATGTATGCATGAAAAACCCTCGGCGAGTCCGAGCTTACTTCTTAGGACCGTTTAGAGTTACTATCTTATCTTAAAATTTTTATTTAATTAAAATAGAAGAATTTTTTTGACAGACCCCTAAGAGCCTAAATTCGTATTCCAGACTAAATCAAAGACGGCATGCATATAAAAAGACTAGAAAAGGCAGGAATTCTAATGCACAATCAATTAAATGAATTAACTACATTAAATATATCAAATTGAATGTCCATATGGCAAGTGCCACTTATTATTACATCACAGAAATGACAGTAAAGTAAAGTGGCCGGGCTCCACTGACTACAACCCGGATTTCTAATCCTAAATTAAATGAATTTGAAATTTGGGATTCCTCTCGTTGTCCATTTCTTCGTCTTCTCACGAACACCTTGATTCGTCGGTTCCGGATACCCAAATGAAAAGAGACTCCCCCTTAATCGGGGTGTTATCTTTCCTCTTTGGATATTTGAAGGAGATCCTAATTTGATTTCCAAATGGAAGAAGACTCTCCCCTTTAGGGATGTCTTCACCTCTTTGGAAATCAAGTTGGATCAAATTTCCCAAATTCAAATCATTTTTGAGCAATTACAACCTTTATACAATCAAATTTACATCTCAATTAAAAATGAAAATCTAGACTCGATCCTGCAGGGTTATCCTAATAATCAACAATTATATACTCAATCCCAAGCAGTTATAATATAGAAAATTAAAATGCACTTTTTAGCCACACTTGGCCATGCTCTTTTTATTTAAAAAGGGGGTCTTTCAGCGCGGCAGGTACCTGTGCAAAGAGTTATATTATTTATTTTTTTTTATGACTGCCCCCTTTTTATTTTAGCTCCTTGTATGAGCATGGCCACCTGCATAAGATTGCACAAATATATATATATTTCGTTCCTAACCTATGGGTAGGTCTAACGCACAATCAAATACAGGGTGCAGAAAGCAAGTAAATAAACATAACAATTCTACACTAGCAAACAGCATGCAGTGAAAGCTACGAAAATCCGGCACACAGCAGGAAAAGTAAAACACCGGCCTATCCTAAAACTAGAGTCGGTGATCCTAGCACAACATCTAAAGTGTGTGAGGTAGGTCGTGTGGTTTTGATATGTCTTAAATAGGATTATTAATTAAGGTTGTTTCAAGTTTGATTGGTTGGGAGGTTTAAGGGATTTAAGTTTGAATTCAAATATTAATGGCTTAAGGTTAATTCTAAGACTTACTTAATTATTTGTTGGATATCACCTTTGTTTCACACCGAGGCCGTGAAGTTTATTTCGCCTTCCTTGGGGCTAAGTTAATAGCCTCGTAGGCCTGGGTTACCCAGCGGTATCCGGTATAATTAAATATTTTAGGTTGATTAAGGTTTAAGAATTAATGAATTTTATTAAAAATGTTTGGTTGCTGATTTTCAAAATCTATTAATTTAAGTTTGCCATTAATCGATTCGTGGCGTTGTGCCACCAGGCTCGAGGAACCAGCCTCCTTAGGACACTTAGCCCCGCAGCCCGGAGTAGTCCAGCCGATAAACCAAATTAATGTAATTAAATTAGAGGTTTTAAAAGGTTGAATAATTAATAATTAATCTATTCTTAAGGTTTAACACCCCTTGGAATCCATTCGTGGCGTTGTGCCACCAGGCTCGAGGAACCAGCCTCCTTAGGACACTTAGCCCCGCAGCCCGGAGTAGTCCAGCCAATAAACTTCATCTTTAGGATGGTTGTTGTGCTTTAAAAGGTTTGTTGAATGTTTTAAACATTAAGTTAACATTTTCTAGAATTTTAGGATGATTTTGAGATTTATGAATTTTTTGAATATTTTAATCATTTAATTAAGGGGTTGAAAATTGACTTTTTGATTAAGTTCAAATTCTGGAAAGTTAGAATTTTATTAAAATACTAGACCTTACTACGATCAGTTAGACAGTAAGTATGTTGAAATCGGATTTTTCTACATTTTATTACAAAGGTTTGAAATTTTGAACTAGTTTTGAACTGTGGTTGACCGATTTGTTGACTTTTTGAAATATTAGAGATTTCTGGAATTTGATATTTTTGATAAATACTAGGAGTTATTGTGAGTTGAATGCAAGTGAGTTTGGGTGATTTGGATTTTTCTTGAATTAGTTATGAAGGTTTAAAGTTTAGGTATTTATTGAATTTTTGAAATTACTTAATTAGAGGGCATTTTTGTGATTTGGCTCCAAATGAGGTCCCCACTCCTTGAAATCAGCTCCAAAGGTCAGGAATGACCTAAGGAGAGATTCCCAAGTGTTTGGGACATTTTTAGAATTTTTAATATTTTTTATTAATTATATTAATAAAATATTGATTTTTGATTAAAATTAAATTAAGGGCAGAATTGTTGTCAATTCAAGGGGCTTTTAATTTTCATTGATTAAGCACTTGATTCTGGTCAGTTAGAGGGGTTTTATGTATTTTTTGGATTTAAAATGAATTTATTACATTTTCTTGAAGTTTTAAAGGTTAATTAAGGGTTTAAGACTTAGAAAATTAATTATGGGCCTTAATGATTTCCAAATTCAGTGAAAATTTTCCTAATGGCTGTACATGTCACTAAGTTCAAGTGTTTGAAGTTTCAACTCAAGGGGAAGTGAATCCTAATTATTGGAATTCTTCTAAGTTTTCTACACATAAACCCTTAATTATTGTCCTTAATTGTGTCACTAATTTTAATGGGTTTGAATCAAAGTTCTACTAACCCTTGACTAAGCATGAAATAAACACACAATGACAATCAATTCCTGGATCTAAGAGAGCCTTAGACTAAGTGCAAGTGTGTGCTACCTAAGCATGCAAATAAATAACAATTAAATTAGTGAATAATCAAATCATGATTACTCACTAATCAAATCCCCCTTAATTCAATTCAATTATGCTTAATCTAGATTTAAAATCTCAATGAATCCCTCAAAAAGTTTAGGATTTAAATTCGTATAATTTTAAAATAGGTTTTAAAATAGATATATATATATGTATAAATATAAACTAGTATATATACACAAATATGTATTTTAAAATAAGATAATTAAAAAAATATTATCAAAATTATTTTAATATATCAATGAGAGATCCTCTGGTTATTTAAAATAATTTAAAATTAATTTTTTTTTTTTGAAAATTTGGATTATTTTTAATTAAATAATAATTAAAATGATTAAACAATCAATATTTAAAATTACTCAAAATATATAGCTTATTTTAAAGTAATTTTATTTTTAAATTGAAGGTCTTGAAAATATGAGCAGTTTGATATATAATACATATTTTTTTGATTTTATTTGAATTTTTAATGATTTTTTGAAGTTTTCTGATAATTAAATGATTTTAATTTTTATTAAAATCCGTTAATTACCCGACGGCAATCATTGGGACAGATGGCGCAATCTCAACGGCCGGATCGGGATATGCGGCGACGCGACGCGGCATGGCATTAAATGCCAATCATTGGGCGGCGGCGGCGGGACGCGGTTCACTTAACCACGTCAGCTGCCGTTCTCAGCCGTTGGATCAGACACAGCGCAGATCCAAGGGCCATGATCCGATCCCGCGGTTCGCCTGATTAAGCGGAATCAGACGATCGATATTAGATCCCGCGATCTAGATCAAAGGCCCAGATGCAGCCGGACCAGAGAAATGTCGTTAGGTCGAAATCCCGGTTCGAAAATGACACGGGATAACTCGATCGGGGCCGTTGATCTTACGATCAACGGCCCAAAAAACGTGCAGATCATACACGTCCCGGACCCAAAGTCCAGATTGAGCAAAACGACTCGTTCTCTCGATATACTCAATCATTTCACATAAAATTTTAAACATAGATTCAAATGATGAACAGAAATAATGGGGAACCATTAAAAACATTAAGTACGCATTAAATGAAAAGTTAATTAAACCTATGTGTCCTAAACTAGGTTTAAGGATTTACATTGATATAATGGACGGATTGAACCGTTTAATGGATGGTTGAGCTTGTAGATTGTCCAAGTGAAGATCCCTAGTTGAATCCACGTCCTGGAATGCAGCCGATCGAGCGGTAGAAGCGTTTGAACTGGAAATGCTTCGGTTGCCGGAATCCTCACCGGCGGCAGCTTTGGACGGGTGGTTTTGGCTCGGGAAATGAAGAGGAGATGGTTGAGAGGTTTGATGAGCAGAGAGCTCAACTGGGGAGACTTGAGATGGAGAGAAGCTAGGGTTTGCAATGAGGCTCATCTTGAGCCTTTTGCCCTATTCAATCCCCTCCAGATTGAATGGAGGGCTGGGATCATTTGAGTGAGCTTCCAGATGAGTGACATCTGTCCCAGGAGTGGTTGGGAGCAGGGGTATCAAAGGACAAAGGTACATCCTAGGTGGAAAGTCTATTTTGGCCTTTTGTCCATGTGGAATCAAATATGAGCCATTAGATGTTGATCTAAGGGCTGAGGGTTACTCTAGGAAGCTTCTAGAGAATATTCCAACAGTTATATGAGTTTGGATTAAAGGATAATTAGGTTTAAATGAGGTTTTTGACCACATTTGACCATTCCAAAGCATAATTTGACTCTTTGACTGGTCCCCATGCCATATGGCAGCTGAGGTGGCTTGGGAGGAGGCTTAGGAATTAAAAGAAAGTGCTGGAATGGATTGAGGGAGGGAATGGGCTAGCTTGGGCCAAGCCAAATGGGGACTTAAGCCCCTTAAAGAGCCTTATTGACCATGTTGACCAGTCAACTGGTCAACCAAGGGTGAGGTGGCAGCCAAAGTGGTTTAGGGGCATGATTTAGGAGCATGGAGAGGGTTTGACAAAGACTTGGATGGATTTGGAATTTAATTCAAAGTAGAAGGCCTTAAGGGTTGGTTTGGTCAAACTAGGTTGACTGAGTCAACTTATTTGATCCAAGGTGGGGGTTTGGTCCAGGTGGGTTTGATATAATATTTAGAATCTGGTAGAAGTGATTCCAAGGGTTAAATGGGTCAAATAAGCTCATTGGGCCCTTAATGGGCCCTTAAGCCAAAATTAATTGACTGAGTCAACCAAGTGGGTTTAGGGTCTGGAAATGGGTTCAATCAATTTGAAATGACATTTCAAGCTCAATGGAAGTAATTCCATGGCTTAGATAGGTCATTTAGGTCAAAATACCTATTTGGGCCTTTAAAGGGTCATTTGGGTCAATTAGGTTGACTTGGTCAACCAGGTTGACCCAGGGCCCGGGAATGGGTCCAACAAGTTTGGTTTTATTTGAAACCGCTGGAGGTGGTTGCGTTCAATTCGGAGTTCATTTGGTTTAAAATCACCATTTGAGCCCCATAAGGGTATTTTGGTCATTTTGACCCCTGGTCGATTGGGGGTCAAAGTTGGTCCAGAAAAATGCAGTTTATTGTTCAACATATCAAATTAAAGGTCTGGAAGTGACTAGAGGCTTTGGTGAAGGCTCTAAGGTCAGAAACTTCAAAGTGATAGGTCCAGTGGCATAGGCTGTAAATAATTGAAGGTTTTACAGCCTTTGGATCTTGATTGGACACAAAAACATTAAAGTCAAGAATAACCAATATGAGTCTCACTTGATGGAACGATTGTTGAAGGGAAAAAGGCTTGAGCGTAACAAACTGACCCTAATAATGCGATTGTTCACTTACAAATCTGCTTAAGTACATAAGTGGTTTCCACCATCTTTGACAAAGAGAGTAAAAAAACTTGATCTTGACATGCCTAATTGATGATTGGGGACTCAAGAGACTCATCACCCGCATCTTTATCTTCTCAATGGATTTAGAAGGACTTAAAGAAGTAGATTGGTCAACAGTGGCCACTGTAGCCCTTTTCACAAGTACATTGCATGTCATGTGACGATGGGTAACTTCTCCATACTTGCTAGACTATCTTTGAAGGAGATGTTTATCTTCTACGAAGGGAACAACAATATAGCATCTCTAAGAGATGGGCATTAGATACACCCTCCTTAAACAAGGGTGTTAACCTTTAGATAGGTGGTGAGTGGAAAGGTAAAAAAATGATGAAAAAGTAACCAATCTTCATTCAACTCTTCATCCTAATGGAGAACCTGATGGTAATACACTGACATTACTCTAAGAAGAATCGATCATGATTCACAAGAATAGGGACAAGAAAAAGTGTTGACTCATATTCTCAAGAATGGGCCGAGTAGACAACAGGACTTACAGAAGAATACCAATGAGCTTGTCCGAGACCGAGCGGTAGAGGTTTTTTCTCCTTGACAAAACTTTTTACCATGAGATCAACTTCCTCTTGGGACTCACCTGCACAACATCAAGGTGTTACCTAGCTCAGCGGTGAAGAATGAAGAAATAAATAAATAGTGATTGTGTTACTACAACAAGGTGACATTTAAGCCAAATTGCTGCATGTGATTCACCATTGTGAGGTATCTAAGAAAGTGAATGCCGTTGCGAACTGATCAAGCCACTAAAAAAGTCTATACCATTTCCTATAATGAAAAATATGTAGAATAGTTGAAATAAATATTACCAATCTTCACAAAAAGTTGGATAAAAAAATAGTTACATCCTACATGAAGAAGAGACATCAGAATAAAATAAGATTCTGTTGAGTGGATGGAAATGTCAATTCGATCCTTTATAATATACCATCTATGCAACTCATCATGACATTTCTAAAATCATTTATGGTAAAATTTCCAGTATCTACAAAGATGGACATCTGCATCTATATTTTCTCAGTTATTTTACTCAGAATTTTCTCAGTATCTATAATTCATTTATGCAACTCCAATCTCATCTATTGTCAAACATGGAAAAAAAAACCATGTCTTACAGCCCTTTTACCTTAATAAAATGACGCCAAGTTTTCCAGAAATCGACACTTTTGAGGGTTTTGATTATTTTAGTCAAAAATATTTTTGACTGGATGCTCAATGAGCCCATAGCAAATATCGAGAACAAAATGTAGGACTCGTGGAAATACTAAAATTCCACCAGTAAAACCAAAGAATTCACTATATCAAAGAAACAGCTCATACAAGTTCAAGTGTCGAATGAACCCTGATTAATTAGAGAAAAATTTTGAAGATTTTAGTGCAATCAATATAGCAATGAGAGATTGGGAGAGGAGAGGTCACAAAATCAAATCAATTAGGTATGACCATTCAAGATATTCAAAACAAATTAGGACAATGCATACTAATTGGCATTGCCAGTCCACATAAATATTAGTATGTCGCGGACTCGAAAAACCTAAAACCAATTAGATTTTGAAAATTAAGTTTTTGAAAGATAGATGACAAGGTGAAGGAATTATACTCCTCAATGACCTAATGTTGGGCCAGAGAGATAGCTATTGCGAGAAAAAATAATTGTGATGATCGATCATGGAATCAAGAGCTTTACATATCGACAAAAAAGGGAATGTGAGTCCAAAGCAAGTGGTTAAGACGAAGAAAGAAACATAATTTTTTCCACAGCATACACTTAATGCACATGAATTATCTTTTTAGAAGAATGTAAAATCAGATATCAAGTTCTTTGTCAAGAGGTTGCATGGAGAGCAACAGCTTAATTTCACAGGTGAATATACTTTTTAGAACGAATTTAAAATCAAGATATCAATTTCTTTGTCAAGAGGATGCATGGGAGCACCCAAAAGATCTAAGAAGTTGATAAGAAAGTAATTGTAGGAGGTTTAGTATTGTTGCAAAGTAGAAATCAATTCGTACCTAAGAATACCTTAACAAAATCAGAGAGAAACACAAAAAAAAAAAAACTCTCAGAAAGACTCTAACCAATAAAGTTGAGCAACTCTGTAACAAGAAATTTATTCTTAGTAGTAAAATGTCAATCTTGTTAAACAGTTAATCGAAACAAGCACCAAGTTAGCACCTCCGCATTGTAATTTCCATAGTGTAATCTCAATTTTGTGCAATTACATTTTCCTGCTCTTTTTATTGCAAACGACATTCCCCGACATAGATTAAGTGAACATAAGGGTATAGATCCTTGCAAAGAGTATGTTGAGACTAACTCATAAGGACCCTAGAGGTCTAGGAAGACTAAAAAAGAGGATGCAAGGCATTTTATAATACAACCTTTGTATTTGCCTAGCTTTTTCTTTATTTAATGAAACAATAGTTTTTGCCCAAAACAAAAATTCCAAATTAAACCTCATTCATGTCTACTTACAGTTGGTTAGAACTATGTTATAGTGTATGATGGGTGTTCCATGTCATTGGTGTTCCAGTATCATATGGGTGTTTCAAATCATTCTCCTCTTATGAAAAGGATATTCTCCTTCTTGTAAACTGTTCAATTCAAAAGCCCTTCCTGTAGCTTCTAGAGAGTAGATTCTCATATGACTTTATTGCATGATACTCCTACAATCTTCTGTTCAGACACCTCCTCTTACAGCTTTTTTTGCATTGACCTTCATTGGCCTTTGCTACTATGGACTTTTTACTACTGCAGCTTTCCCGTCTTGATTCAAGTTATGCTTCAATTACAAAGGCTTTTTTCACGTTGCACCAAGAGTACTACTCTAAGCGGCTTATCTCAATGATTACTCCAAAAAATTAAATGTTACATGCTTGTTGCATGATTTTCTGGCCCATTGCCCTCATTCAATATGTGCATGTTCTTCTAAAAATATAGCAAACCCAAAATCACGTTTCCAAATACTCACCACCCCTCAGCCCCTCCCCACCCACTCCAAACAATGACAAATATTATCCCCGCATGAATTCAAACAACGACACGCAATGAATATCGTGCTATGACAAAAAGATTGAATAATAGCGCAGCCATTCAGATTTGCTAGGAACTTGAATAATCAAACTATGAAATGGAGATTAGAGCAAGAATTTAGTATGCATATCGTACATACCTTCACAAGTACACAAGGAGTTGCAATGTATGTGGGCATGGCTCAATTCAAACAGAACTACCGCGCAAAGAAGTTGTTGGAAGTTATCTTTGAATTGACATTAGAACTACCACCAGTAACTCTTCATTACTTGATTCCAACCACAGAAATGTTCAGTGGAAGGCACCGAGGTGTGCAGGCGGAAGAATTTCTCTCATATCCAATGCGCTCCATCATTCGTGACACCAGTAACAATCCCACATTAACTTATCTTCCTCACTGTCAGAACCAATATCAGACATAGATGTATTACTGGAAAAGAACCTTTCCTTCCATCTCTCTGGTGCTTTTACTTATAGACTCTTTGTTATCTAACAAGGAAGACGGAAATATAAACAAAAAATTCAGAGCTGAAACTGTCGGACATCCAATAGAAGCATGAGAATGTACAAATACTATCACCTCATTGAACACTGCCTTAAGGCGAGATTCAATGAATCAGAGATGATTGATAGTCAGATGTCCCTGCTACTGTCTTGGCGATAGGAGTTGATTCACCAAAACAGTGCTGCAATAGAACAGGACTTTTATGTACTGACCCAAAAGAGGTAAATTAGATGAAAGGAAAAAAAAACACACCGGTTTTCCCTTAGGAATACAGGTTACTGAGCCCAGGCCTATTGGGCAGGAAGCAGCATTATTCTGGATTCAGCAATGGAAGTGTAGGAAGCTTTTGCCTGCTGGATCGGTCTTCTGTAGAGCAGTCACAGATTGCCCATCAGTAGCAGAAATCGCAGAAATGATTCATTTTCTCCTCCATTAGCAAGATTGATGCGAAAGAGCGGCAAGTGAATGCAGTGGATGCGTTGAGGAAAACCAAAAATTGTGAGCGGCCTTGAGAAGGGAGACCACTCTCTTCATCCTCTCCAGCACCATGCTCGTGCTCTCGCATTGCAGCAGCAGCTGCCAAATGTTGATAATCGTTCTTCAAGATCTAAATCAGTTGCGCCAATCTGGTTAGCTGCAACTATAAAGAGGATGGAAATTAGAATATTCAACCAAATAAAGAAAAGCAATCTAAAAAATTAAGAAAAATAGTCCTACATGCTGCAGTTCAACTCTCCAAGTGCGAGGTGATGAATAATAGTGGTATTAGGCTTTTTGATTGAACCTAATGCTTCTCTCTCTTTACGCCTCAGAGAAGCTCTTGGCATGACACACAAAGCACCAAAAGCTATATCCTCAGAAGATTTATTAATTTTAATCAGAAAAGCATGCCAGAATAAAAATGAATATACCATATACGAACCTAGTCGAATCTTTCAAGCTTGGGCTGCAACACATGGGACACTGGAGCTTCTTTGACACCTGGAACCATATTGTTATCATAATAAAAAGAAAAAGGCATTTGAAGTGACATTGTATTAGTAAATTTAGGACTAGTTGGATCAAAACTACAGCCTCAGAGAAGTAAAACATACTGTGGAACAGGTCTGTCACCAACCTTACTGGAAGAGTAGTAAAAGCACAAAACATCAGCAGCTATCATACACTTCAACAATGCTCAGGATCGTGTAATGATTTTATTCTCTATAAAATTAATAAGAAAGTCTCAACTGATCAATTTTATATTCTGTGGCGCATTATAATAATTGAAAAAGCTTTAGTTAATAGTTATAACAGCAGGAAATTGAATGTATATACGCCAATGATTCAATTGTATGGCCTTATGAAAACACAATAATAGTAGATAGCATGTAAGCTCATTATCGTTGCTCAAATGAAGAATCTCATTGGATAAAGTCTTGGTGGAATCTCAGGAATAATACATATGAATATCAAATTAAACTTTGACTTAATTATGGGCTTGATTTCAACTGCCAAATGTTACTGTAATAAAGAATAGAAGGTATACAACATAAAAATAAAAAATAGTTCCAAATGAAAATCATTAAAACAAAATCATGATCCCTTCAGAAAACATTATGCCATTTACTTTCATACTTAGTGCGTGTTAAGGCTTCGTTTGGAACCGTTTTTTACTACTTCTAAAGTAGTTTTTTAGTACAAAATTTTCTTAAATAAAAATTTTTGTATTATAAAGCAACTTTTAAAAAACAAAATGACCCAAAGCGGCTTTGTTTGTGACAGCTTTCGTATTGTTCTAAAACATTTTTTTTGTATAAAAATCATACTGTATAACGGTGAATGGTGCACCATGGTGCAAAGGTCCCCTTGAGCGCATAGCGCATAGCGCATGCGCGGCACGCGCCATTTTAACATGGTGCAAACTATATTAAAAATTATGAAAATAGATAAGCATGAAATATGAAATATTATTAAAAATGAAAGACAACCATAACATATAAAGTTGACTAAGTAACATTAAATATCTCATATTAAATATACAATCTTTTTTTAAGTATCAAATAAACAATTAATCCATTTCTTGGATCATTGTCGTATCAACAAATGTTAAAAAAAACGTCTTTTATCTCATGTCGTGGCGTGTAATTCCTGCTTTTTGTTATTTTATCACAAAATATATGTTGTTTTCACTTTGTTGTTAATTCATTTGTTAGGTATAGCATATTTTCATATTGAATCTTTTTTTTAAAGATTGGAACGAAGTCTGACATTTAATGATCACCAAAAGCAACAGATTTTAGATAAAAAGAAACATAATATTTGTCCAAGAAACATAATATTGCGAGGCCTGGGGGTCCAAGGGGGCAGCTGCCCCTGGCGGGGTTCGACCTGCCCGGTCAGAGTCGTAGGGTCAGATACCGAGCGGTTACCGAGCGTTATAAGTTTATATTGTAAGAGTAATTTTGAAGTTCGATTTGTATGGACAGATACGAGCGGGTACCAAGCGATATCCTAGCTGTACCAAGCTTGTACCGTAGCATGTACCGAGGTACCGAGCTGTAACCGAACAGACGAAGGAGGGAGGATTCTGGCGAAAGCACTGCTCTGCGGTCGATTCAGGGAACAACGACTTCAACTTCGGACAGCTTCGGCTGGATTTCGGCGGGGATTCAGCGAATGTAGCAAATAGAAAACAGAAACCTTCGACTTCGGGACAGATTCAGCAACTCAAACTTGAGGATACAGGATGTGCTCGGGCGGAATGCAGCAAACAGAAAATCTTTCGTGAAATTAAGGCAATTGAATAGTCATTTATCTAAAAATATATATTAATATATATATATTAAGATAGTATATATATATATATAAACATATTCATAAGTATACTGAAATTTAAAAACAATTGGCGGCGCAGGTTTTGGCGCCGTGCGCAATGCACCCAAGACTTCACATGTGGCGAAATAGCGCGCGCTATTTTTAAACACATGGCGCCTCGCCAGGAAATGGCGCTGTAGGTGCGCCACGCCGCGCCGGCCCATGGCGTGCGCTATTTTGCGCCATTGCCAGCTTGAGAAAAATGAAAAGCTATTTTAGAAGCAGTAAAAAAGTTGTTCCAAACGTCAGCCTTTATATAGTGGTTGTTACTCTCTAGAGAGACATAGCCAGGATAAAAAGTATATTCCTACATGCCAATGGCTCAATCTGGAAATGAAGAACATCACTGATATTGCGTTGAAAATGATGAAATTTGGCCTGAGGCCAGCAAGAAAACCATATAACAAAAGAGAATAAAATAAAACTTGCTTGCCAATGGTATTAAGAATATCAAATTCATCAAATGTAAAATTCTTCAGTGAACAAAATAAAAAAATAGACATATTCTTTTAGAACAAAAGAAATCAAATGACAAAAGAACAACAGCTTATTCGATCAGTAAACAATCTTTGGAAGACATGACATATGGCCAACATGTCTATTAGACCGGGCTATGCAAATATTTGAGGAGTTTTTCTGGAAAAGAAAATTGTTAGCTAAAAAAATAACATGAAAAACTGGCAAAACCAAAATTTACATGTACCTCGTTGGAGAAGAATATCAAGCTTCAAATTCAACATAAAAGGATTTATTAAACAAGAAAAGAAGAGAGGCCAATTACCATTCAAGAATGCATTGAATATGGGAACTCATGCTTGCTCGCTAGTTACCTAGACACAAAAGAGTTTTATTACAAAAACAGAAATCACGGCAGAGAAGAGGACAAAGTAGAATGTTGCATAAATAAATTTTGGCCCGCCATACAGTTGCAGGATTACTGTCACAGAGATTCAGACAATGCTGCATGAATCATCACAGGGCATCCTGGATTCCCCCCTTCCACAAACGCAGCTGCAGATTGAAGGGCCTCCATCTCGATGTTTCATCCATCTACAAAGCTCTCAAAACACTTGACTCCAAGAACTAAAAAAGAGATAAACCCAAAAATAAAGAAAAAATAAGGGCAACCAAAATGAATTAATCATATAAGATAGCCTAACCTAAAAATTCGCAAAATATCAACAAAGCACATAACTTCACAGCAAGTCCCAAGCACCTCCCCCAATCTATTATCAACCCAAACACCAAAGGGAAACACTTGAAACATAAAAAATAAAAAGATAATGGCTTCGAAGCATCACTCTAACGCGGGTCCATTACCAATACTCACATCCAACCCTCAAAAGCTTTTTAATACTCTAGAACCCCTTGACAACAGAATCGGGCGAAATCGATCCTGAACCACTTACAACTCCTAGAAAATGACATTTAACGCTCACAAACTCTTAAAAGATATGAACTTTTTTCATACCTCGATGAAATAGCCAAAGATTCAGTCAAAAAATCGGAAAATTGAAACAAGTTACTACATATAAGATCCAAATTCATGGTGTTTTCCTCGCTCCATCGCTTTCGCTTCCAGTCGACTTTGTAGAGAGAAATCAAAGGACAGGAAATTCTACCCTCACACGAGCGCGCGTGGCGAGAGACGATCCGAAATTTTGATTTGGTATAATAATTCATTACTTATCCATTAATATTAGTGATTTTGCATCTGACAAATATTTCATAAAATAAACTAGAGATCAAGAGTTAAAAATTTGTTTATATAACTTTATTTAAGCCTCACAATTTTAAAAATCAAATAAAATATTATATCATTTATTCATGAACTTGGAAGCATTTGATATAGATTTTTCATAATTTTATTTGTGGAGACTTCATCAAATATTTTGGTTGGATTGATTTTTTTTTTACTATTTAAAATATATATATATATATATATATTATTTTGAGGAGATTTTCAAAATTAATTTTGTTGAATTATGATAGGTTGAAGCACGTTGATATTTCTTTTAAGAAATGAATACCTATAATTTCAATATTCTTATTTTCATGCAATTTTAATTCACTATTTAGGAAGTATTATTTTAAATTATTAAAAATTATGTCATGCATGTGGATGGAGGAGCCCAACATTTTTGTTATTTTTTGCTTCAAGTATATAAATATTTATAATTTAATATATTTTATTTATTTAAGAGAATTTAGTCTTTATATTAAATATATAATTGGGTAAATATCAGAGTTTATTTGGAGAAATTATATCTTAAAATTTATTTTTGATAAAAAATTATCCTTAACAGTGATAATCTTTCCATTTATAGATCATTTATTGAGGTTAAATTTCTAGAAATCGAAGGGAATTAGTGCGAATTTGAAGACATTTGAGCTAGTTGGAATTAGTTCCAATCTAATTCGAAGAAGGTTAAATCTTATTTGTAACCTTAGGAAAGGTCTATTTGTATTTAAATTGTCATTCTCCCGTTTTCATTTGTGTTTTTAAGGATGGAGTCGTTTGAAAGGCAATAATTTCTTTATGTGTTATCACTCCCATTTGTCCGTCTCCGTGAGCTCTCTTCACAAACTCGTCTTCCCTTTTTACATAACATCGATCTTGTCCAATGCCATCTTTAGCGAGCACGTCTTGTCCATAGCGTTCAATGCCTTCCCTAACTAGCTCTGCTATGAATACCTCTTTCCCTCACAAATCATGCAGGCAGCGATTTAAACAAGGCTTTAACCTTAGTTTCAACCAAATGTCAAATTAATTCAAATTGAAGCCAATTCGAATAAGTGCCAATCAAAATTATAAGTCCAATAGTAGTTATATGAATTTAAGGTGTCATCCTTATTCGGTTAATTTAATCTAAAATGAATATTCACGTATACTTCTCTAAATGGTACATAACGGAGAAAATATAAAGCCATTTTTTTTCATTTAAATTTATGTGAAATCTTAAAAACAATAAGAATATGGTTTATAAAAAAATAATATTTTTTCCATATTTTTTAAGTTTCATAAAATTGCATTAAGTTTATTGAATAAAAATACTATTATAATATTCATTTTGAATGATCAAATATGCCTTCGGATTTTTTAGATAGTTTAAACAGTTAATATTTAAGCATAAAAGTCAAACTTTAAATATTGCTCTGAGAAATAGTTCATCAAAGAGTATTCTTGATAAATTTCATTTGAATCTAATGTTTTACAGCCATAGAGAAGTTCTAAAAAGCTTGTGCATAATTTTGTCCAAATCTTGCCAAATTTTTTAAGGGGCTTACTTCTTTTATTTATAATTTGTTTGGGGAACTTTGATTTTTTTTGTATCTCTCATAATGCATATGTTTAAGCTAATATTTTTATTTAGACAGATACCCTACAAAAAAATTCATGACTTAAGAAAAAAAACAAGTAAGTTCAATCTCCTAAAATAAGCAACACATTTTCAAATCACTCTTTAATTAAGCTTTGATACCAATTGATGTAGTGAAGTTAATGTGGAAAGAGAAGACTGATGTGTAAGTAATGAAGAAAGAAGATAACTAACACTCATTGTAAGTTATCATTAGGAGTGTCATTTCGGGTCACGGGTTGGATTCGGGTTGAACCCGGAATTGACCCGGGCTCCATTCGAGTCAAACCCCGAACCCGACTCGTTTTTTTATGGACCAGAACCAGACCCGCTTCGGGTTCGGGTAAACCCGACACGACCCATATCCACAGAAAAACAGGTTTGCGGGTGACGCGAGCTTGACTGGGCAGTTCGCGGCGGGGATGCAGGAGGGTCATCAGCGCGGCGGGCGCAATTCCGCGGCTCGAGCAGACCGTCACTGCGTGGACCGTCACGACTCGCGAAACTGAACTGGGCAACGGAGCTGTGGGGTCACGACGCGCGTCACACGTGATTGCGATGCTGGCAGCTTGGGTCAGGCCAGATCAGGGCTGGCCAGCGGGTCATTTCGGGTCATTACCGGATTTTTGATCAACCAGAACCCTACCGATTTTGCAAAACGGGTCCAAAATCATAACCCGAATACCCGGTTCGGGTTTGGGTCAACACGAACCCAAAATTTTCGGATCGGGTTCGAGTCGGGTTTTCAGGTCGTGTCCAAATATTGACACCCTACTCATCATAGAACTAAAGCATTGTGGTCGAGATGAAGAAGATGTACGTAGTACTTGATTATAATTTGTGCATTGATGTGATTTTTGGGAAGTTTAAGCAACCTCAACAGTTATTTTTAGTTTTTTTATAGAATGAGAGTATAGATTGAAAAGGCCCTTCTTAAAAAGGCTCTGCATCAATGTAGCTTGAATTAAATGTCAGCTTCAAGTCTTTTTCTTCTAGCACATTTTGTTGTAAAAATCTACTGCAAAGTTTAGAAGCAACTCTCTGGCTTTTGTCTCATGTTTAGAAGAGCTTGTGAATTTTTTAATGATTAGATGCACTAGAAATTTGAGTCGCACATTGCCACTTGAAGTCATGATAGGAGTAACTCACTTCGACTACTCTTTGTAGGAGTCATGAATTCCATCTTAGATTACATATTTTTAAAGGAGAATAACACACAATTGAGCAACATCATTGATGTTGATAGAGAAGTCGACTAACGTAAAAGGCTTGGTCAGATGGTTTTGCCTACCCCAGTAAGATTCAATATGGGAAACTCGAACTTTGGAGGCAACTAAGCCTTTGTGATTTTGATAGGAAATGAATTTGTAGGCTAAGGTTACACTACATGCTTGTGTGAAGAGGTGCTTCAACATGCTTATAGAAAATAACTTTTCATCAATAATTAGATTAGAGGTTATGACTATGAAGTCTCGGTGAGTGTCGAGAATCCAATACTAAATGAATCCTTTGCTCTTAGGTGACTTGACATGTGGAGCAACTTCTAGAATCACTCAAAGAATTTCATAAATCATAACATTTCACATAGCCGATTAGAGATTTGACTATGAAGCTTGGTGAGTGTCGATGATCCAATACTCAATGAATCCTTTGCTCTTAAGGTGACTTGACATTGGTGCAACTTTAGAAATCACTCAAAGAATTTCATAAATCATACATTTCATTAGCCTTTCTTTGTTTGAGCTATCTAATAGTATATAATCTTGTTATTCAAATTGTGGAGGCATTTCTCTTTTTACAGAGCATTTTACTTGAAACACACTTCACGAAAAATGATTGTGAAGTGGATAAATGATTGGCTTATAGTTGTCTAAGAGTTGTGACTTTTATAGATTTTAATGTTGAAGGTGAGCTCATTTAGTAATTTAATTTGGAGATAAAATCTCTTGGTGAGTTTTTATTTGATAAGTGGGTTCCTTTATTTCATAAATGAGTATGCTTGAGACTTCGTTTAGAACATCTTTCTTACTATTTCTGAAGCAGTTTTTTTTTTACAATAATTAAACTTTCTGTATAGAATCGCTTTAAGAAGCAGAAGTACAAGCAATTGTCCCAATGAAGCGTGAATGAAAAAGTTGAGATTTTTAAGTAAGTGGCTTAGGCAAGTTAGGAACTTCAATATATTAATTCAAATAAAGTAGAGTTTTACATGAGCTACTTAACAAGATATGACTTTTAGGCAATTTAGGGCTTTGGGAGACCACAACCTTAGATAAACCAATTAATGTTAGATTAATATTTTTTTAATTAAATTATGATTATTTAACCTTGTAATAATTTGACACAACCAATTTTGGTGCACAAAGTCATAATAAAAACACCTACAATTTAATTAATAAGTAATCACATAATGAAAAAAAAAAATCATTTAGATAACCACATGAAAATATACAATAAACATGAGTATATCATTCAACATTAGAACAATCATACTTAATGAAAAAATTTTGCTTCCAAAAAAAATTATATATATATTATATTAAATATTATATATATATATATATATATATATATATATATTATATATATATATATATATATATATATATATATATATATATATATATATTAATTTTAACTTTATTATAAAATATATTATTAATAATAATTTATTTAAATAATATTTAATTATTTTAATACATATTATTTGTATTAGATGTTTATAAATATATATATAAATATGAATCCGATTTTGAGGTAATATATATATATATATTATATTTATATATATATATATTGGATTAAAATTCTTTATCTAACTTCACCCCGTTATCTTCGGCTCCTGAGACCGTTACGATTCCGTTACCTTGGCCCGTTTCACCGGTCTTCTCCCAGGGGACGGCGCTCGCAGAACCCACTGTTATGAACTTCGACCAACCTTCTCCTCCATTTCCCCCACCTCTTCCGCCGGCGATCTCGTGGGCTGCGAATCCTTCAACAGACGCCAACACTTTCATTTCCGGAGAACTCGACCAAATCGCCTGCCATCCTCAGCCGACCATCTGGCTTAACGGATCCATCGCAAACGGGTTCAGATCTTAGAAAGGCCTTCTTTTCTTCGATCGCTGGAATGACGTCTTTCGAAAAACCGGTAGCACGAGTCCCGCCGGGAGCCTCACGGCGGCGAGGATGGAGGAGGTTGAGGAGGACCGCAGGGGAAGCAGCAACAGATGGCGGGCGCACTCTGCTGTGGTCCTGCCAGCGCACTCTGCGAATTCGCGGGTCGATTTCGAAGTTTTACTCAGGATCACCGGCTGGCACCGGGACTGATGTATCGTGCCCGCGGAGATCATAACCAGGCGGAATCTGATCGGTCGGCTTCCGTAGACTCCGCCACCGGGTTGACAATCTTTCGCACCATTCGATTAAATCTGATTATCGGAGGCGATCTTAGTAGGAGGAGCGTGTATGGATCGGAGGAATAACCAAGAAAGGGTCACGTCGCCCGTCGCCGCCAGCAGGTTGGACGGTGAAATTGGCTCAAGTGCATCCAGAGAGTGCGGCGGGGCTTGGCGGAATTGGATGGGAAGAAGTAAGGTGAAGAGTTATGCCAATTTTCCGATTCCTTAGCTGGACCGCGATCTCAGATGGCGAAGAGAGAGAGGAGAGGAGGTGGACTGAGGGGTATTGAGATTTATAAGCTGTGGATACAATTAAAAAACATTAATGGTGGATATCATCAAATTTTTGAGATTAATGTTGCATTTTAATAAATTATTTTATAAAAAATTTTTGACCACAATATTTTTTTAATCTATAATTTGATCTCTCAATTAAATGGAAAGAAAAATCCGCATTAATTTTCTTAATATTATTAATTCTAAATATATTATATTATATATTTTTATGATAATTTTTTTTGACTTAATATGCCAGATAATAGAAATTAGAGAAATACGCTAGTCTTCTATTTACTTCAAGAAATAAGCATGAAATTTTATTTTAGCTAAAATATAGCATTCATCTTTTTTGTATAACTAAGGATGATTCAAAATTAGACAGTTTGCTATCCTTGTCTAGCTTAGGTGATGATATAAACATACTATATGTAGAAGTAGATGAAACTATGAACATACCACATGTAGAAGTATATAATGCTATGAAGATATATGCTAGATATAATAGTGGAATCATCGATGCATTAATATTACAGACTTTATTAATCAACCAATCAATATTAATCTAATTCTTAAAAATCCATTAAAACACTTAACTCTTAATCAAGTTATTATTAACATTTCATAATCATTAAATTGTAAATCTAAAATATAAATCTAAATCTAATTCAACTAATTTAATAATTAATTCCTAACCAATCTAAAATCTAAAAGATGTAGATTTAATTAGGGGATCAAATTATAAATTAAAATTCATTAGGATAAAAGACTTCTAAATATCAAACTTTAGCATAATCTTTAAAATTAATTAACAATTTTGATTAATAAATGCTTAATACACTTTTTTTTTCTTTTCTTTTCATAACAGACTAAAATAATCCAACAAAAATTGGTTATCATGGGTAACCCAGGCCTACGAGGCTATTAAGTTAGCCCCAGGGAGGGTGAAATAAACCTCACGGCTCGGGTGTGAAACAAAGGTGATAATTAATCAAATACTAAAATAAAAAATATTCTAAAACATCATAAAATATTAATATTTAAACTTTAATCTAAAATTTCTCCTTTGCCCTTTTTAACAAACAAGAAATACAAATAACTTTAATTAAAACTATCTTATATAAGACCTACCAAAACTACACAGCCTACACACACTTAGACTGGTTTACTAGGACACGACTATTAGCTTTAGGTTAGGTTGTTGTTCTGCTTTTCTTTTCTGTACTGTGTTGTGATGCTTTGCATGTGACCCGTGTGCTGGTTATTTTTGCTACCTATTGTAGCTTTTTTGTGATGCTTTTCTGTGACGTTTTCTAGCTTTCTTTCTCCATTGTTGTTGCGAGAGTTAGAATACCCATAGGTTAGGCACGTTTTTCATACTAATACTGTCTTCTTGCAGGTGGACGTGCTCACACAGCGCTAAAGAGGGCTAAAATTAATAATAATCATTTATAACTACTTTAGGTACCCGCTTCAGTTGCTTAGCCCCCAATGATTAGAGCATGGCCAAGTGATTGATGTGAGCATTTTTATTCATATATAACAGCTTGGATGATTTTTTTTGGACTTTGATTATAACTGCTTTAGGATAACCCCTACAGGAGAGTCTAGATTTTTCTTTTTATCGATGTAATGAATTTGATAGTAAATATTGTGAAAATCTAAAATAAAGTATTTTTAAAGAGATAGGAATCCAAAGGGAAAAGTAAACCCTTACGGAGGATTTCCTTTTTCATTTGGATATCCTTTTGGAGCACTCATTACGAGGAGTCCAAGGAAAAGTAAACCCCTGGGGGTTTCCTTTTTCATTTGGGCTCCTTTTGGAGAGTCACTACGAGGAGCCAGAAGGAAGATAACGAAGATGATCCATAGACGAATCAAGAAAGAGAAGATGAAGATTAAAGATAAAAATGACTCATTTTAAGATTTGCGTCATTTCCGAGTTGTTGTCTGTAGAGCCCGGCCACCACTACTTTTCTGTACTCTGAGATGTAATATTGTATGGCACTTGCCATGGACACTCTTTTTGGTGAGATTTTATTTTTTATGTTGTTTGATTACTTTGTTTGCGGCGTGGTGAAGAACCAGCATGCTTTTCATAGGTTTCTTTCTTGCATGTGCTTGTGCCTGACCGTTAGGCTCTTTTACGGATAAAAATTCTTCTACTTATAATTACTAATAAAAATTTTAGATTAACTCACATAGAAACATAACGATTTTAGGGAATAGTCGGAATCGTCCGGGAGCGCATGCACGCATTCTCTCTTCTTTTAGATAAACTTCCCCGCCTGCGGGTAGAGTCCGGATAATCTGGCATATGAGGATGAAGTGCCGGACCTGGGAAGTTTAGTCATTCAAAAAATTATTTTTATAAGCCTTTTTTAAAAATTTCATACATCATTGATTTAGAGACTTTAACCAACATAAATTGCATTAGTAACTAATTAAAATTAAAATTTAATTGCATTAGTCTTAGGAGCATTATACCATTCATAAGAGGGGGATCACTTAGGAACTTCTCTAGTTGTCGATCCCAAATTTTAATGTCTAAACTACCCACCCATCTTCATACAGACCGATAGCATGGTTTTATACGATTAGGGGTTTTAGCTGGCTTCCTTTTCAGGCAAGGAAATAAGTTCAGGACTGCATTAGTTAGGTCGTAGATGCTAGTGCTGTGTGTACAATGCTACATCTTTTTAGATTTAGAATCTAAAGGTGAGTAGTACAAGTGAACCACTATACACCTTATTGGCGGGTAAGCTCTTCATTCTTTCGGAAGCTATAAATCTTACCCATCCGTGTCACGCAAATGACGCCACTTCCCTCTTTCTCTCATGCATGTCTGAGTGCGTTGTCCTTCCTTTTCCTCCAGTTTCCACTTCTTCGAGCCGGCCGAATGTTGACTGAACCACGTGTGATTGATCGAACCAAGTTGGGACATTTTTCCCCTTTGATTAGGAAAGCCTAGAATTTTTCCTTTGCACTAAACCCATCGGAGAAGATAATCTAATATCCATAATCAAGAGTTTTCTCAGCGAGGTCTAAGATGTAATTAACTACGGGGGCTTGCGCCCGTTAGGAACGATCCCCACAATCAAATAAACCCATTCGAGCTATGTATCGAAGTGGGAAATCTCGTGAACTTTGGGTTTAGAGATTTTTATCCATCGAGGTTGGTATGTGAAAGTCGCTATCCTCCATGGCTAATCGTAATCTTAACTCCATCTGCTCTTCCATTGGCCTGCTTGTGTCGGGTGTAAAGGCCTACGACCATTTTGTCCTACCGGATAGTGTGATCATACCCTTTGCATTCAAACCACATGAGCAGAATCCTTTTGGAGACCCACAATCACGTGCCCAGTTTTGTTGTGTTGGCTAGTTTTTTGGTTCTTTAGGGCTGTGGCAGTGGGCTGTTTTGGTTGGTTTGGCTCGTTGGTTCCTCTCTCTATGCTAATCTTTTGTTGGATCATTATTTTATTTTTGTGACTACGTTGGATGGTTTGTAGGCTATGATGTGGCTTGGGCTCGCTTATCTTATGCCTTGGTTTGTAGCAACCGTTGGTGGTGGGGCCCGATGGATTTTCTTCTTTTTCTCCACTTGGATGGCCCCAGGCCTGGCTTGGATTGGCTGGTAGCCTCTGCCATGCTGAGCCTGATGGGTTCATTCCCCCTTCCTTTGTACTCTGAAGGTTTTTTGTTTTGTCTCTAGCTTGTTGTATCTTCTTTTTGGTGCAATATATAATTAATTTTGGTAAAAAAAAGTTGTTGATATATCATTAAAAAAATATCTCGACCAGGCAGAATCTCAAAGCAAATCAAGTTGGAAACTTCAAAATTAATTCGCGATCATCTGAACTCCCGATTTTAGCAACTTATGGTCGAATGAACGTCTCAGAAATACAAACCCAACGCACCAAAAATTTGACCCAATCGAGCTCAAATTGGTCCAAATCGAGGCCTGAAGCATATTCGGAAGGTTTAAAAACACATCCTTTGGATATATCAAACAATTTACAAACATGACATGCTTCATAGTCGAATCGAGCAGCTTGACAGATAAATCTAACGAGCGCAAGATCAGAGATTCTAAAATCATCAAGGCTTTCAAATGCCCGATAAACAGTCCGATTTAAGGGATTCAATATCGGTCGTCCATTCATATCACTCCCAATTTTACCTCAATCTTCTCTATTACTGGCCACTACCACTCTCAAAAAATTATAAATAGTCCCTAATTTCTCTTAAGAGGGGACCAAAGTAATAAGGAGAGAAGAGAAGAAGAGGAGGGAAAAAGCTATCCTCGACCACCGTCGGAGTTCCGCCCGACTTTCAAGTGACGCGGGAGTTCAACTAACTTTCAAGTGACGCCGAAACTCCACACGATCCCATGTGATGCTGGAATTCCGCCAGACCTCCAAGTGACATCGGACTTCCTCCTTGACCACCGTCAACTTTCACCTGGTCGCCGACTGACATCGGACTTCTACCCGACGTCAGACTTCCGCCCGTAGCCGAATTCCTGCCGGACGCTAGTCTTTCCGTCGACACCAGAATTCCATTAGACTTTTTATCGTCACTGGATATTCGTCGGACTTCTATACAATGGTATAGACTTTATGTCCATCGTTGGACTTCTAACTCGTCTACAGTCCTTCCGACCTCCGTCGTTAGACAGCAGTCTTTATGACATCTCCATCACCTGCTGCTGATACGCTCCTTCCGACTTACGTCGCCCATCGATTACGGTCCTTTCGACTAAATAACACACATCAACAGTGATTTTTGTATTCCTACAGTGCAATATATTCTATATGATGTTTATCGAGCTCTAGGCCTTCCCAAGGAAGGCCCCCCTAATTTTGTAATCAATTTCAAATACTTAGTGGATTCTTCATACTGGGCTAGGCCCGTGAGTTTTCCCCTTTTTTAGGGGTTTTCCACGTAAAAATCTTGTTGTCTCATATTAATGCAAATATCTTCTTTATCTGTATGCGTGTGGATCTTCGTACATCGCTAAGATGCTAAACTTTTTTTCTCTACTGTCGCGAATACTCCAGGATGCAAGAGTTTTATTAATCATTTTAAATTGATTTGATAAAGTGAATACTTTTTTTCAACAAACTCAAAATGTAATTCCATATTATATTTTAGTTATTCTACTAAATCATCCGGTAATTATATGTGCATAATCAATAAATGCAAATTTCATTTAGGCTAACTCTACAACTAATTTAGCTACTTATTCTAACTAATTTAACTAAAAGGTTAGATTATCTATCCTATATAAATAATATTTTGTAAGCCAATTTTAATTTATTTGGCATTACACCTACAATGCAAAATAATTTTAAATTTAACTATTCCTATGTCGACCTTAACAATGAAATAATCAAATCTGAAATATAAAAGAAAAAAAAATTAACAAAAAAAAAAGATATTTCTTGTGTGTTATATTAAAAATAAAATCACTTTTAAATTAAAGATAAATTAAAAATAATAAAGAAATTCTACTGCTAACTTGTGATAAAATCATAAAAATTAAAAATATTCAAATATTCATATATAACTA